>OX578135.1:127721094-127813594 GCA_951213105.1 Amaurobius ferox | reverse complement strand
CTGTCCCGTGTCACGGCCACGTCCTGAAACGGAGGGGTGAGTCCTTTTTCTATTCTCTCCATAGAAACTTCTGAAAATCTCTATATCTCAAAGAATAATCATTCTATCCAGAAGTTTCTGGAACTTTTCGGAAGTCGCCAAATGCCGCGAAATTAGCGATAAATAGCCAAATCTGGTAACCATTCTCCTAACTGGGAAATCCTGGCAACCCTGGTGCACTTCATCCTGACGTCATGCACTGTATTTTTAACACTTTACAACAAAGTTGAAAAGTGTTTATGACTTTGTTCATTCTGTCTGTCTGTCTGTCTGTCCGTTAGCACGATAACTGCCGTAAAAATGAGTTTATCAAAATGAAATTTTAGTATGTTGTTCAGACGGTCTGTAGGACCTATGGGAATATAAATAAATAATATCACCCAATTAGTTTTTTATTGAACCCGGGTTGAAAAAATGAAATACATTGAACCCTATGGGACCTAATTTTTCAAACATTTTTTAAGTAAATTTAAAATTCACGAATTGCTTCGAAATTTTTAGGAAATATTCACATTATCCCATAGAATATATAAAAAAAAATTCAGTAAAATATGTTAAGTAGTTTTTTAATTAAAAAAATTATTTAATATAGGGAAAAAAACAAATTCAATTAAATTCTGACTTTGGGATATCTTCCAGAAAGAAAAGAGAGAGATATTATATAATAAATATCTCTCCCTTTGTTTAAACGTTTTGCATATGGGAGTGGCTTCATATTTTAAAATAAATTTGGTAGATAACAGTTTTTCATTTTTTTTAAATTTTATATAACTCTTCTTGATAAATTTAATTGATGGCATTTTAAATGCACTTTCCTACGTCCTAGAGAGTTAAAATTTGGTACACAGCTTAAATTTGTTGAACATTTTATTCGACAAAAATTTGATGGATCTTTAAATATAGATCATACATTTTTTTCGAAATGGCCTGAAAATAATCCCCGTTCACTTCTATAAATCATTGTTGTAATATTGTTAAAAATTCTGATGTGGACAGCACATGTCTTTCTCTGCAGACTCATATTCGTTCTCTTTATTTATTCAATGATAATTTGAGTTTATCTGCACAACATAAGTATTTTAAATGACATTGAATTTACACGTTAAACTTAAATTTGGTTCTCATTTGATAGCTAAACTTATTGTCAAAGGTGGCGTAGCGAAAACGCGAAAAAACTAGAATATCTCAAGAACGGCTAGTCCTAGAGTAATGGGGTTAGTCTTATTCTTTTTGTTGTCAAAAATCACATATAAAATAGGAATTTAATTGATGTAATTGAGCACACGTAGTCTTTTATTTTTATATATAACGATTTTTGCTGGCCATTTCGCAAAAATAGCCCGTTCCTTTTTCCCGAATCGTAGTAGAATAACCTACAAATGATTTATATACAAAATTTTGTTAAATTTGGTATATAAATCACTTGTAGATTATTGAAATATTATACTCCAAATTTTGTTAAATTTGGTTCATTAGTTTTTAGCTAGAGTGGATAAAGGCAATTTCTGCGGCCATTTCGCAAAGAAGGCAGATTCTTTTATTACGAATCGTACTATAATCTAATGAACATCAGGATTTCCCATGAAAAACATACCTACCAAATTGTATGAAATTCGGTCCATTAGTTTTTCAATTAGAGTGGATGTAATATCCACACAGACACACAGAAACATACACAGATACACCCTTACACAGACAGACGTCTTCCTAAAAGTAGTTTTTTCGTGTTCTAGAAGTCCCAAAACGTGTAGATCCTTTGAAAATTCGAGTTCCAATCTTCGGCACGATTCCAATACTTTGAGTATATACACATACACATATATATTATCTGTGTATTATCTGTGTATCTAAATTCCGTGCCTATGCAATTACAATAGTTGTGATTTTAAATGATCCCTAAACTTTTATTATTTCTTCAAGGAAGCCTAATTTTAACATATGCAGAATGCAAATATCTCAAGCGATTGTAAGATGAATTACATAAGAATTGCTGAATTTTTTTCACACAAAATTATTTAGCTCTGGAGTCTGGAATACAAGTTATATGAATGAAATATTCATTGATTTTGCATAAAGAATCAGATGATTTATATTTCGATACAGTTTTAAATATTTAAGTATAATAAATTACTGTAGTACTGTGATAATGTAAAAGATATTACCACTGAATGAATCACATTTTAGAAATTTTTAAATGAAATTACATTTCAGTTGGAAAGTGTTTCATAATCAATGCTTATGCATGATTGATCTTTCTTGTTTTTTTTCACATGGTCTTCGAGACAGACAAAAGAGAAGTCGCCAAACGGAACATTACGTGTATTTGGATTAACTCAATACGTATATATTTAGATGCATTTAAAAATAAATAAGCCAATAGGAAGGAGTAATTCTGCGCATTTGTTTCAAATGTCGATAGAAAGATTGGTCTTCGATCTTTTCGATGGTATTAAGATGGAAACTTTGTTTTATGTATTTTTAACCGCATAAAAACGCCATTTGTGAAACTCCCTCAAAATTATTTTTCGACATAACGCAATCCAAAAATTAATCAAAAAAAAAAACGCTCCGAAGTATTTTGGAACATGAATTGCCTATTACAGTATTGAATTTTATAGCCGTTGGTCGTTTAGAATAGAATTCTCTCTACGCCGCCGAAACCGGAACATGCAGAAATCATATTTTATTATGTTCGTAACATATTAAGCCAACTAAAACATAATTTTTGGTAGAAACGTTCTAGTTTTGCTATGCACATTTGCATCGATGGGCTCCAATAGCCGTTTCGCGTTTAAGGCAGACTTGCACCGTCGGGCCGAGGAACGAGGAAGTTCTCCGTATATGGCACGCTGGTCGCAAACAGGTTAAAAGTCCAGAACTCGCCTATATTGAGCGTAAGCAAAGCAATGATTACGCTCCCTTTACAGATAACAGCATAAATAGACATGTCTAACGCATAATAGCTGATTGTCAACGTAGAAAAGACGATAACTGAAAGGCAGCAAGAAAACTCCCACTATTCAAAATTTTTGTGAAGCTCTTTGGAGACCAAGTTAGTCCCACCACACAAACGGCTTCAAATTTCTTCCAAAGTAATTAAGTCCAAGCTGCATTGGCTAACTTTGGCGTCGACCCGATAGGCTGAGTTTGTAATCATTATTTTTTCTACCTTATATATTTGAATATACTGATACAAACTTGTAAAATGCTATGGAGTCTCTTTTTACCGCTCTCGCATTCGCCTCTTTCGAAGAGAAGACGGAGAAAACACCTGTACATGGAACTTTTCCTATGACGTGAATCTAGGGTTTCCAGTTTGGAAGAAGGTCGCCAGATTTGACAATTTATCGCCAATTTGGCGACTTTTTGAATATTCGAGAAACACCTCGAAATAACCCTTTGCAGACGACGGGTTTCCGGAACTGCTGTGCCCAAAAGGACGGAGCATTTCGCTTCCGAACTATTCCCAAAGGACGGAGCATTTTTTCCCCCTAAGCCTAACTCCTAAAAAAAATTCACTGAAAATCACCCATTTAACACAGCATTCTACTTTTTTCGATAATAAAAGAAATACTTATTTTCCATTAGATGTATACGTTATACGCAAATTATCTTTTATTTAAATATTAAAATTTTAAATGATTAAAAGATTAATTGATTAAAATTTTTATTTGTTACGCAGGAAAAAATATCTAAATGACTTTATTCAATACTTTATACAGGTAATAGAGATTATGTACAATTTAAGAAGAAAGCAGCTTTGTTACTAATTAATACGCCTTTTACTTATAATGTATTTCAAAACCTGCATTCCCGCACAGACATTGCAATCTTTGTATTTCTAAAAACTGTCCGTGCGCTCATCAGAAATACCAAATACCCATGAATCTTCACTATATGCATTACTTTCATAACTATTCTGTTCGAGTACCATACTAGTGTATTCTTCTATGCGTGAAATCGTCTTGACATAGCCATTCTCTTATCCGAAATACCTAATAATTTACTACCTCACATTCCTCTAAAACCCAAACTTGAAAGAAAATACCCTCTTACATTCCAATAATTCACCAAAGCAATCATTAAACTAAAATCGAAACGAGAACATATACTCAATTACAGCATAGCAGAGTCTGCCAGAAATTATCTGTTTGTTTATATTACAAAACCACGTTTTACCGCTCTAGGTGAATTCATGATTCATAGGGAGCTCTCTTATACCAAGGTCAAGTATTAGCAAACTACGTTGTAAATGTTACAACGGACATTTAGCGCAATCTAGTATTCAAATAAATTCAAACAAAAACGTTCCATATGAAAATGCACGTTGGTGTCAGTCGTCGTTAGGGTAAATTTCTCCTGGATGCGCATGCGCGACTGCCGTTGTTGAACGCAGTTTCACAGTCGACGCCGGGGCCAGTGCCGGATTAACCACGGGGCCAACCGGGCCATGGCCCGGGGCCCCCGACTCTGGGGGGCCCCCAAGTGGCATGAAATTTATATTATATATAAATTAAATGTATAATATAAATATAATATTTTATAAATTAAATTTCCACGGTATAAACGTGTAGCTTTTCTTCCAAAATAAAAATTTATCTTTTATATTTTTCAGAATTAACTTTCGAAACACACTTTATTAACTGTAAAGTGTAGAAAAAAATTTAGTGAGTAACACAAATAGTGGGAATAAAAGATGTCAGTTAGCAACGAATTTTAATAAAGAAACACTAAATTTGAAAACTCCTTTTCTTCTTGTGGTCTGATAAGCTGCCAGAGTCAGACCTAACGAAATAAAGTGACGGCAACTGCACATTAATTTATGATTTAAAGTAAGTCCAACAGGTGGCAGGGTGGGGTCACAGTATCGTAGAAATTTTAACTTTAAAAAGGAAATTTTCTTCTCTGAAATGGGAAAAGAAACTCTGAAAATCTGGCAACACTGGTCGAGTATACAAGGCATATGTGACTTACTTCGTTTACACTGTCACACAAGCATCATAACAATTCCGAAAGTTCAGTACCTAGCTTATGCTTTAAGGCTGAAGGTGAGTAGGCCCTCAGAAATAAAATTTATCTACACCACTCCTAATGGCCTATAGGGGCACATAGACCTGTATGGGCTAGCAAATGTGTTTGTTATTATTATTTCAATTGTTGATGTGTTACATATTTAACTTGCATATGAGTGCAAGAACGTGCATATGAGTGCACTGAAGCAGACAAGAAAGTATGAGAACACGTAAATTTCTTCCTTCGTTCTTTTACCGTAAACTCCCAAATGGAGAAGAAACTAAGCGTGATTGGCTTCTCTATTCACCATCCAAAGGTGAAGTGTTCTGCTTCGTTTGCATGTTGTTTTGTCCTAAACAGATGTGTACTGGAACATTCTGCTGTGGGGGTTACAGTGATTGGAAACATGCTTCACGATCCCTCTCAGGCCATGAAACGAGCATCGAATATAGAAAAATCTGTTTACGTACATGAGGCGATGCAGAGAACAAGGACGAATAGACACAAAACTTGAAATCCATATGAACAAAGAAAGAGATTATTGGAGAGAAATATTGCGAAGAGTGGTCGAAGTCATAAAATTTTTAGCATAGACGGGTTTACCATTTAGAGGTGACGAGGGAAAATTTGGATCAGCAAAAATGGGAATTACATGGGAACCTTGGAATTAGTTAGCAAATTTGACCCGTTCTTAGATGAGCATATTAAAAAATACGGAGTGGCAGGAAAGGGTAACGTGTCCTATCTTTTGTCAACAATTTGTGATGAGTTCATTAACGTCATGGGTCAGAAGTTGTTAGCAGCAATTGTGGATGAAGTGAAACATGCAAAGTACTATTCGATATCTGTGGACTCTACGCCTGATGCATCTCGCATAGATCAACTGACTTTCGTAATTAGATATGTAAGAAGTGACGTCTCTGTGGAAAGGTTTTTAAAGTTCATACCAATTTATGGACATAGTGCTAAAAATCTTTTCAATGCAGTTACTGGACTTCTGAAGGAAAACCAAATTTCCCTATCTAAATGCAGAAGTCAATCTTACGATAACGCGTCTCTAACATGAGCGGCAGGTGCAATAGACTTCAGGCCAGAATCAAGGTGGAAAACTCTTTGGCATTATTCATGCCATGTGCAGCTCACGCCTTGAATCTTGTGGGTGTCAGAGCAGCTGAAAGCTGCAGAGAAGTTGCTGCATTTTTTGACTTCGTACTGAATCCGTACATATTTTTTAATTCCTCAACGCATCGATGGGAAATTCTCTCATCCATGTGAGGTTCAAAAAAGAAAATTCTGAAAAATTTATTTGATACCTGGTGGTCTGCTAGAGCTGATGCAGCCATAGCCTTGAAAGAGAGCTACCCAGCTATTGAGGCAACATTAAATTCCATGTCATCAGACTTGTTTGAATCATCTGAAACGAGATTGAAAGCTGAAGGCCTAAAACAGTATATGAAGAGATTTGAGACACTCTTCCTCACATACTTTTGGTGTGATTTATTGAGAAAAATTAATAAAGTCAATACTTCTCTGCAAAAATCAACTGTAACATTGCATGTCGCCGTGCAACTCCTGGAATCTCTCACATTGTATATTCAGGAGAAGAGGGAAAGCTATGATTGGTATGAAGCCTTGGCCACATCAAAGAAAGAGCTTAATTACCAGGATTCCATAATCCGAACAAGAAAACAAAGTTCTAGATTGACATTTTATGATAGGGAAGGCACCCTAGATGTTGTTTTATCTGGTAAAGAAAAGATGAAGATTGAAACTTTCCTTCCTGTGGTAGACAGTTTAATCAATAACGTGGATGCTCAATCTAAAGCTTACCGAAACATCTTTGAGATTTGACCATCCTGAGACAGCAGTGCTCTTGATGGACATATCTGCTGATGACGAAGAAGAGAAGAGTGATGAAGACGATGAGGGAGAAACAGGTTCCAGATCCATCGAGTTCCAGATGAGATACATACAGGAGAAAAGAAGGAGACTGAACCTACAAAACCTTTACAGCTATATGCATGAAAGTGGTATTTCATCTGCTTTCCCTAACATAAAAATAGGGTTGCGAATATATAGTTGCATGATGGTTTCCAATGCAAGTGGTGAACGTTCATTTTCGAAGTCAAAAATTGTAAAATCCGAAAAACGCAGTGTGATGAAGCAGGAGAAATTAAACGACCTAAGCATTTTAAGCATTGAAAACGAGTTACTTAAAGTAATGGACTTTAACGATACAATTGATGATTTTGCTATTAAAAAGTCAAGAAAAAATATTGTGTAAGCCAGAATGTGTCTTGAGTCTTCTTGTAACTTGTTTTTCAACAAATCGTTATGTCACAGTCTCATTTTTATATTTTAATATCCCCCCTTATATATTGTAAAGAATGTAAACATTTGGTGTCAAAAACAAATTAAATATTCGTTGGAATCATCTAACTGGTGATTATTAAAACAATTTTAGCCATTTGTACATATTTAAGTATACGTTTTACAAGTTAGTACTATTACTGCACGTATATTATTGCGAAGAAAGAAATTTGAAAAAATTACAGTGAGCAGGGGCCCCCCACTCTAAGTTCTGGCCCGGGGCCACAGATATGCTTAATCCGGGTCTGGCCGGGGCAGAGGGATAACCGATATTCTACGAGATATGAGATATTTCCAGAAACTTCTATAGAAAGCCTATAAAAGGAGTCATCACTCAGTTGGATATCAGTTAACGGAATATGAGCTACATTGAACAGCAACATTCTTCAATGTTTTGAGAATAGTAGCAGCTATTTTGTGAACTGAAATATACGTCAATGTTTCAAGAATACTATCTGTTGTTTTGTGAAACTAGTTGACCATTTAAGTGCTGTTTTACTTTATATTGTTTCTGTTTACGCTGTGCTTGTGAATAAACGAGTTAGTTATTCAGTATTTGGGCTCATTCTTGTATCCTTAACGCACACCCACTGTTCCAGAGGATATGTCGTAACAATATTTTATTTTAACACCTTGAGCCAACTGATGCATAATCACTCATAACTTTAAAAGCAGAATTTTGTTTTGCACAGTAAAAACCGACGTAACTTTAAAAGCGGTTTCTTAGCAAGTAACGGCATTTGAACTTCATTTTTCTTTTCGTAAAAGTTTTTGCATGGCTAATCAAGACCTATAAAATGCATTAAGATGCAATGTAAAAGAAAACGTAAAGAAAAACTAAAAAAACTAATGGGTGTTAGTTTTCTTTTAAACCGTTTGAAACTTTAACACAATTTTGAGAAAGGTATTTATTCCCTGTTGCATTTTTTCGTAAAATGAGTTATTTTTTTAGTGAAACGTAAATTACGAATAAAAAATGGCCAAAACGAAATTCAGATGTTTTAAAACGGTTCTTTTAAAGAATGCTCCTTTTTAATAAGTTTTGGTTCTTTTTTTCAGTAATACACAAGAAAATTGAGCAAACGCGGTATGTAAAATTTGTTGATTTGATTATAAAACGGGGGTCGGTTTCTATTTTCTCCAGGAAAAGTGTTAGGTCGGAAACGTGCAATATCTGGGCAACTGCTCATGTTAGGTCCTATAAATAATGCCATTCAACCTTAAATAAAAAATCACATATAAAACGGCTATTTTCGCGAGAATTTTTAACAAATAATTTTCTCAGTTTTTACTATTATTGAATTAAAATTGGCTGCGGATTAGGCGACTTATGTAAGAAAATGTCGCTAAATTTAAAGAAATGATGCTAAGTCAACGAAAATGACTCCAAAGTGAGCATTGAATGGAATGAGATGATTGAGAAGAATGTGAGGTAATAAAAATAAATATTCTAATGATTTAAATGATTACTTTATTTTAAATAAGATTTATCATGACTGATTTAGAAAAAGTTTTTATAACTAGACAATTGGAAATTAAAAAATATATATATGTTGTAATTTATATGTAATCGCGTAATCAATAATGGTGGATAATTGCAAGATGACTGATAGCTTATATATTTCAACAGTTAAAAATTTACAGGTAAAATTTTTTTTATGGGGCATTCTAAAATGTGGGTATATTAAAAGATTATTTTTTTTATTAATTATTTGATGAACATAAATATATTATTAGATTAGATCAACTTCCATACTTTAAGTGCGTTTTGCTTAGCTTTTCCTATGATATAAGATGTCTTTTATTTAGCTTTGCATTCTTAATAACATGAATGAAAAAATATACTACACCATTAATATTTCCTGGGACAAAAGCTACACAATATCTTAGCATAAGTAGATTTTAATCAAATTACAGCATTCAAAACTTCAGCAAATATTGTCGAAAAACATCTTTCACGACTTATCACAAGGTCTATGGAACACATCTCACGAATGCACGCAAAACCAAACAATAGTGAAAAACAATAGAACAAATAATTAAGGGGATCTCTTTTCTACAAATCGTAGAACATCTAACGTAAATGCAAAGATTACATTCTTTGTTGAACTTTTAAATCACAACATGAAATATCTTTATTTTTTACTTAAAGAAAACAAGAGAAAAAATTGAAACAAAGAATCAATAAACTGCAAAAAATATTTCATTAGACTTCTAATTAAAAGAAATTACTGCTTTTATAAAATAAATGTAAAAAGCAAGTGGGTAAGCATGCTAAGGAATATCTTTAAAATGAAATAACTAAAAAGCAATGGTTAGGATATTAGAAATTTTATTTCAAACTTATTTCAAAGATAACTTCATCAAAGATATTTTTTCGTTTAACTTCAAAGATATTTTTTCGAATATTTAAGAACTAACTCTGTGCATACTTCAGTAATTTCACGTCTTTCACGTTGCTGTATTGAAGTAAGGACACATAAATTGAAATTGAACACTTAGACAAATCATTAGTCTAAACAGAATGGCTTATTTATGCTCACGTACAAAATACTGATCAAAATATAATTTACATTAATAACCAGTGTTTTGGGGCATGAAAATACAAAACTATTACAAAAAATAATTTATTTCGTGAAAGGAACAAACTACATAGACGAGAATAGTGATAACATATCTGTTGCATAATATTGCGTAAGAAAAAATAATTTATCCGAGTACTTACCACATTCTAAATTTTATGTAATTGTTGTGAATACTGTATTTGTAAAACGTGTAATATCTCGAGGACGGTTCCTACTAGCGTTCTAAAGTTTGTGTTATTTGTTTTAAAATAAAACTGTATGAATGACATGATTTTTATTTATCTGTATTGAAGATCTTGATTTTCTAACGATATTTAAAAAAAAATTGTACATGTCAATAATTTTTTGCCTGTCGATGATAGTTAACGATTTTGTAGTTAGCATGTCAATGTGTCCATTGCACTCTGGTTACGAGTGCAACGGGAACTATAACTTTCGCAAATAATGTGATTTAACAGTTAATTATGATTGTGAGTGTTCCTTTTCAGAAATAGAAATCATCAAGATGCTTTTCTAGTGAGCATCATGTTTATGCGGAGGCTCACATCCCGATCCTACTCCTAAAAGAAGATACAGTGATAAAAGCAATTTGAGGAAAATTTTGACGAAGATCTCTAGTAATAAGCGTGTAATAAATTTTAGGTTATCACTTATTCTTAAACCTTAATATTAATAGGTACTGTATTTTCTAAAAAAATGTATATGTCGATAATTTTTCGCATCTTGATGTTTTAAAGTCGATGATAGTTAGAGATTCCATTGCACTCTGTTTACGAGTGCAACTGGAAATATAATTTTTTTAAATAGTACGATTTAGCAGTTAATTATGATTGTGAGTGTGCTTTATCAGAAATATAAATTTTCAAGATGATGTTCTAGTGAGCTTCATGTCTATGCGGAGGCTCACATCCGGATGCTACTCCACAGAGAAGATACAGTAATAAGTTTTATTGTGTATTAGGAAGAAAATTCTGATGAAGATTTCTAGAAATATAAGTGTACTAAATGTTAAGTAATCCCACATCCTCAAACCTTAATATTAATAAGTACTGTGGCAGCAGACGACTCTGCTCCTGCCAAAGACATCGATCGAAGATGCTAGGATACCCGAATTATAAGTTCGGAGTCGAAGATAGCTTTTGATCTAATCTTATAATGCCGGTCTTGTAAGCACGAGGTCCCGAATTCGGTCCTGGCAACTCAAGGGGGCATAGGACCTTTAAACAGTCGAAATTCATTGAAAATAGAGCTATCTTTACAATTTTTTAATTTTAACCAGGTGTATCCCAGATGTTCAAATTTTTTTCTCTAAACATATAGAAAACCTTTCTTACTACACAAATTTTACTGAAGTCATATAATTATATGTACATTTTATATTGTTTTTTAAAATTTATACAATTTTGACAGACATAATGGTGTATGTAGCAGCCGCGCGCAGGATATTTCAAATAATATTATACTTATGGACTTCAATTTGATAATAATATATTTATAACTATTACATCTTTAATTTGTACACACTTTTTAAAATTTTGAAATAAATTTAATATTTTTAAAATCTAAACAAAATGAAATTTTTATTTTCAGTGTTAAAAAACATGAAATAAACCTCTTCACAATTCTTTTTTTACTATTTATGGTGAATTTTTGAAGTACAAATTATATATATGGATGAAACAAGTAAGCCCAAAAAATTTGAAAGTGATTGGTTAAATATATTTTAAGATATGTTGCGCGCAAGGGCTAAAATCACATATCTGAGAAAAACAGCTTTAAAGTTTAAAAATACATTCAGTGTTACTTATTATCTTATTTTACACCTTAAAATGCCTTTAGTTCATAAATAGCACCTTCCTATGTCTGTTATGTAAGAAGAATCAAAAATTTTCTGCCTTTTAGGGGCTACTTGAGCTCTATATGTTGCTTCGGAAACTCGAACAGACGTTTCGCGCAGTAGTTTCTTGTTAGTCAGATGAAGAACGTTTACTAAATTTTTACTTATTTATGAGGAATTTTTATCTATAAATTATGTATATAGATGAAACAAGTAAGAGCAAAAAATTTGAAAGTGATTGGTTACATATACTTTAAAATATATTGCGCGCAAGTGTTAAAATCACATATCTGAGAAAAACAGCTTTAAAATTTAAAAATGCTTCAATGTTACTTATAATCTTATTTTGTACCTTAAAATACCTTTAGTTCATAATTAGCTCCTTCCTATGTCTGTTATGTAAGAAAAATAAAAAATTTTCTGCCTTTTAGGGGCTACTTGAGCTCTATATGTTGCTTCGGAAACTCGAACAGACGTTTTGCGCAGTCGTTTCTTGTTAGTCATGACGGAAATAGGTATCATATCCGTAAGTTATATGTTGAAAATTAATGTATAATTAAATTTCTGATGAAGCTGGTGATAGAATAACTACGAGCCACGAAATTCTGGTTCCACAACTTCGTTGGAAATTTAAAACAGAGTGTTGCAGCTATAACAAACGTTAGATAGTAGTTGTAGGAATACAAGTAGCTGTAGAAGTGTTAAATGAGAACAGTTCCAGTTTAAATCAAAATCACTTTTATTGAAGAGTGAATCCATTGTATTTGCTTACAGTATATATCATGAAAACAGGTAAGCCAAATAACCAAAGCATACTATTTACAAAACATGAGCACTACAGCTCATATGAAGGTTTTTCAGTGTAAGTTCCATGCCTAGACACGTTTCTGGTTAACGTATTATTTACACAAGTAAGTGGAATAAAAGCATTTCACACTTACGTGACCACGTGCACTTTCCGATGCCGCCAATAGCTGGGCACACGCTATGGCTAAAATTTAAACTTTCCGGATCAGCACTATAAAGTCCACAACACGGGAAACATGGTCTCCTTAACTGAGAACCATCAAAACTACTAAGTTTAGTTTAAATATCCGCGTTCACCGATAAACACTTTATCGTAACTTTCGACAACATCGAAACATGACTTTACGAAGATCCGTCTGCCCGATCTAGATCCTTCTAGATCCTTCCATCGATCAGTATAAGCAAGCTATCCAACCGAGCTTTCCAAGCGATCTACCTAAAATCCAGATCTCTGACTGAAAACCAGAAAAGTGTCTAGCCTTTATACCCGAAGATGGGTGCGTTCCGGAACATAACCGTTGCCGGCAACGCCCTCTGGATATGCAAAACAGGATGCGTGAGCGGCGAGAAAGGTGATTTGCATGATCAGCCAAGTTTTGTCCACATCGCGATTCGTTCACGAGAACGGAATAATCATTTTAATAATGACGTCACGCTCCCGCGAAACGAGAATCGCGATGTAAACAAAACCAAGTTTCTAACAATCGGCCCCCTCATGCAAAAACCAACTCTCGGCGCCCATGCTTTCATCCAACAAAAGGTTATTCTAAGAATCAAAGTTCTTAGTATCCTAAAAAC
Organism: Amaurobius ferox; assembly: GCA_951213105.1. NCBI lineage: Eukaryota > Metazoa > Arthropoda > Arachnida > Araneae > Amaurobiidae > Amaurobius > Amaurobius ferox. The sequence goes on along the minus strand of OX578135.1, from coordinate 127,800,145 downwards.
ATAATGTATGCATACACAAAATTTTATACATTAAAGAAATTTATAACACTTATAACATTTAGAAAGTGAATAGCCTTTTCTCAAAATGGCAACAATCAAATGAGTACACTTATCTATTATGCAGATCATAAGCATTCTTTAAATTACATGTTTAAGGATAACATAGTCAAAGAAAACAGTATAACCATACTATTGCCCTTTCTTAAGTACTAGCTCATACTGAAGAAAGCTATTTCTTTACTATTTTGAAAATTAAAACAAACATTAAGTTTAAAATTTAAAAGTCTAAAGATATCAAAAATTTTAAGCTCTAGAAAAATTTTAGGTATAGTTATCAATTTTAATATTTAAGATTAAAAATTTAAATCTAAACATCAAAATCAAGTTGTAGAAAATTTAGTGTATAACTATGAAATTTAACATTTAAGATTAAAAATTTAAATCTAAACATCAAAATCAAATTGTAGAAAATTTAGTGTATAACTATGAAATTTAACATTTAAGATTAAAAATTTAAATCTAAACATCAAATTCAAGTTTGTAGAAAATTTAATGTATAACTATGAAATTTAACATTTAAGATTAAAAATTTAAGTCTAAACATCAAATTCAAGTTTGTAGAAAATTTAATGTATAACTATGAAATTTAACATTTAAGATTAAAAATTTAAGTTTTATTATCTTAGCCCATGACTAGTATACACACTAAATACCCAATACAATGGCAATGATAATAAAAGATACAGAAGGTAAATATACATATGAGATAAACACAGATTAAAAATTTTATGTTTCATGTGAATTATATCAATAATGTACATTCAGATAACATTTTATTCACATAAGCGAAAATGCATTATGCGTGTAGTAAAAATGGATATATATATATTTTTTTTTTCAAGTGTAATGTGAGAAAAGTAACAGTTCATTGTCACATAACAATATATACTCAAGATACATTTCATTTGTATCAATGAGAGAGGAATAAATTATAAAATACCCTAACCATTTATACTTTGAAAATATGAAAAAAAAAATTTAAAGTAAAATTTTTATTTGAACAGTTAAATTTTATATTTTAAAGATATCATTACTAAATTTTAAAACTCTATCTTTAGTCATTGGCTTCGTGAAGTAATCTGCTACGTTATCTTTAGTATTAACAAAGTTAATTTTAAAAGATTCGTTTACAACTAAGTTCCTTAAATTCCACATCCAAAAGTCTTTTGACTTTTCCCCATTCTTTGATATCAAATTCTTTACTCAAAAGTGAAACTGTATGGTCTATATCATTTTGTTGTTTCAAGAAAATTTTATCATTCAACTTTGCATAAAGATATGCGGACTTAATGTCCAGTTGAAAATGTTTCCATTTAAGCATGCAAACGAATATGGAGAAGAAAGCTCTGATTAAACTAAAATTAATCACAGGGCTAAACACTTCATCATATGAGTCCCCTTTTATCTGGGTATATCCTTGAGCTACTAGGCGAGCTTTGAATCGTTTAACATTTCCCCTTTCATCCTTCTTAATGGTATAAACCCATCTACTTCCTATAATTTTTTGTTGTGAGATGGGTGCAGGCACTAAGGCCCAGACACCCCTCTCTTGCATTGTAGCTATTTCATCATCCATGGCTTCTTGCCATTTATCGGACTGGGGAGATTCTATTGCCGATTTATAGCTCTTGGGTATCAAGATCTCAACATTGCTTGCTTCTGGTTTCCTTTTGATATCACTTACCCCCTTTTTCTCTCTAAAATTAAACATTTGCTGATCATAATGAATGTTAGCTTTTCCACAAAACTTTCTGACATCATTATGAGATCTCAGCCTTTTATTGTCACCTTTTACCGAGTAGTAAATATCCGTCCTACTCCCATCAGGCCTAGGTACTGCTTTCCGTATCCAGTCAATATCTGAGCAGGGTGTCAGACCAGAATCAGCAGGAGAGTCCTCATCCCCACTAGATTTACTAGTGTCACGGCTCTCACCTGCTTCTTCCTCTGACACTCCTCCTAAGCATTCTGATTCCGAGTCAATCGACTGAGTAACGTTCGATTTCCTCAAGGTGATTCCTTTAGGGTAATTAGGGCCCAGGACGCCTTCCGCTGCCACTCCTTCCTCAAACCTTACATTAGAAGTTTCCTCAACTTTCTTTTTACCCGCTATATAAATCCTATAGCCTTTGGTGCTTTCGGCATATCCGACCATTATTCCTATTTGGGCTCTCATATCCAACTTATTTCTAATTTGTTTGGCTGTGCCCACATAGGCTTTGCACCCGAAAACTTTGAGGTGAGCAACGGCTGGCTTCCTTCCATAATATAACTCGTGTGGAGTCTTGGTTTTGAACTTATGACATATTCTGTTCTTGGTGTGTGTAAAACACAAAATCGCTTCTGCCCACATTCTGTTATCAACCTTGCTTTGATCAAGCATAGCTTTCACACAATCTAGTGCAGTCAGATTAAATCTTTCAGAAACCCCGTTCTGTTCGGGTGTATATGCATTTGACCTTTCTGATTTAATCCCCAATTTATTTAAGTATGCCTTGAACTGGTTGTGACAGAACTCCATACCATTGTCCGTACGGATACACAAAATCTTTTTGCCTAGCTGCCTTTCTTCCTTAGCTTGGAATTCTTTAAATATCTTAAACACCTCTGATTTTTGTTTCATTATATAAACAAACACTTTCCGGCTGAAGTCGTCAGTTATTGTCAAAAAGTATCTGTTTCCGCCCATTGAAGCTGTAGGTAAGGGACCACACACATCCATATGGAGTAATTGTAAAGGTTTAGTGGACCTTATCCTACCAATTGGCTTAAAAGAAATTCTCTTAGACTTTGCTAACTTACAGTGTGTACAGTTAATTTTTGCATATTTTAGTCTAGGGAGTCCATTAGCCGCGGAAACTTTACTTGTCTGATATAAATAATCAGAGTTAATGTGGCAATATCTCCTATGCCAGAGTTCTGTTTTATTCAAAACCTCAGAAACCGCACAACTTGGTTTCTCATTAACCTTTTCCTTTGACCTCGACTTCACCTCAGAGTTACGTTTACTTTTATTTATTCTAGGCAAATTTTTCATTTTGTCAATACTGTTTTTCTTATTTAGGGGTTTTCTATCTTTCTTAGAATTTTTATCCCTACCCTGATCCTTTCCTTTAGTTTTACGGTCTTCAATATTGTTATTTGCAGTCTGAACTTCGTATTGAGGTTTTAAAAAATATAACCCTTCTTTTCGCTTAGCATAGAAGAATTTTTCTCCCTTTGGAGTGTAAAACCACAATACCCCATTAGCCCCTTTAAAAGTATACCCCTGTTCCTCAAGAACAGATGCGGCTAATAAGTTTCGTCTTAACTTAGGCGAAAACATTACATCAGACAAAACAATATTACTTCTTATGTTCTGAAACTGAACATACATTTTGACCGTACCGATAGCCTCAACTGGGCTCTCAATATCACCCACTGCTAGCGACATAGATGCACCTTTGCTTTCCTTAAATTTTGAGAATAAATTAATATCATTGCAAAAGTGCCGCGTAGCAGCGGTGTCAATTACCCAGCTGAGTCTATCGCTAGGATCCTGCACAGTATTAGCTTCAACTCTAGCAGATGAATACAATTCAATTATATTTGAGCTAGACTTAAGAATAGGGCAATTCTTCCTTAAATGACCGGCCTTCTTACAAAAATAACATGGTCCTATGACCCTTTTAACTGGTTTAACACTTTTAAACACTTTGTTATTTTTACACTTTACATTTACATTACTCTGAGACAAGAATACAGATGAATTTTGACTTACATTGTTTCTATCACTACGGAGTTGCCGGATACGTCCTTCTTCCGCAGACAATTCATGTTGGATTTTCTCCAAAGTGAAATCTTTGTCCTCCCAACGGTAGATTAGTTGAACTATCCCCTGGAAGTCATCAGAGAGGTATCTTATGGCCTGGAATGCCACATAGACGCTTTCCACCGGGTGTTTGACGTCCTTCAATTTGGCGACCGCCTTCTTCAAACGCGTACAGAAGATATCCACCGGTTCATCTGGCTCCGGACGTAGGCTGAAGAACTCATCCAGTAAACGCACCAGGTTGGCGCGAGTCGGCGCGTCGAAGTGCGTTTTTAACTTATCCCACGCATCTGCCGGATCGTCGTTAATGTCAATTAACTCTTGGTAATCAGATGAAACATTTTGGAACAGGATTGCTAACGCGCGGTCCTTTCTTCGCATGTGATCTTCATAATCACGGCGTGATGTTTTTTCATCTACCGGTAACGCTGTTCGGTCTACAAATCCGAAACAGCCCTCTCCTTTAAGAGCGAATGAAACTTCATTCCTCCAAGTGACGTAATTGTCTCTAGTTAATGCAGTAATTTTATTTGCCTCCATGGCAAGGTGGCATTTTGGAACTGAGCTGAACAGACCTTTTGTTTACGCTTTCGTCGACATGCAAATGGCGCCGTCCGCGGCCCCCGTCGACAGGATTCGTTGCTGGAACTCTAACACCTCTAAATTTTTAACGTTGTTATGGGGAGCACTGGCCCGTAACCTTTGACGGAAATAGGTATCATATCCGTAAGTTATATGTTGAAAATTAATGTATAATTAAATTTCTGATGAAGCTGGTGATAGAATAACTACGAGCCACGAAATTCTGGTTCCACAACTTCGTTGGAAATTTAAAACAGAGTGTTGCAGCTATAACAAACGTTAGATAGTAGTTGTAGGAATACAAGTAGCTGTAGAAGTGTTAAATGAGAACAGTTCCAGTTTAAATCAAAATCACTTTTATTGAAGAGTGAATCCATTGTATTTGCTTACAGTATATATCATGAAAACAGGTAAGCCAAATAACCAAAGCATACTATTTACAAAACATGAGCACTACAGCTCATATGAAGGTTTTTCAGTGTAAGTTCCATGCCTAGACACGTTTCTGGTTAACGTATTATTTACACAAGTAAGTGGAATAAAAGCATTTCACACTTACGTGACCACGTGCACTTTCCGATGCCGCCAATAGCTGGGCACACGCTATGGCTAAAATTTAAACTTTCCGGATCAGCACTATAAAGTCCACAACACGGGAAACATGGTCTCCTTAACTGAGAACCATCAAAACTACTAAGTTTAGTTTAAATATCCGCGTTCACCGATAAACACTTTATCGTAACTTTCGACAACATCGAAACATGACTTTACGAAGATCCGTCTGCCCGATCTAGATCCTTCTAGATCCTTCCATCGATCAGTATAAGCAAGCTATCCAACCGAGCTTTCCAAGCGATCTACCTAAAATCCAGATCTCTGACTGAAAACCAGAAAAGTGTCTAGCCTTTATACCCGAAGATGGGTGCGTTCCGGAACATAACCGTTGCCGGCAACGCCCTCTGGATATGCAAAACAGGATGCGTGAGCGGCGAGAAAGGTGATTTGCATGATCAGCCAAGTTTTGTCCACATCGCGATTCGTTCACGAGAACGGAATAATCATTTTAATAATGACGTCACGCTCCCGCGAAACGAGAATCGCGATGTAAACAAAACCAAGTTTCTAACAAGTCAGATGAAGCACGTTTACTAAATTTTTACATATTTATGAGGAATTTTTATCTATAAATTATGTATATAGATGAAACAAGTAAGAGCAAAAAATTTGAAAGTGATTGGTTACATATATTTTAAAATATATTACGCGCAAGTGTTAAAATCACATATCTGAGAAAAACAGCTTTATAATTTAAAAATGCTTCAATGTTACTTATTATCTTATTTTGTACCTTAAAATGCCTTTAGTTCATAATTAGCACCTTCCTATGTCTGTTATGTAAGAAAAATCAAAACTTTTCTTCCTTTTAGGAGCTATTTGAGCTCTATATGTTGCTTCGGAAACTCGAACAGACGTTTCGCGCAGTCGTTTCTTGTTAGTCAGATGAAGAACGTTTACTAAATTTTTACTTATTTATGAGGAATTTTTATCTATAAATTATGTATATAGATGAAACAAGTAAGAGCAAAAAATTTGAAAGTGATTGGCTACATATATTTTAAAATATATTGCGCACAAGGGCTAAAATCACATATCTGAGATACCCGCTTTTAAGTTTAAAAATATATTCAGTGTTACTTATTATAGTATTTTGACCTTAGAATGCTTCCAGTGCATAAATAGCACCTTCCTAATTCTGTTATGTTTGAAAAATCAAAATTTTTCTGCGTTTAAGGGGTATTTGAGCTCTATATGTTGCTTCGGAAACTCGAACAGACGTTTCGCGCAGTCGTTTCTTGTTAGTCAGATGAAGAACGTTTACTAAATTTTTACTTATTTATGAGGAATTTTTATCTATAAATTATGTATATAGATGAAACAAGTAAGAGCAAAAAATTTGAAAGTGATTGGCTACATATATTTTAAAATATATTGCGCACAAGGGCTAAAATCACATATCTGAGATACCCGCTTTTAAGTTTAAAAATATATTCAGTGTTACTTATTATAGTATTTTGACCTTAGAATGCTTCCAGTGCATAAATAGCATCTTCCTAATTCTGTTATGTTTGAAAAATCAAAATTTTTCTGCGTTTAAGGGGTATTTGAGCTCTATATGTTGCTTCGGAAACTCGAACAGACGTTTCGCACAGTCGTTTCTTGTTAGTCAGATGAAGAACGTTTACTAAATTTTTACGTATTTATGAGGAATTTTTATCTATAGATTATGTATATAAATGAAACAAGTAAGAGCAAAAAATTTGAAAGTGATTGGCTACATATATTTTAAAATATATTGCGCACAAGGGCTAAAATCACATATCTGAGATACCCGCTTTTAAGTTTAAAAATATATTCAGTGTTACTTATTATAGTATTTTGACCTTAGAATGCTTCCAGTGCATAAATAGCACCTTCCTAATTCTGTTATGTTTGAAAAATCAAAATTTTTCTGCCTTTTAAGAAGTATTTGAGCTCTATATGTTGCTTCGGAAGCTCGAACATCAGCTTCGTGAAGAAGTTTCTTGTCAGTCAGATGAAAAACATTTACTAAATTTTTACTTATTTAGGAGGAATCTCTTTTGTATAAATTGTATATATAGATGAAACAAGTAAGAGCAAAAACTTGAAAGTGATTGGTACAATATATTTTAAAATATGCTGTGCGCAAGTTGTAAAATCACATACCTGAGAAAAACAGCTGCAGTGGTACTTTGATAAACTGAAACTCTAGTGACAAGAAAAGAATGAGTTACAGAAAATTTGACGTATTGAAATTGATTAAAATTACAAAAATATATAACAAATATGACTTTCGCACATGGAAAATTTTGAGTTATCGCAGTTCGGCTAATTAATGTTTGGCTGTAGTTTATTATACATCCTGTGTTATTTTATATCTAATTTAGCATCAAAATGCACCTGATGCATAAGTAATTCCTTCCTCTTCCTCTTGTCTTTGAAAATCAAATGTTTTCTGCCTTTTACAAGCTTTTCAAACTTCATATGTAGTGCTAGAGACTCGAAATTCCATCACATTCCATTTTTCACGCACTATCCGAATGGTTTTTCGAACACACTATTTTATGATTATTTTTCCACTTTTCATACCGAGGGCCACTTTTCTTACTTCTGTAGCTGTTGCAGCCTTTACAAGAAGAAGACATTACTTCGGTTTCAATAACCTTCCCGCTTTCTGCTCAGATTAGTGTACACACACCTACACGTGGCGAATACCCCCTATTTTTCCAACTACCATCTCCACTTACAGTAATATCTTTCGATCCATTTGATAATTCTCTTTCGTCCTGGACAGCAGTTTTCATTAAAGATTTAGCTACAACAGATGTGGCATTTAAAGTCCTGCGATTAATTTTATTATATGATTTCTGAGAAACAGGCGCTGGAAGACCCATCGTACAACAAAAAGGAGATAAAGCCGATAAGTCCTGCCTTATACATCGCATAGAAAATATAGCTCTTCTGTTTATTTCTGGAATATTTTTCTTAACACCAAGCAGTTTTGAATTTTTCACAGACTTTAGTTCATCACAGCTATCACAATATACAAGAAATGTTGATGCTAAACCCATTGAAGATTTTTCATGTATATTTATTGTTCCATGACATATTTTGCAGCACAAAACATCTGCAAGCTCCTTGAAAAGTACTGATATATGAACTATTCTATATTAATGTTCTTCAGATGAAATATGTGACTTATCAAGTGAAAGTTCATCTTTTGAGCTGAACAGTTTTTTGACTTGAAGCACTTAGCTTAGGCGTAGAATCAAATTTTTCATTCGAACACTTTCGGATTGTTTTTGTTTTTAATTACATACATATTTCATTGAAAACGTCTTCTTTTCCCAGAACGAGATTTAGTTGCCGGTGTATCCATTATTAGAAAGCAAAAAGCAAAAAGTTTATATTAAAAAATTGCACCAAACAGTCTTGTACGTTGAAGTTTACACAAATAAATATGCAAACGTGAAGAAGTTTGTAATGCATAATTATAAAATAGATTAACTGTATTTTAGTTCAAAGTTTTTATGCTTAAACAACATAAATGCCGCAAATCAATCGTAAAAAGTAAGAAAATATAATGAAAAGAAATTGCAAAACTCAGAAGAAATTCTCCACGTTATAAACAAGTTAACGGCTCTAGAATATAAACAAACTGGGCTGAGCAGTTTAGTAGAGGTGAGTAGTTGCCTTCCTGCTGCTGCAGAAATAATTAAATAAATAATTAAGACATGGTGGTGGAAAAAGTATTAGATTGACATGACAAAACAGCAAACTGCAAACGTAAACAAATAGTGACGTCCCTTTAAAAATGGCGGCGATGGCTGACATGAGAAAATTTTCAAAAGTGTATGTTGCATAAAAGCTCATAACTTTAGAAATAATGCGAATTTTAGAATGCGGTTTTTTGCACAGTGTTCAGAAATGTTCAAACATTCAGAATAAAATAAAATTGAAAAATTGATTTTTTGAAGGTTTAAAGGTCCTATGCCCCCTCAAGTTCCTACAATGATGGCTGGACGTTTGAAACACACAATCTTCTATCTCCAACGATCTCACCTCTCAATACGAGATGGCAGCACCACACGGAGCCAGAGGCCCTACCACTCCCTTCCTGGTTGACCACGACAGACGTCACGCCTGAGGTACGACACGCCTCCCGGCCATTCAGCCCCTCGACTGAGTTTCGAACAGGGACGCGAGGGGATTTTCTGCGCGGCCCCCCTCCTCGCCGAAATAATTTGACGGGGTCCTTTTCGTCAGGTGAGGGAGTGTATGGCAGCAGACGACTCTGCTCCTGTCAAAGACATCGATCGAAGATGCTAGGATACCCCAATTATAAATTCGGAAATTATAAATGGAAGCTAGCTTTTGCTCTAATCTTATAATATCGGTCTTGTAAACACGAAGTCCCGAGTACGGTCCTGGTTCAGGCCTGGCAACTCAAGTTCCTACAATACTATATTTTCTAAACAATTGTGTATGTCGATAATTTTTTGCATCTCGATGTTTCGATATCGATGATAGTTAGCGATTTGGTAGTTATGTCAATCTGTCCACGGCACGCTGGTTAGTATTGCAACGGGGAATTTAATTTCCGTAAATAGTTCTATTTAACAGTTAATTATGACTGTGAGTGCGCTTTATCAGAAATAGAAATCATCAAGATGCTTTTCTAGTGAGCATCCTGTCTATGCGGACGCTCACATCCGGATTCTACTTTAACAATAAGGTACAGTGATAAGTTTTGTTGGGCATTATGAGGAAAATTTTGATGAAGATCTCTAGTAGTAAAAGAGTAATAAATTTTAGGTGTTCATCCATTCTCAAGCCTAAATATTGATAGGGTGCTGTATTTGATATTTTTGAAATTTACAATTTTAAAAAATGAATAGGTATTAGTTTTGAGGATGTTTTGTAAAGTAAACGAAATTTTAATAAAACTTATACCTGTTTAGAACCCCAGACATAACGGTTTATTTTTAAGCATTTTTTAGGTGAAGCAGCAACAAAAGGCGGGTTATAAGTGTTCCATTAATTCCCAGCGTAAAATTTAAACATAAAGTTAATTAAATAAGCTAATGCTCTTGCCTGCTAATAATTTTATATGCACAGGGGTCAAAAACAGAACAATTATGTTTATATATATATATATATAATGTGTGTGTGTTTGTGTGTATTTGTATTCAGAATAAAAATCTTACAGATATTCTCATTTTAATAAGTAGTACATATGCACTATATAAGCATATTAATATATGCAAATATATACTTCTTGGACATGAATTTATAACAAGCTAAAGAATGACTGGAACAAAATTGCATATTTGAAAGCTCAATTATACTGTTTCCGTTAAATTTTCATGAAACAAATAGTCCTTGCATATATAATTATCACAGGGAATTAGAATATAGTTTTTTAGAACTGCGTAAACTATATTTTAAATTTTTATAAAAAGGATTGTTGGAAATTTGATTACATTATACTAGAACTTTTAATTTTAACAGTTTCCAGTATAATAATATCCAGATATATTCTGATTCAGAAATTTTTTGATTCTTTTCATTTCAATATATAGTTACTTGTTTGTATGATAATGGTAAAAATATAAATTCTGTATAATGTAACGTAAGTTAACGTTAAAAATATGACATATTTTTAAATTATAAATTACTTTATGTTCAATTTCATGATTTCACTTTTTAATGAAACACATTTCTGTATCTAAAATCCATAATAATCTGGAATATATAATGTAAATAAACTTTATATATTTTATTTCTAACAACGTGTCTCAAAATATTCAATATTTCGAGTCTTCAAAATTCTACGTCGAATTTTTTGTTTTCCTGCGATATTACTGCAAATATAATTTTCCCTTATTTCTGCCATTATTTAAAATAAAAACACCCCTTACAGATAGCCGCCCGAATGCATAATCTTGGCGAAATATTGAAAACCTCATAAATATTGGCGAGATTTGATAAGCTCGATACCAAAGATCTAAAATTTCACAGGATTTACCGTTATTTCTGGTATTTTCCATTGAAAGTATAGATGAGATACCGCTTCAGTATTTAAAAAATAAAACTGAAAGTTTTATTTAGACATTTCAATCTCGGACGATTTCTTACAATTCCGGGATTTCAGGATTAAGAAATTTTCCAATTCCAGGATTTCGGACGATTGAAAATTTCATTTTACTTCATTTTATACCCTTATATATGGATTTTTTTTTAATAAATAAATATCGCATATGTTTAAATTTATAATATTTTGATATCTCCATGTAACAAACATTCTGTATAAAGAACATTCGAATATAATGAACATTATTATAGTAAAAACGGCAAATTCGATTTAATTTTTCATGTTAGTTATAAATACCGACCATCGGTTAATGTTTACTTTTTGTTAAGAGCATTGACCGTATTTCTAAAAAAACCTTGAACAATAGGAAATACTCTGAAATAATATACTTTAAATTAAGCATTACAATACGAAAACAAATCGGTTATCTTACATTAAATTATTAGTATGTGTACTTTGACATATACTAGAATTTATATGTGCTGCTCAAATAAATTGTGTAAAATCCAGGCGTTCGTTTCGAAAACATTTGGCAGGTTTTCTTCTGCAGTGAGAGCAAGCCAGGAACTTACACTGTATGCTAAAAGGCTAAAGCAGTGGTAGTGTAACCTAGTGATATTAAGGAGAAGTGATTAGGTTAAAACTGAAAAAAATATATTCAAAAATCAGAACGATACAACTCGGAGAAGATAAAGGAGGAAGAAGTTATGGAATAAAACCAGAAAGAAATACGTGTTCTTGTCCCTAGTATATATAAAATAAGAGTAAACAACCAAAAAATCGAATCAAGTTCAATTCGATAACAACAAATTATCGTCGATCGTCGCTGGGAAGTGCCACCCAATTTAGACTGGAACTCAATGGGGAAGGCATCCACCGGGGCCGTACCCTCCTTCTCCTTCCACCAACCTCTCGGAAGGACTTGTGGACCCACATGTTTAACTTGATCGTACTCCGCATGAACGCGGCGACAGTTGTGGCAGCGTGCAAATCCAGCGCGCAAACCACCGGGCTACCGCGCCCGAAATGTGCCAAAAGCACGCGGTGTTCCCAGGTGGTCACCTACTCAAGTACTAACCGCGCCCGATGCTGCCTGACTTCGGTGATCAAACGAGAACCGGTGTTTTCAGCACGGTAGGGCCGTTGGCATTAGCGCGGATAGTATAGAAGATTTACTGACGCTCATCCTTAAGGGAAGTTGATTGGTCACTCAAGTGTCTAGATCTATCACCAATAGAACAAACATGTCTGTAACATGCTGAGGCGGCAATTGCAGCCTACTCAGAATGCCACTCAATTATATGATCTTACCACTCAATTATAAGACTTGCAATGTCTTGAGAATAATTCATGCTAGCATTCTAAAGTTTGTGTCATTCGTTTCCTAATGAAAAATTGTCTGAAATGATTATTTATTTGTCATTCTTGAATTATTTATTTATCATTATTGATTTTTTATTGATGTTTCGAAACATTCATTTGAAAAGCGGAATGTTTTCCGTACGTTTTGTCAAGTTTTAATTTTAAGATCAGTAGGGTTCCAGTATTCACAGATTGTGATAATCGTACCAAAATATTTTTGAGACGATTCGTTCGTGAATGAGATACCGCGTCCATAGACTTATGGACACACACATAAACAGATATCCCCTCAGAAACGTTCCATTCAAGTTCTGGAACGCTTAAAACGTGCTCTACCCGCTGAAAAGTAGAATTATAATTTTCGACCTCATCATAATATCTTTATTCATTATACTACTTACATATGTACTGTGTCGATCCGGTGGTCGAGCGGTCAGGGGCATACGTTTCCGTCTGATCGCTGGATTGCCGGGTTGCGGGTTCGAATCCCGCAAGCTGGCATGGTAGTTTTCATGTCGAGGCCAAGTCAGACTTCAGCCCTTCGGGAAGCCTCTATGAAAGTGAAGCTGCAAATCTCCTCCCCTTCGCCCTGTGTGTGTGTGTGTGTGGGGGGGGGGTCTTGTGGACGTGGTGCGTAGGCGCTCATTCACCACGGGGGAATTAGTAACGAACGAACAAATTATCGATTGCCAAGTAAATTATTCAATTAACATGGAAACTCATTTCACTCTGCAGGATATGTGGGACTATTTATCCTCCAGGAGAGCTGGTTTTAATTTTTTATATTATGCTACGATTCTTCTTAGGGAACGTTGATGGTTTTGAAGCTGTTCCTCATATTTTATAGTGTAGCATTATTCTTTTTAAGGATATGTGAGCGAATCGAAGCTGTTCCTTATATTTTATATTGTAGCATGATTCTTTTTAAGGATATGTGAGGGTATCGAAGCTGTTCCATATATTTTATATTGTAGCATGATTCTTTTTAAGGATATGTGAGGGAATCGAAGCTGTTCCTTATATTTTATATTGTAGCATGATTCTTTTTAAGGATATGTGAGGGAATCGAAGCTGTTCCTTATATTTTATATTGTAGCATGATTCTTTTTAAGGATATGTGAGGGTATCGAAGCTGTTCCTTATATTTTATATTGTAGCATGATTCTTTTTAAGGATATGTGAGGGTATCGAAGCTGTTTTTTCATATATTTTATATTGTAGCATGATTCTATTTAAGGATATGTGAGGGAATCGAAGCTGTTCCTTATATTTTATATTGTAGCATGATTCTTTTTAAGGATATGTGAGGGTATCGAAGCTGTTCCATATATTTTATATAGTAGCATGATTCTTTTTAAGGATATGTGAGGGAATCGAAGCTGTTCCTTATATTTTATATTGTAGCATGATTCTTTTTAAGGATATGTGAGGGTATCGAAGCTGTTCCTTATATTTTATATTGTAGCATGATTCTTTTTAAGGATATGTGAGGGAATCGAAGCTGTTCCTTATATTTTATATTGTAGCATGATTCTTTTTAAGGATATGTGAGGGAATCGAAGCTGTTCCTTATATTTTATATTGTAGCATGATTCTTTTTAAGGATATGTGAGGGTATCGAAGCTGTTCCTTATATTTTATATTGTAGCATGATTCTTTTAAGGATATGTGAGGGTATCGAAGCTGTTCCATATATTTTATATTGTAGCATGATTCTTTTTAAGGACATGTGAGGGAATCGAAGCTGTTCCTTATATTTTATATTGTAGCATGATTCTTTTTAAGGATATGTGAGGGTATCGAAGCTGTTCCATATATTTTATATTGTAGCATGATTCTTTTTAAGGATATGTGAGGGAATCGAAGCTGTTCCTTATATTTTATTTTGTAGCATGATTTTTTTTAAGGATATGTGAGGGTATCGAAGCTGTTCCTTATATTTTATATTGTAGCATGATTCTTTTTAAGGATATGTGAGGGAATCGAAGCTGTTCCTTATATTTTATATTGTAGCTTGATTCTTTTTAAGGATATGTGAGGGTATCGAAGCTGTTCCTTATATTTTATATTGTAGCACAATTTTTGAGTGATCTTAGAGGGTATCGAAGCTGTTTGTTATACTACTTGTGTCGCGGTACACACGGTAATTGATCAATTCATAAATATTTCATCACGAATTTTCGAATTTTTAATGATAAAGAAAACTAATTGAAGTAATATTCAAATATTTTTTCAAATAATAACAATTATTAAATATGATTTGAAATCTGAATGTTTATATCAGAATGTTATTTATAAAACATAGAAAAAAGACATTATAGAATTTGAAAATGTGCCAAAGACATTATAAGAAAGTGTCTGAAAAGAAAGTCTTGAAAGTTTTAAATCGTTTTTTGCTTTCACTTCTAAATCTGATAAGAAGTTTAGGAATTATACCCTCTCCCTAAAAGAAACTTATTTAAATAAAACTCAGAAATATATCTTGTCTGTGCAACTTTATAAATGTTAGAAATTATATTTTTCAATGCAGTATGTTTTAAATCTATTGTGCTTTAGTAAATTCCATGAAATATTTCATAAAATAATTGTAAATGAAATTTTTCTGTTGTTTCTGGAATTTGTTTTTACTTACAAAAGTTCCTATAAATATTTCGGATAAAACAACACTTATTTTATTTTAAAATTCCCTCTTAAAATACTTTGTATAATTCTCAAACAACCAAGCATGAGCCTTTAAATCAAAAAGTTGCATATTTAAGGGCTGTTGTGGTACAAAATTTATTTCTGTCTACTTCTCAACAGACTCATTGAGGTACAAAACAACGAATATTGCGTAACCAAAATAATGCTATACAAAAAAGATCAATCATGCTTAAAGCATTCATTATGAAACACTTTCCAACTTCAATGCAATTTTATTTAAACAAGTCTAAAATGCAATACATTCCTCGGTAATATTTTGAAACTTATCACAATACTGCATTAATTTATTATATTTGAAAACTTAAACCTTCATCGACAAAAATGAACTTCATTCAAATGACAGCATTGAAATATAAATTGCCTGATTTAAACATCTCTAAAATGTTATAAATTCCTCGGTAATAGTTTTAGAATTATCATAAAACTGCGATAATTTATTATATTTCAAAACTTCATCGAAAACAACTGAAATTAATTCAAATGACGTCATAGAAAAAATAACACACCTGGATGTCTCTATAAAAACAGGATTTCATTCATAACTTTCTCCCATTCATTTCATTTATCACAATACTATAATAATTTATTTTATTTAAACATTTTGTTTAAGACCATGGAGCTACAAAAAATTAAACTCTATGCTTGAAACTTCATCCAAAAAAATCGTCCTTCTCTTTATGAAATCAATTAATATTTCATTCATATCAGCCATGCAGACTCCATGGACTAAATTATTTTGTGTTAAAAAAATACAGGAATTCTAATACAACTCATTCTATATATTTTGCTGTTTACATTTTACATAGGTGAAAAATAGGCTTAGTTGTAGAAATAATCAAATTTAGATGAGCATTTAAACTCAAATATATTGTCATTGCGTTGTTTCAGTATGTAGATGCACAGAATTTAAGCAAAAATAAAGTAGTTTTAGGACGGATACAACACTAAATATGAATTAAAAAGAAATTTAAAAAATCACGATTTTGAAACAAGATGGATGCCATATATCATTTTGAAGTGGGTCATGTGATCGTTTCATATCATGGTCACGTGATCGTTTCATATAAGATGTGTAATTATTATTTTAATTTTTATTTAAAAAACTACTGAATATATTTCGCTGAATTTTTTTTTATATATTTTATGGAACAATTTGAATATTACCTAAAATTTTCGAAGCAATTTGTGAATTTTAAATCCGCTTAAAAATGTTTGAAAAATTAGGTCCCATGGGGCTCAATGTATTTCATTTTTTCGACCCGGGTTCAATCCAAAACTAATTGGGTGATATTATTCATTTATATTCTCATAGGTTCTACAGACCGTCTGAACAACATACTAAAATTTCATTTTGATTAAGTCATTTTTACGGCAGTTATCGTGCTAACGGACAGACAGACAGACAGACAGACAGACAGACAGACAGACAGGCAGGCAGGCAGACAGACAGACAGACAGACAGAATGAACAAAGTCATAAATACTTTTCAACTTTGTTGTAAAGTGTTAAAAAAATAGTAAAAAATGTGAGAGACCCTTTAGGAAAATTACAAACCATGGTTTGATAATTAGGAGAGATGAATATGAAGAGAATTGTTGCAAGGTTGGTGAAGATAAATGTGAATATGATTGTGGGGGGTGGCTCTTGCGTCATTTTCTGCTACGAATTACTTTCCCTTTCATGTGCTCGAACCCAAAGATATCTTTTGGACTAAGTGGTATAGCACGGGTCTACCATACTCTTGTTCCTGAGTTTTGTCCTCCAAACGAACCTTTCACAAGGTTCTCGCCGACGCCCCTTATTGGTGCCAAAGGGAAAAACGCAAACCTTCCCTTCCAGTAGCAAAGATCTCAACGCTTTTCACGGGATGGCAGCACCATAAAAATTGTTTCATTTTTCCCACTCCTCTTTCTTAGCGAACAAAGACTGACGCCAAGTCATCCTTTGCGGACGCATGGGTAAAAGACGTCACACATGACTTTCGACCGACTATCACATCCCCAGTGTGTCTGCAATGAGGACTGCGAACTTTGCAGGCGGCCCCTCCTTACAGATACGACCGAACTCCAGGGGAGGGAGTGTATGGGACAGTCTCTTGCTTCAGTCTCTGAATCACTTTCCCTGTTATGCGCACAAACACGAAGATATATTTTAGTCCAATCGGTATAGCACGGGTGTACTATACTCTTGGTCCTGAGTTCTGACCTCCGAAAGAAACTTTCACGAGGATCTTGCAGGTCCCCTTCCAATGGCAATCAAATAGATAAGTGAGTTGAGCTGGAAATAGTGGAAATGACTTGGTCTATTACTAATTCAGAAAACTCTATTGATAAAATTTAAGAATTATCCCTATCTATACTATTAAAATATTTTTCTTCAAGTAGCCTTTCTCCCAATTTTACATATCGGTTCCTAATTGTGCCATTTTTAACACTTTACAACAAAGTTGAAAAGTGTTTATGACTTTGTTTATTCTGTCTGTCTGTCTGTCTGTCTGTTGTCTGTCTGTCCGTTAGCACGATAGCTGCCGTAAAAATGACTTAATCAAAATGAAATTTTAGTATGATGTTCAGACGGTCTGTAGGACCTATGGGAATATAAATGAATAATATCATCCAATTAGTTTTGGATTGAACCCGGGTTGAAAAAATGAAATGCATTGAGCCCTATGGGACCTAATTTTTCAAACATTTTTTAAGCGGATTTAAAATTCACAAATTGCTTCGAAAATTTTAGGTAATAGTCAAATTGTTCCATAAAATATATAAAAAAAAATTCAGCGAAATATATTCAGTAGTTTTTTAAATAAAAATTAAAATAATAATTACACATCTTATACGAAACGATCACGTGACCATGATATGAAACGATCACATGACCCACTTCAAAATGATATATGGCATCCATCTTGTTTCAAAATCGTGATTTTTTAAAGTTCTTTTTAATTCATATTGAGTGTTGTATCCGTCCTAAAACTACTTTATTTTTGCTTAAATTATGTGCATCTACATACAAAACAACACAATGACAATATATTTGAGTTTAAATTCTCATTCAAATTTGATTATTTCTACAACCAAGCCTATTTTTCACCTATGTAAAATGTAAACAGCAAAATATGTAGAATGAGATGTATTAGAATTCCTGTATTTCTTTAACACAAAATAATTCAGTCCATGGAGTCTGCATGGATGATATGAATGAAATATTAATTGATTTTATAAACAGAAGGACGATTTTTTTCGATGAAGTTTTAAGCATAAAGTTTATGAATTGTAGCTCCATGGTCTTAATTTTTAAATAAAATAAATTATTATAGTATTGTGATGAATGAAATGGAGAAAGTTATGAATGAAATCCTGCTTTTATAGAGAGGTCCAGGCATGTTATTTTTTCTATGACGTCATTTGAATTTATTTCAGATGTTTTCGATGAAGGTTTCAAATATAATAAATTATCGTAGTATTATGATAGTTTTAAAAATATTACCGTGGAATGTATTGCATTTTAGAGATATTTAAACCAGGCAATTTATATTTCAATGCCGTCATTTGAATGAAGTTCATTTTTTTCAATGAAGGTTTAAGTTTTCAAATATAATAAATCAATGTAGTATTGTGATAAGTTTTAAAATATTACCGAGGAATGTATTGCATTTTCGACTTTTTAAAATAAAATTGCATTGAAGTTGGAAAGTGTTTCATAATCAATGCTTTAAGCATGATTGATCTTTCTTCTTATTCTGCTTGTGGCTATAGTTTCTGCACCATCTGTACGTCTCACCAGGATATATATATCTTGTATCATGGTTTAGGTGATGGCATCACCTAACTATCACCTAACTATGGCATCACCTAACTAACACTCAACTCTCTCGTGGTAAATGTTAGATAAACTAGCCCCCACAATTTTACACCTCGACTTCTCATTTAGCGATTTTGGTTCTGCTATTGGACCATCACTACATGTTACCTAGACCACCACCATCACTACATGTTACCTAGACCACCACCATCACTTCATGTTACCTAGACTACCATCACTACATGTTACCTAGACCACCACCATCACTTCATGTTACCTAAACCATCACCATCACTACATGTTACCTAGACCACCACCATCACTTCATGCTACACAGCCCATCACCATCACTACGTGTTACCTAGACCACCACCATCACTACACGTCACTTAGATACACATACAAAATACCTAGATACGCAAAACCTGTCTAAAACGAACTGACCTGTTTCTCACGAATTCCAATACGACTGTGCTCCAATTGTTTAAATTTACAGGTTTTGGTGTATTTGTCAGATTTATGACCTCTTATGTTGTTGTTGTTGTTACCCAGACCGTCCGACCTACCAGAAAGGTGTTGAAGTGTTGAAAACCCAGACCACACGACAGACCCGAAGGTTTACTGTAGCTAAGTGTGTGGCCGGGAACTTTATTTTAGATTCAAAACATTACAAGACAGGTTAAAATTGAATCACAACACAGTTACAACAAGACAAATAAAAGAATGGCAACAAAACAAAACATAAAAACTATACAATACAATACAATATAAACAGCACAACAAAACAAACCACATAAACAAAACCAACTACAAAAACAAAGCAAAAACCTCCACCAAAAAAGCGACACCTCAGGGGGGTCCAGAGAGCAGAGAAAATGTTAAAAGCAGAAGAGGCTCCCAGGCTGATTATGTAATTTTATTAGAAATTTCTCTCGCTATGAGAACACAGTTTTTGATCTTGTTAATAGAAGTTTTGTTGGAGCAGACAACGAGAACCAGGCCGCGGAGTTTCCAGCAGAAGGTTTAGAAAGGTGGAAAGATTTTGTAAGGGGACAAGTGAAAACATAGTGGTCTGCGTCACCATAGGATCCGCAAGTACAGCATGAGGTTGTTTTGTGTTTAAAAAAGTATAAGTAATCGAGGAATGGGCCGTGGCCCGTAATAAAGTAAACAAGATATTTATTTGTTATGTGGGTATTAAAGTTAACATTCGGGAGAAATTTTAATATTCTAGCTGGATCGTGGTTTCTGGGGGAAATATAATCATTTAAATAGTTTTGCCAAGAATTTAGGATGTCGAGTTTACAGTGTTTCTTTAATAAGGAATATGGAAAAGGTATAGAGGTGGGGGTGCCGGAAGAGGTAGCAAGTTTAGCATTTGTATCGGCGGCCTCGTTACCCGAGATGTCTGAGTGGGCCTTGACCCAACAAAGGTTGATTAAATGTTTATTAATATTAGCTTCAAGTTTAATTTTGGACAGAAAGTCAGATTTGTTTCTAATAGATTTAAGGGCCGAAATAGAGGATTGACTATCTGAAAAGATGTTAATTTTGAAATTATTAGAAGATGCCCATTTGATAGCAAAGTGGATAGCGGCGATTTCCGCCTGAAAAACTGTGTTCCCAAGGTTGAGTTTGAAAGTAAAGGTGTTTTCTAATGTGTCTTTATTAAAAATGCAAATAGCATAACCAATTTTGTCGTCAATGGCAGAGCCATCGGTGTAAACATCAATATCAGAAAAGGTGGAGGGAACAAGAGGTAAAAGGTTAGCAATACGAAGATGGGGGGGGATAAGTGAAGGTGTAAGGTAACTGTTTGGACGGCCGGGAAGTGCCACCCAATTTAGACCGGAACCCAGTGGGGAGGCATCCACAGGGACCGTACACTCCTTCCCCTACCACCAACCTCTCGGAAGGACTTACGGACCCACATGTTTAACGTGATCGTACTCCACGTGAACACGGCGGCAGTTTTGGCAGTGGCTGGAATCGAACCCGGGCCTACCGAGTGCAACTCCAGCGCGCTAACCAATGGGCTACCGCGCCCCATGACCACCTATGTGTGTCACTAATTATTATCACATTTCATGGAACGTATGAATTGAATCCTGACTCCACTGGTGCCTCTCAGTCTTTCGACCTACCCACTTTTGTTTCTTTGAGACTTCTGCTTCCACGTAGTGGACCCCAAACTTGCTAAATAACTGATTGCCATATTTAGTGACCTCTAGCTGCGGGTACAGTGACTAGTTTAATTTTATTTTTTCCCGAATAGAGAAAAGAATCTCGTTTGTCTTATCGACATCCGATAAGACAAACACTAATAATAATACACCTGGATACAATAATAAGACAAGCATTAATACTAAATACACTTGGATAATAATTAAGCAGGTAATTTTGAAAACGCGAAACTTTGAGAAATAATAATCTTTGCTTTTAAAATGGAGGTTCATCAGTAATGAAATTAGAATAATAATAATCGCTACCAGATTAGGTAAATACAGTGTAAGCAAAGAGATTAATAACCCCCATTTTCTGGAAAATAAAATTTGCTCTCCATATATTTAAGGAGGAGATCACCTTCACAAAATATCGAAATTTTGTTTTGCATTTATTATTAAAGAAGAAGCAGCATTTATCCCTAAACAAAAAGAATATTAAAAAGAAATCCTATTAGTGCAGATATTAGATCCAAAATGGTGAAGCAACCCACGCAGCATATATTGAATATTTGAGACTTCAAATGGGTTTTCTTTAAACGTATTTTTTTTTCTTATTTTGCGCACATTTCAGTTTAAAAAGTAATGGATATAGATAGACTCCTAAAGATTTGCAAGGAATGCTGTAGCGAATATGTGTGTAATGTGTACTAAAATATGTGTTAGGTGGTTTGACTTGTGCGGAGTTCTGGAGTTCCTAGCTTTCAAGCTTTAACTTTCGGTATGTATCAATATTTGTAAAGTTGACATTACGAGGTGATTGCGGACAATTAAAAAAAAAAACGTTGGTAGTTAAATGTTGGTAGTTATCAAATACAGTAATTAAAATTTAAATATTGCATGCAAAAAATATATTTGTAAATTTAGGTATAAGTTAAAACATCTTATTATGATTATGCGTGTAATATTCTTTGTTTATGTGTATTCTAGTTTAGCTTGTGGCATATGTGCAAGACATGAATGTATTTATTGTCTTTCAAAAACCATATATATATATATATATATAGACTCGTCAAAAGTGAAAGTGCAACACCATGAAGGAATGAACGTAGTCATATGCAAATCACAGTACTGGTAGAACAGAGAGTCATATACAAATGATTAAGTTTTCGAACGTATCGTGTCACGTGACGCCCATTTTCGGGTGATAAAGACCAGCAGACGGCTCGTCCCGTAAATGCTATCAGCAACGATTTGCAGCAGCAAAATTTTTGAAAAGTGAAGAAGCGATGCCTCGAAAACGTCACCGACCTGTATACTAGCAATTAGCGGTTGGGGAATGAGACCGTATTCTGGAGCTGCGTGAAGTGGGTTTGTCGATGTCACGCGTATTGGATTGCCACGCGTATTGGATACGACGTGAATACCAGCCAGCGATGTGTGACAGGATGGATGCAGGAACATCAGAGAACACGCCGAAAGGGGAGTATATCTAACAGGCGCATGACAGAGCGCACAGATCGACAGATTCGGCGAACGGTTCGTTGAGATCCATTCACAAAGGCAAGTGACATCCGAAACAGTCTTTCACCATCAACAGTTACACCCGCGTGCACCCAAACCGTTTGCAGCAGGTTGTATGAAGTACAGCTGCGTACACGGTGGCCAGCCACTGGGGTGCCATTAACAGTTCGACATAGGGATACACGTCTGGCGCGGTGTCACGGTCAACGCAATTGGACCAATAAATAGCATCGGGTATTGTTTATGGCTGAATCGCGTTTCTGCCTGTGGAGGAATGAGAGTCGTGGAAGGGTGTTGCGGCTTCCAGGAAAAAGCCACTTGCCAGCCCATATCACCAAGCGTTACGCCGGCCCCACAACGGGCATCATGGTTTGGGGCGGTATCATGTTCGATCAACAGACGGCTTTGGTGCACATCTGAGGGTAATCTAACAGCGGACTGATACGTCACACAAGTTGTGATGCCTGTGGTTCGGCAACTGGTGCAGGTCGTCCCCAGCAAGGTGTTCCAGAAAAGCAATATCACACCGCGAATCTTGCGCCGAGAACTCTCAACTGCCGGAAATGATTTCACATCCCTTCTTGGCCGACAGCCTCGCCGGATATCTCTCCCATTGAACACGTTTGGGCCCACATCGGACGTCAAGTACACCGGGGACCCCCGGTACATACCGTAGATGAACTGCGTGCCGCAGTGGACGCTATTTGGCAAGGAACACCTCAGGCAGCCATAAATAGCCTCATCAATAGCCTCATCATTCGGCCTCACCATAAATAGCCTCATCATTCTGCAGATTCACCGTTTAGCAGACTATATAGTAGCCAGTGGGTGCCATATTCTTTACTGTAAACAGGTTTCTTTTGCATATCTTTGCTTGTTCTTTTAACCATTTGCATATGACTCTCTCTTACATATGGCTACGTGACATGCATTCATTCATGGTGTTGCAATTTCACTTTTGACGTATATATATATATATATATATATATATATATATATATATATATATATATATATATATATATATATATATATGTATATATATATATATATATATATATATATATTTGAAGTATGTAATAAGAATTATGTAAAAATAAAATTAAAAAAAAAATATATATATATATATATATATATATATATATAAAACAATTCAAGTAATGTTAACATCACCATAGAAGCAAATTCACGGCCACAATGCCGATAAGAGAGAAGAACAGCACCGTCCCAAATTCGATGATTAATCAGAACTTAATTCATCTTCAGGTCTGAGTATTTAATTCTAATTAACCCAAACAAATGCCTGTTTCAGATTAAGCAATAGCACATCACTATAAATGATTAAACTCAGACTACAGGCAACAAAAATTGAAAAAATGAAAATAGGATACATTAAGAAAATTTGTATTACCATGCGGCATGAACCCTTCTTCTTCCACCACGTGTATCGTGATCAACCTCAACAGCTTAATCTAGAAGCACCGGAATGGTGCATCGGAATTATATATATATATATATATATATATAATTCCGATTTTCTGATAAACGGACAGGTAAAGATTGGAAGACTAACCCAATTTTTTTTTAGTTTGTTTGATTATCAACTTATGTACAATTGTTTTAAAATTTGAACTTAACTTTGAACTTAAGGTGAAAAAATAATGAATTTTAGCTGCCAGATGTGATTTCCCCGATAAAAAATAAGACCCACCTTTCCAAGATCCTGGTTATACTGTTTAGCATTTGGTTGCTTGAATTTCCAATAACTATCAAATTTACGTTTCGAATTTCAGAAGATGCTGCATCTAAGTTTCCCAGAGTTCTACTTTCTGGATAAGAAAGTAGAACTCTGTAACTCCCTGTTTGGAATCACTGAGTGAATCTGGTATACGATTAACCGTTACGTTTTGAAAACAATGATGGGGATTATAAATTTTGAGTGTCTATCAACTAGCTTTGGGATACAATTCTTCTTATACAGAGTAATTGGAAACTCGCGTACATCAAAATTTAAAATCTGTACATGTACATTTGTATATGTCCCGAAAAATTTAGATAGCTGCTTTTAACACTTTACAACAAAGTTGAAAAGTGTTTATGACTTTGTTCATTCTGTCTGTCTGTCTCTCTGTCCGTTAGGGCGATAACTGCCGTAAAAATGACTTAATCAAAATGAAATTTTAGTATGTTGTTCAGACGGTCTGTTGAACCTATGGGAATATAAATGAATAATATTACCCAATTAGTTTTGGATTGAACCCGGGTCGAAAAAATGAAATACATTGAGCCTTATGGGACCTAATTCTTCACACATTTTTTAAGCGGATTTAAAATTTACAAATTCCTTCGAAAATTTTAGGTAATATTCAAATTGTTCCATAAAATATATAAAAAAAAATTCAGCAAAATATATTCAGTAGTTTTTTAAATAAAAATTAAAATATTAATTACACCTCTTATATGAAACGATCACGTGACCATGATATGAAACGATCACGTGATCAACTTCAAAATATAATACGGCATCCATCTTGTCTCAAAATCGTCATTTTTAAAGTTCTTTTTAATTCATATTGAGTGTTGTATCCGTCCTAAAACTACTTTATTTTTGCTCAAATTCTGTGCATCTACATACAGAAACAACACAATGACAATATATTTGAGTTTAAATGCTCATCTAAATTTGATTATTTCTACAACTAAGCCTATTTTTCACCCATATAAAATGTAAACAGCAAAATATATAGAATGAGTTGTATTAGAATTCCTGTATTTTTTTAACACAAAATAATTTAGTCCATGGAGTCTGCATGGCTGATATGAATGAAATATTAATTGATTTCATAAAGAGAAGGACGATTTTTTTCGATGAAGTTTCAAGCATAGAGTTTAATTTTTTGTAGCTCCATGGTCTTAAACAAAATGTTTAAATAAAATAAATTATCATAGTATTGTAATGAATGAAATGAATGGGAGAAAGTTATGAATGAAATCCTGTTTTTATAGAGAGATCCAGGCGTGTTATTTTTTCTATGACGTCATTTGAATTAATTTCAGTTGTTTTCGATGAAGTTTTCAAATATAATAAATTATCGTAGTATTATGCTAATTCTAAAACTATTACCGAGGAATGTATAACATTTTAGAGATGTTTAAACCAGGCAATTTATATTTCAATGCCGTCATTTGAATGAAGTTCATTTTTTTCGATGAAGGTTTAAGTTTTCAAATATAATAAATTAATGCAGTATTGTGATAAGTTTCAAAATATTACCGAGGAATGTATTGCATTTTAGACTTGTTTAAATAAAATTGAATTGAAGTTGGAAAGTGTTTCATAATCAATGCTTTAAGCATGATTGATCTTTCTTGTTTTTTTACTTAAGTTGCACTAATATACCCTCAAAAATATATAAGAAATATCGTCTGCTGTTTTTAATACGTTAGACGATTATTTCAGACATCTATTTTATCAATCAAAGAACATTCGGTGTTTTCGAAGTGGAATGATGTTTACTTTAGATCAATATTTCTCTAGCCATTTTTATGAGATTGTCATTAAGGAGTTTCAGAAGAAAGACCATTGCTCTAAAACCTTTAATAATTTAGTAATTACGAAGTAAATAAAGCGTTTTCAAGAAATTGGACACATTGGAAACATAAAGTATAGGTAGGTATTTGATTTTAACTCAGTATAAACTCTCTGACATATAAACTGCGCTGCGGAAACTTTTTAAGGAACACTTCAGAGTTTATTCAATGACACATTCATAATGGGAAATCAACTCCTTCCCCTGCTTCAGTCACATTTGCTGTTCTATCATCAGTCGCCAATCTTACTCTTATATGTGAAGGTTTCACTTCTTGTGTGTCCTGAAGAAGAAACCCATTTTTACTTTCCTTATATACATAATGTATAAGGATGTATAAGGAAAGTATTGTGATGGGCTCGAAAATTCGAATTCGAGTTTTCGAAGGGAGAGCACGTTTCAAGCATCCCTGATCACGAATCAAACATTTTTGAGGTGATGTCTCTGTGTCAGTGAATCTGTGGAGACGATATCTCACGAACGGATGGAGCGATTCGAATGAAATTTGGTACAAAACTAAATCCGTGAATACTGGAAGCTTATTGCTTTTAAACGTACTCGAATGTTCAGAACCCCCCCTAAATTTCCGAGTGCAATTTCGAAAAAATTATGAAAAAACCAAAACCTTTAATAAAGTTAGGCAAATAGACATTTCGTATGTAATTTTTCCTTAGAAAACGATTGACATAAACTTTAGAACACTAGCATGATCCGTTCTCGAGATATTGCACATTTTTCAAATAAATTTATCAAAAATCCCATAAATTAAAAGAATATATTAACTGTTGAGAAACATGTTCACTTTTCATATGTGATATCCTGCGATAAATTTGGTGACGTCATTCTCGTGGATCTAGCTCGTTCCATTCATGAGAAAATATACTTTGAGTAATACTTTTGTATTTGAACGCCAATAGTCATTTATCTGGTACAGGAATACCTTATTTCTC
This sequence comes from Amaurobius ferox, assembly GCA_951213105.1. Classification (NCBI taxonomy): domain Eukaryota; kingdom Metazoa; phylum Arthropoda; class Arachnida; order Araneae; family Amaurobiidae; genus Amaurobius; species Amaurobius ferox. Next base: position 127,772,924 of record OX578135.1, on the reverse strand, counting down.
CGTCCAAAATGCTTGGCGACAAATTTGGCGAAATGTCGGCAACTTGGCGACTTTTTAATTGTTGCCAAATTAACAAAAATCTCGCTAAGTAGATAAAAATGACGCTAAATCAATGAAAATGACGACTAATTGAAGAAAATTCAATATCTTGGAAATAATATAAGTATCTACTATAAGAATAACATTTTTTTAACTGTAAAAGTAGTAAATTCATTGCATTATATAAGAAAAGTCATCTGTTGCCTACATTAGATTTTTTGCCTTTAAAACCAATCGACACTATTAATCTTGTTGCTTTTAACGAAGTTATTTGTTTTATTAGTATTTCTATTTTTATCAAATGCCGTTATTTATACAAAAGAAAATTATTGATATATTTTACGCTCCGTTTAAATTTCTTTTAACTTTCATTTTAATACATTTAATATTATCAGTGGCTGCTGACCATACAATTAATATAAACGAAACAATAAAGCGAAGATTCGCCCCAAAAATTGCAATTTGTCTCACTAATCACGATGCTTTTACAAAAGTAGATCTTGTTGTACCCGAATTAACTTGGTTCTTTTATTGCATTATAAGGCTACTTCTCCCAGCAAAATAAATCGCCAACTCCAATGACCGATCTCGTTTCGGTCTTTCTCAAACACGGTGTTTCTTCGATTACCTATAATGGGACGAGGTAATTGTTTGATATAAAAGACATCGAAGAGGCCTAAAAAACTGAAATTGGATTGCAATTAGTGCTGCACTGTGTTTTGAATCGAGTATGTATGAGAGATCGTTTTTAGAAAGAAGTAAATACGTATGTAAGGGAAGAAAATGACTTTCGAAGCAAATATTTTACAAATGCAGGAATTGAGTTTGTTTCATGGTAATTTTTAACACAAGACGGTTCAAAATTTAAACCTGTATCGATTTCACGGGTATCTTTTCAGCATCTATAGGAGAGTTTGTTATCAATGTTAGGATAGGTTGAAAATTTGAAGCTGTATCAACTTCACACACATTTATATAGGCTGTGTTATCAAACTTAGGATAAATTCAAAGTTTGTAGCTATATCGACTTTACAAACACCTATAGGATGTGTTCTCAAAGTTAGGATAAATTCAAAGTTTGCAGCTATATCAACTTCACAGATGCCTATAGGTTGTGTTCTCAAAGTTAGGATAAATTCACAGTTTGTAGCTATATCAACTTCACAGATACCTATCCGTTGTGTTCTCAAAGATAGGATAAATTCAAAGTGTGTAGCTATATCAACTTCAAAGATATCTATAGTTGTGTTCTCAAAGTTGAAATCGCTTTACCATTGCAGATAACAGCATTCATGGACAAGGCATCAGATTTACTATGCTCTCATTAGGATAAATTGAAAGTGTGCAGCTATATCAATTTCACATGTATTTATCTGTAGGTATATTTATCTGTTTGCTCTCAAAGTTAGAATCGGTTGAAAATTTAAAGCAGTATCAACTTCAAAGATACCTATAGGAATGTTCTCAAAATTAAGATAAATTAAAAATTTGATGCCATATCAATTTATAGATACCTATAGGGATTTTATCGAGGTTAGGATCGATGGAAAGTTTACAGCTGTATCCACTTTACAGATCCCTATAGGGATATTTTTAAAGTCAGAATCATTTTCCCATTGGAGGTAATAGCATCTATGGACTAGTTTCAGACGTATTATGCTCTGGTCAGCATGGAATACACAAAGCCTGCAGTGGCATCAAAAGATGTTCTATGTGCTAAAATTTTGTGAGCTCCTGGAGAAACCAGAATCAGTTGAAAATTTAAAGCAGTATCAACTTCATAGATACCTATAGGAATGTTCTAAAAATTAGGATAAATTAAAAATTTGATGCCATATCAACATTATAGATACCTATGGGGATTTTACCGAGATTAGGATCGATAGAAAGTTTACAGCTGTATCCACTTCACAGATCCCTATAGGGGTATTTTTAAAGTTAAAATCATTTTCCCATTGGAGGTAATAGCATCTATGGACCAGTTTCAGACGTATTATGCTCTGGTCAGCATGGAATACACAACACCTGCAGTGGCATCAAAAGATGTTCTATGTGCTAGCATTTTGTGAGCTCCTGGTGAAACCAGAATCAGTTGAAAATTTAAAGCAGTATCAACTTCATAGATACCTATAGGAATATTCTAAAAATTAGAATAAATTAAAAATTTGATGCCATATCAACATTATAGATACCTATAGGGATTTTACCGAGGTTAGGATCGATAGAAAGTTTACAGCTGTATCCACTTCACAGATCCCTATAGGGGTATTTTTAAAGTTAAAATCATTTTCCCATTGGAGGTAATAGCATCTATGGACCAGTTTCAGACGTATTATGCTCTGGTCAGCATGGAATACACAACGCCTGCAGTGGCATCAAAAGATGTTCTATTTGCTAACATTTTGTGAGCTCCTGGTGAAACCAACACATTCAGTCCTACCATGCAGCCGGAATAAATTCTTTTGAAGATCGAGCTCTTGCTGCACGAAGCTGAAATGGACAATTTCATACTCAAAGAACCCGCTTGTACGTTACCATAGATCGTCTTCCCATGCCAGATAACATCTACAGGCATGTTTTATGATCTTTATAGGATCATCACCTATGACAGATAGCAAAGTCTACACACATGTTTTATGATTTTTATAGGATCGTCACATATGAAAGATAACAATATATGCACTCATGTTTTGGGATTTTTATAGGATTGTCACCTATTACAGATAAAATCATCCACAAGCATATTTTGGGATTTTTATAGGATCGTCACCTATGACAGATAGCAGTATCGACAGGCATGTTTTGTGATTTTTGTAGGATCGTCACCTATGACAGATAACAGCATCGATAGGCATGTTTTGTGATTTTTATAGGATAGTCACCAATTTATATACATCATTGACATTCTACAGGATTCTTTGAAATAGACATAAGTAAATACTGTTCCCTTCTTACACATTTGAAAAATGTTAATGATATTTATACGGAAATTTTTTTAACTTTACTTTTATTCTTAATAAATATATGCCTTCTTTCTCATCTTCTACTTGGGCATTACAGCATGGAGTGGGCCATGGCAGTCCCAATTAGTTTTCGCCAGCAAGATCTACCAGAAGATATAATTCTCCAATTGTTGATTTCCAACAGCTTGAGGTCATTATCATCATAATAAACATATGTGCTGCATTAAAATGCACTTTATACGTTTCACTCTGGATAGTTTTAAATTAATCTGCATGTGAAAAATATCTCATCTGTGTTATGCTTATGAAAACACAAAATATACGAGTAGTATATACATGGCATACAATTTTTACTTATTATATATCCAAACGTTTGTTCTATTTTTTCCTATTCATACAAATTTAGAAAATTAGATTTAAGTCCATATAAAATATTTGAATAGAGTGCTAGTTTATTTCATAAACATTTATTTAATCACAGCTCTCACAAAATACTGCAATATCACAAACATAATGAACTGTATTCTTTCATTATTATTTGCATAAGCTCTTACGTTAATATCCCACCCTATTACCATAACGTCTCAATAGCCTGAGAAGCAATATCAAAATTTCCTTATAATTATTCCCTAAAGTTATGTTTCAATAAAAGCAAAATCCCTCATCTACTTTACATAAAAATAATTTCCATTATAAAGCAACTAGAGCCTTAATATCACGTTTTAAATTTCAGTAAAATTTTCTTCTCTTTTTCGCCATATTGAACAAGCATATTATCAAAATATAATTATATTTTAATATCCGTTTTGTTAACTTTGGCTATAGCTCGCTTCCTTCCAGAAAGATAAGGAATTTTAGGAGACTGTTTTATAAACTGGAATCTGTTCTCTAGACTCCATTTGTATAAAATCTAAAAATCCATTTGGTTAAGTCTTCAACAAGCATTTTACTTTTTGGAAAGATATTGTTCTTGAGGTACAGTACAAAATACAGGAAAGGCAGATGATTTTCTGCATTTATTACATTATGTAACAAAGTAGCCATCAAAAATTAATTATCGCCGAAAATAGATTATGATAACAATAGAGTACTCTTCTAATATATTAGAAAAGAAAATCATATCACCGACTTAATGAATAGAGCGTTGTCTGGGCGGACTGAGATCGCAGATTCTATTTCTAGCTGCGACATAAACTTTTAAATTTCATTGTTTCTGGACACACATGAAAAAAAGAGTTTAAGCTTTACGTTAGATATACTTTTAGTTATTAATTATTTGTAAGTGCTTGTCATTTCTTACCTATCACATGTTAATTATATTTTTTAAGATTGCATGATATTATATTTCTGGAAAAACCTTCTTTCACAAAATAAAACTTTAATTAATTTTAAGTATATTTACAACTAATTATAATATTTTCGAAATATGACTGTAGAATTTAAATACAGAAATAAAATAAATACTGCATATTTAAATCATTAAAATATGCGTTTAATTAAGTGATTTCATTATTATTTGCATAATCTCTTACGAGAAAATCCCCCCTCCTTTCAACACAGTATTCCAAACATGAAGTAAAATATACATTTATGTAATTATAAAGTTTTGTATCATTTAAATGCATTTCATAAATAGAAATAAAATAACTTATTTAATTTGATATATATTATATTGATAACGATGCAAACAGCTCTAGAATTTTGTGTTTCAAAATTCCGTGATATTCATTTTTTCTTGCCATTTTGTACAAACGTTTCATCAGAGTATAATTAGATTTTGGATTCTGTGTGTTTTATTTTAACCTTAGACTATTTTCCTACAGAACACATTAAACAATGCCAAGCACTAAACTCTGAATGTGGCGTCTTTCATGCACGTTACTAGTATCTAACAAATAATGTTTAATATCGTGGTTGTTTAGCTCCTCTATTCTACAACGACCTAATTATTGTTTAGTCAACGACTAACAAAGCTGTTTAGTCAACGACCTAGACATTATAAGGTAGATTCGCTGAAGCTCATTTTATGATCAGATAAGTTTTCTAGAAAAAGTCCATGAGTGTACATGTTAAGTTTATTTATAGTATAGTGAGCATATCCGAATAAAAGTTAATATAAAAAAAAATTGTATCCATGTCAAATGAAAGTGTATAATTTATTTGGGTACTTAAGGGCTTTTGAACCCTTTTCAAATTAACTTTGTATTATGTAGATTAATATTTGATGGATTATTTTATCGGAATTATAATCAGTTAGGATAAACACCAAGAAACACATCTCCATACTGCACTTCGCTGTACCGTGAAAAACATGCATTAGTATATTTTCTGGACTCAGTCTCATTGCCTGAAGAAAATAAAACATTTTTGTAGGAAAAATTCATATTAGAAGTCCGTGTATTGAAATATTCCCTTATATATTACTGGCATGAAAGGGGGAAGAGCAAATAAAGTATTTCCACCTAATGAATGTGTAAAGAACTTTGCTGACCAAACGGGGAATCGAACCACGGTATTATCCAGCCGATGCAACAGGGATGAAATTGCAAGCTCTTATCGCCAAAATGATCACAGCAAATATTTAATTAATAAAATTTACATTAATCTCAGCGGCTCCATAAAAATTTATATAAGCTTCAAAACTAACATCCAAAACTAGAAGCAATTTACATCCCTAATATATATTCCCTTAACGTATGTTTAAGATAAAAACAAAATACCTCAAATTAAAATTAACTTAAAACTCTCAATAATTAAGCAACTGGCACAAATCTATGTTCTAAAATTCCATAGAATATAATTTTCTTTTCCTCATATTATGCTGAATATCAGCCGAATATAATTAGATTTAAGATCCTTTTTATTTGTTCTGTCTCGATTTATCTTCCTCTGGAACGATAAGCCATTTTGAGAACAAAGCTCAGCAAAATTCCGGCATTTTAGGAGTTTTTTACTTGTCTAAAATCTTAAACTGTCTTATTAATTCTATAACATTCTTCTGCAGTTACCGAAAACCTGAAGTACATAGATGAAAGCAGGGACGCAGAAATTATGAAAGTTATTCTTGTGTTGTTATTGCAGATAATGGAATTTATGAATCGGAGTTTTTTACTTGTCTAAAATCTTAAACTGTCTTATTAATTCTATAACATTCTTCTGCAGTTACCGAAAACCTGAAGTACATAGATGAAAGCAGGGACGCAGAAATTATGAAAGTTATTCTTGTGTTGTTATTGCAGATAATGGAATTTATGAATCGGTTTTAAATTGTTGCGCACGCGTTAGTTAATTGATACCCGCAATGGCTCGGCCATTTCTTGGTTGTATAATTATTGCTTCTATCGAGCATTCTTGCTGCCGTTAAGTTTTCTCGGTGCCACTACATATATCAACGAACACTGCTGAAGTGCGAAAGCGATCCTGCTGGGCATGTTTCAAAATTAAGCTTCCATTGCAGATAATATCATTCACCCACTTTCTGCTTGTTATGCATCATCATCATGAAATATCCGATAAATACAGTGATAGAAAGGAAACTGGCCATTTACAAAAACTTTTTGCAATTCTTCAACGACACTGGCATATTCAGTTCTACTAAGTAGTTTATGTTTCAAATTTCTTGATGTTTTATAGCTCAATCAACTTCAACGGCCAATTTCATTACCACAGATCCCGACTTAACGCTGTAATCATTTAAAAGTAAGACATGATTACTTAGTAAAACTGAATTTATTTAGTCCCCGTGGAGGCACGAAAAATTGTAAGGAAATGTTTTTGCTGCCGTTGCAGATATCGGTTATTTCATATTGATGACTGCATAAAAAGGCAAAACCGGTATATAAATGCTGTCATTTACAATGAGAGCGAAATCCTAACTTTGGCAGCGTAGGCTGTAGGCGGATTTGCTAAATGAACTGAACTATTACAGCGTCGTATGTCCTGAGTAAAATTATGCAGATGTTTGAAGCCAGCTACATGTTAAGGCAGAATTTGTCAGGTCTCTTAAAAATTAGTAAAATTTCGGCATTTAGCAATTGTTTTGCTGTCGGTTAGGATACTGGGGTAGCAAAGACATCTAATGAAAGATGCTTGGAACCTGTACCTGAATTATAAGAATGGAGCTGAAGCTAGCTTTTGCTCTATGATTATAATGTCAGTCTTGTAAGCACAAGGTCCCGAGTTCGGTCCTGGTGACTTCTTTCCGCCACAATGATAACTGGACGTTTGAAACACGCAACCTTTTCACGCCAACGATCTCACCTCTCAACACGAGATGGCAGCACCACACGGAGTCAGAGGCCTTGCCACTCCCTTCCTGGTTGACCACGACTGACGTCACGCCCGAGGCGACACGCCTCCCGGCGTTCAGCCCCTCAACTGCATTTCGAAGGAACACGCGGGGATTTTCTCAGCGGGCCCCCTCCTTGCCGAAATTAGATCGGGGCCTTCTCATCAAGTGAGGGAGTGTGCGGCAGCAAAGACATCTGATCAAAGATGCTTGGAACCTATACCCGAATTATAAGAATGGAGCTGAAGCTAGCTTTCGCTCATTGATTATAATGTCAGTCTTGTAAGTACAAGGTCTCGAGTTCGGGACAGGCGACGCTAAACCGCCACAATACCATCTTGCCCATGCTGACGAGTGAATAATAACAGTAAAACCGGTCTATGAATGCTTTATTTAATAAAAGCATAATCCAAGCACTTTAATATCTGTCTGATAACGCTCCGTATAAAATAAGATAAATGCATTTGCATCTTACGGTAAATGATATATAATGTAAAATCTCCATATTAACACATTGTATACAAGACACGAAATAATTCAATAAAATTCTAATAAAATTAATCCTTTCAGAACGAAAAAAAAATGTCTAACAAAATTTCCATAAATATAATTTCGATGATAATACAACCAGCACGCATTATTACATTTTACCATTTCGCCATGCTTAATTTTCTTTTAGTCATATTGTGGAGACATATCATCAGAATATAATTAGATTTAGGCTCTCTTTTGTTAGCTTTCCCTCCAATTATCTTTCCTGCAGAAAGATAAGGAACGTGAAGCAGAAAATTGTAAAGCATCGCGTCTTTTCAGGATTCTGTTTGTTTTAAACCTTGAAATCCATTAAGAACATCTATTTATTATTGCCTTCCTCGAAGACTGTAGTTGGCAGTGAAGATGTCATGTGTAGCTTGCTGTAGTTAGATTATGCAATGATCTGTTAAAGAACTTAAAGTGTGAATCTCTTCTAAACTTTCATATGGATTTACATTCCACAGAATTTAATTTTGTGTTACAATTAATATGAGAATGAAGAAAAATCGGCAGTGGTTCCAGTATGATGGAGTCGAAAGGAATTTTGTGTAAATAGCCTTTAGATCCTTGTCCATTTAATTATTGTACGAATTATATTTACTCCAATTTTCAAGTTCATACAGCATCTGCATATGCGATTTTCCATCAGTTTACATTTCTTGTGGTTTAGTGTGGATCATCCACTGAAACAAACATATTTGAAAAATTATATTTTTAGTCGCGGTGCTATCTAACTTTTGACCCGTGTATCAAATTATAAAAATGTATCTCCTTGAAAAGAATGAGTTTCTCATTTATATATAAATCGAATAATTTAAATAAAGGAATAATCTGTTGTATAATTTCCATTTCTACTTTCCTTGCAATACATGATAATGTATAGGGAAAGTATTGGAATCATACCGAAAATCACAACTCGAGTTTTCGATGGCTCTACACGTTTCGAGACCTCTAGAATACGAAAAAACTATTTTTAGCGTCTGTGTGTGTGTCTGTCTGTCTGTGTGTATGTCGGTCTCTGTGTCTGTCTGTGTGTATGTCGGTCTCTGTGTCTGTCTGTGTGTATGTCGGTCTCTGTGTCTGTCTGTCTGTGCAATGCATATATCCACTCTAACTAAAAACTAACGGACCGAATGTCATAAAATTTGGTAGGTAAGTCACTGGGGTGAGATTCTGGTGCTGATTAGTTTTTGGTAGGATTCGGAAAAACAGAACTCGTCTTTTTTGCGAAATGACCCGTAAAAGTTTTATGTATCCACTCTAGCTAAAATACTAATTGACCAAAATTCACAAAATTAAGTAGATAAGTTATTTGTAGGATACTCTGGTGCTGATTAGATTTTGGTACGATTCGGAAACGAACAACCTGCCTTTTTTTGCAAAATGGCCCGCAAAAATCGTCAAAACTAAAATAAAAAACTATGTATGCTCGAATATATCCATTAAATGCTTGTTTTATACGTTTTTTAACGTAGAAAAGAATAAGACTAACCTCATTACACTAGGAGTAGCCGTTCTCGAGATATTTTAGTTTTTTCGTTTTTTCTCTCCGCCACCTTTGCAAATAAGTCCAGTCACCAAATGAGAACGAAAATTGAAATAAAAGTGAATTAAATTTAATTAAAATAAAGAGAACGTGGATATAAGTCTACAGGGAAAGTCATGAGCTGCCCACATCAGATTTTTATACGTTTTTCAAACGGTTTAACGTAGAGTATTCCCTCAAATGAACATATGTGATAAATTTGATTCGTTTAGAACACAAGATATTTCTCATTTGGCAAATCGAACATTTTTGAGAGCAGCACCTCTGAAGTAAAAAATATTGGAAAACTGAAACTGAACCACCTTCTTCATATTAAACGATCTACCTGTGCAACAATTTTCAATTTCTTATCGCATCACGAAGAGTGTTTTCTATCATTTCACATTTCAAACTTTTAGCTACAAGGCTCCCCCCATTTTAAATTAACATTTTTGAAAACTCCAGCCTTCTTAGGTATAGGGGGAGATATTATGAAACAATTGGTGCAAATCCCAAATTGTTTTCTATCATTTCACATTTCAAACTTTTAGCTACAAGGCTCCCCCCATTTTAAATTAACATTTTTGAAAACTCCAGCCTTCTTAGTTATAGGGGGAGATATTATGAAACAATTGGTGCAAATCCCAAATTTCAAGTCTTCATTTCACTGAAAGGACAGACTTTCCCATTTATTTTGAAAATCGAACATTTCGGTATGAGGCAGCATAAAGTTGCAAAAATTGGAAAACTGAAATTGTACACTTTCTTCATATCAAACTATCCACCTTTGCACCAAATTTAATGCCTCTATCTTATTGCTAAGTATGTGTTTTAGCATTTCACATTTCGAACTTTTTGGTGTGGAACACCCCATCCCCTTCTTCAAATGGACATTTTGAAGAATTATTTTTCCTGAGTGATTTTATAAAAGGATTGACCCATATACCACATTTCAATGCTGTATTTCATTTTAGAGAAGGTTTTTCTCATTTATACGACAAAACGAACATTTTTGTGTTCGGCACTCTCTAAGTAAAAATTTTGGAAAAATAAAATTGTACATTTTCTTCCTTTCGAACAATCTACCCTTCAACGAAATTTAAAATTAGTATTTCACTATAAAATATGATTTTCCATTGGACGTCGTGGTGTTTCGAGGGTATAGGTGTTGTGAAATGCTTGCCCTCGTTTAATAGTTGTTTTCGGTCAAAATTTAACTTACCGCAAATTCTAATTTACTTTCGATTCTAAAACTTGTTCTTTGAAATTTATTCCAAATTGATAAAGCACCATTTCTGTATTCGGCCCTTTTTGATCTTTAACGCCAGTTTCGGTAAACCTTGGTGTAGGGTTTTTGTCCCGCGCTTTAGTACATGTACTTCGCATTTGCATTTCATATTCCTTAACATTGGAACTCTTTTTCTTTGCGTCATGAACGCGTAATAACATTAAAGATGCTTGTATCTGTTTTTGGTGATTAGTTTTAGTTGGCGACGCGACATGGACGGGGTAGGTCGCGATTTGCCTAGCGGGCAACATGATAAGAATTCTAAAGTTCCTTGATATTTTAATTAAACGAAATGTAATTAAAGATTTTTAGCAAGCTGAGTAATTACAGTGATGAGATGATTATTTCGAATCTATGACTTGATTCTTGAAGATCTTGGTTAACGAGTTTTGGTTTAGTAGTCAGAGCGTTTGTTCTAACCTGACTGCATGTAATGAATGGACGAAGATGATCTTGATTCTGAAATATATTATGTGGAATTTAATAAAGAACTATTTAAGTTAAAAACCGTGGTTGGTTTTCCATCTTTCTTCAAATACGTCCAGGCAGTACATTCACCACTTCCGTTTTCCAGAATCCATATCCGTGAGTTCCAGATGTTCTACGAATGAGCTCCCTCACCGTCTACTTATACTTCCGGAATGGTCACCCATCCCGAGCGACCGATTCTCCTCTCAGCTTTTAGTTCAAGTACCGATCACACAACGCGAAACAAGACCGACGATGTTCCACTGCCACCCCGCGACCATGCGTAGTACGATCATCATCAGCGGTGATTCCCTTGATTTGCGGGAACCGCTACTGTAGTGCCCCTACGGCCGGAGCATTACAAATGGTGCCGTCGACATCCAAGCCTGCAATAAAGGTTATATTTGCCGTTCCTGGAGAAAAACATGCAAAATATCATCAGCTATGTTAAGTATACGTTGACATCGGGAGGTCGGTTCCCGAGTCTTCGAAAAGCAGAATAAATTCCTTTTTTTTCAGAAGTGCAACAAAATTGTGATTTAAAAGAAAAAGAAAAAAATGATATGTTTTTTTAAGGTGGTAAAGGAAAAAAAAAGAAAAGAGTGATAATATTTCTTAGGCAATCCGATGAATGCATGTGGTAAATACCTATAGAAAGGTAAGTCTTTAGAAAAAAAGAGAGAAAAAAAAAAAGTGAATGATACATCGATTAAAAGTGAAATTAAGATTGTCGATAATAATTGCTATACTTGAATAATTTGTCTTTATTTATTCATTATTGAAACGTTTATCTTGTATTTATGTTTGATTGTGATATTGTATACATTTAGAAAGTATGTCATCAAATTTAACTAACGCTTTAAATTTAATTCCCACATTTGGTGGAGCAGAAGGGGAATCCTTTTCAGAATTTGCCACCAAATTTAATAACATTGCCAATTTCTTCCAGTGGAAGGAAGAAGAAAAGATTTTCGCATTAAATACCAAATTAAGTTCACAGGCAGCAATCGCTCTTAGGCTAAATACCGGCGAAACTTTCGAGCAAATTATCAAAAATCTATCCTTGAGATTTGGCACTGGTGTGTCAATTGCCAACCATTGGCAGAAATTAAATAACATAAGTTACAAAACACATGACATATTGACTTTTTTTGACAACATGGAGATAACATTTGGTGAATGTTTCCCTACCAAAGAGATTGTAAACATCCGAGACACAATTCTGTTGTCTATTACAATTGATAAGCTTCCCACACATATCAAAAGAGCAGTACTTGCTAGCGACCCAAAAACTTATGAACAGGCAAAGAACACAGCCATTCTTGAACACAATGCTTGGCTGGCAATAAATCCTAAACCGTGCGAAACACCGGCAATTGCAAGTTCGGTACAATCAGAAGAAATGCAACAAATACAGGGGAAGATAGATTTTTTGGAAAAAGAATTAAGAACTTTAAAAATGAAAAATAGAGAATTTGATGAGTATGAAAATATTCCCACATGTTACACATGCGGCAAAAGAGGACACACTACTCGGAACTGTTTTTTTAGACAAAATGTTAGAGGTGATCAGCAAATGAGACACCCAAAACAGAAACCGAGATATAATGATTACCAAAATAGAGGATCCAAACAGTACAATCAAGCAAAAAGAATAACCGATAAGCCAAAACAAAAATACATCCAGTATCCTAAACAATTGGCAATCGAAAATTCAAGGGCAAATTTTAAAACACCTGGCAATCAGAAAAATCATTATGGGAATAATACAAGAGTACAGACTGCCACCATAACACAAGTACCTGAAGAAAGAATTGTGGCACTGGACCCAGTCGATAACAATATAAGTTCTACTAGTGTTGCTCAAAAAGAACAAATTATTCCAAGCAAAACACCCGTAATTGAAGCTACTATTTTTGGAACAAGTGTTCCATTCCTCATCGACACAGGAGCGTGTCTTAGTTTAATACATAAAGATGTTTTACAAATGATACCATTTACAGTACAAATTAGCCCAGCTCAATTTACAGTATCTTTAGTAACAGGAGACACTATGCATCTAACAGAAAAGGTTGTACTTCCAACCATAATAAATGGAACTGAACATAAAATAACTTTTCATTTAACAAAACAACCCATATCACAGTGTTATAAAGGCATTTTGGGAATGGATTTTTTATCCAGTAGGAATATCGTCATTAATTGTAGTAAAAGAATAATAGAACAACACAACCAAGAAGTTGAACAAGATATAAGTCCAAATAGTCTAATGTATATTGAACCTACACCTATATTTGCTACTCAAAAAATGAGGATACCACCGTTATCGCAGAAGTTTATTTTTGGCAATCCTAAAGAAGAATTAAAAGCAGCTAGTTTAGTTATTTTCGAACATTCTTTTACATTTGATAGTGATAAACCTTTAGTCGCTGCTAAGTCAATTTACAAATACAATCCATTGTATGTGTCTGGTATCCCAGTACAGGTAATGAATTTATCAGAAGAATCTGTTATTATTAACAAAGGTCAGAAATTAGGCTATATTGAGTCAATACCGCAAGAGCAAATTGACATGCCTATAACAGCAATGGACAAGGAAGAAGAAAGTATGCAAATGAGTCAAGATACCTTTTTCGCATATTTCAGTTTAGAGAAGGTACCGAGAGTACATTTGAAGAGACTGAGAGAACTCTTATGGAAATACAAACACATTTTCGCATTTTGTTTATCTGACTTACCTGGCTCAGATACAATCCTACACAGAGTACCATTGACAGATAACAACCCTGTTAAATGCAAACCATACAGAACACCTATACATTTAAGACAAAAGAGAGATGAACAAATCGAGGAAATGATCAAGGCGAACATAGTTAAAGAGTCCACCTCACCGTATAGTTCACCAGTTTTATTGGTTAAGAAAGCTGATGGGTCTTATCGATTCTGCGTCGATTTCAGAAAACTCAATTCTAAAGCAGTCCAAACGGTTTTCCCTCTTCCAAACATGACAGAAGCTATTGAAACATTGGGAAAGGCGAACTACTTCACTTCTCTGGATTTATCGTCGGGATTCCATCAAATAAAAATACATCCGAATGACACCCACCGGTTGGCTTTCACTACAGAAAATAAGCATTATGAATTTTTACGTTTACCATTTGGCTTAAATACAAGTTGCCAAGCTTTTATTAGGCTGTTATCAATTGTTTTAGCTCCTTTAGAGCAAGAACATATTCTATGTTATGTTGATGATATACTTGTCCCATCCTTGGACATAAATTCTAACCTACAGAAACTTGAAAAATTATTTATTTGTTTAGACAAACACAATTTGAGGTTAAAACCTCAGAAATGCCAATTTTTACAGACTACAATCGCATTCCTTGGTCATAAAATTTCAAGAGGTACAGTACAACCCATGACACAAAACCTAGAAGTAATAAATAAATTTAAAATTCCTCAATCTAAGAAGGATGTAAGAAGTTTTTTGGGATGTGTTGGATTTTATCGCAGATTTATCCCGGATTTTTCAAAAACTGCACAACCATTAATTGCACTAACCAAAGATATCAACACTTTTGTATGGACGAATAAAGAACAAGCTGTTTTTGATAAACTCAAATTAGAACTTTTATCCAAAAATTGTTTACAACTCCCTGATTTTGACCGACCATTCACAGTTTTTTGCGATGCATCTGGATACGCTCTTGGAGCAGTTTTATCACAATTGGATGAAAACAATTTCCCTAAACCCATACAATTTGCAAGCAGAGTTTTGAAAGCTGCTGAACAGAAGTATTCTATCTTCGAAAGAGAACTTTTGGCCATATCATGGGCCGTTTCCTATTTTCGACACTATCTAGCTGGCAGAACATTTCAGGTCGTGTCAGACCAATCTGCATTATCACATGCAATTAAGGTCAAAGATCCTACCAATAGAATTGCACGAATAGTAACTAACTTACAGCAATATGACTTTAAAATTATTCACATCAAAGGAAAATTAAATTCAGTAGCAGACTATTTGAGTCGACAGATTTCGGAAGATAATCCCACATCAGAAAATATAAATGAAATTTTATGTCAAAACACAGAGTCTCAACAGAGAGAGAACATTGCGTCTAATTTATCATCAACCGTCCAGAGAGACCTAAATAATACCCAGTGTGAAAAACACCAATGCGTAGACAAGATTCATGAATTACAGCAAATTATTGAACAAAGAGACAGAAAAATTCAAAGTCTAAGAGATATACACATAGAAAATGGAAAAAGAATTGACGTAGGAAACAAACAATGGCTCAAACAAGCTGAATCATATGAGGAAGAGTTGAGTGATTTGAAAAACTATTGTAAAGAATTGGAAAATGATAATGAAGAACTTTCAAAAAACTTAGGAGCAGCTTGTCAAGATATCCAATTCTTGGAAAATGAGCTTGCCAATTTTCACCAAGAGTATGAGCAGCCATTTAGGAACAGTAAAAGAAAAAACAAACAAAAATCCAATCAAAACAAGAGAAATAAGAAACAATATAATCAAGATAAATCTTTTTACAATAGCCAATATCCACAATATGAGGCAGAACAGCCCTACCCTCACTACCAACAAGAAATGTACAACTACCCTACAAACGAATTAAATGATAATCATCAATATTCGAATTTCAAAGTACCGGGTGAAATGCAATACCAAAAAGAAAGAGCAAAATTCGAAGAACTGTTTAATGCTAGAAACAACCAGAAACCACCCGAGTCGAACATAAACACTTGTAAATCTAACACATTAAAAGCTAATACGAATTTCAAATTGCCTACTCAAGAAATACAAAGGAATTGTAATTCAGAAATTAGCAAAGAACAACAAATCCCACAAACATGTACAAGTAATGATAAAAATGAGAAAGAAAAAAATAACGAACCAGAGGAATCCATCGAATCAGAAGATTTATATGAAGATGCTTGTGAAACACAATTATCACTGGAAAATCAATTAAAAAATTTGAACCGCATCAAAGATGCTGAACTGGAAATTAATACACTATATCAAAAAATTGAGAGTATGTACGAAACGCGAAATTTTGCTTTGACAGCATATATATTAGAGGAAATAACCCAACTACTTTGTAATTTGGATGCTCTAGATTTGCAAGGAAATCAAGATATGAAAAATTTCAGAAGAAACCATGTCATCAAATTAAACGCTATGGCCGATGACTTACAAAATATTATGGAAGAACAAGTCATTGAAATGTCAAAACAAGAAACAAAAATATCAAAGCAAGAGGTAATGGATCATCCCATAAGCTCAATTGACATTAGTATCAATGAAATGAATACTCCTAATAACAACAATTCAAAAGTATATGTGGTACCAGCAGACTGGATACAAGAAATAATTGAACAACAGAAAATTGATCCACATTGTATTGAAATTAAGAAATTAATCGAAAATAATGCTCAACCTACAACCTACAGAAAAGTGTTTTTCTACATACATAAAAATATCTTATATGCTCAAAATAAAATAAGTATCCAAAATTCTAGAACATCTCTCCAAAACAGATTGGTCGTACCGAGCATATTCATACCAAAATTATTCCAATTTTTTCACACGTCTGCTTACTCAGCCCATTGCGGACTATCCAAAACTATGGCGAAAATCGTGAAAGATTTTTTTGTCCCAAATTTGAAAGCGGGCATTAATAAAATGATTTCCACTTGTCATCAATGTATAGCCAAGAGAGGTCACATGAAATCTCCATTAGCAGAACTGCAGAGAATTCCAATACCTGAGAGACCATTTCAGACAGTTGGCATGGATTGTTTGGGAAAGTTACCAAATACAATAAATGGAAACTCTTACATTGTGATTTTGACAGATTACTTCACTCGTTGGTGTGAAGCTTTCCCAGTTCCTAACATCCAAACATCAACCATAATTTCCATATTAGAACAATATATATCCAGATTTGGTGTAATGAAAACACTCATTACAGACTTAGGTTCAAATTTCACTTCTAAAGCAATCCAAGAGATATACAAATCATTTGGTATCAAGAAATACTTCACTACTCCATATCATCCTCAAACAGATGCCATTGTTGAGAGATATAACAGAACACTCCTTCAATCACTCTCTCATTTAGTCAACAAAAACCATACAAATTGGGACGAATGTCTCCCATATGCACTCATGGCATACAGATCTCAACCGCATACAAGCACAGGAGATACACCTGCGTTTGCTTTGTATGGATTTGACATTCTACTACCACATAACTTGATGACAGATCAAACTGGTCCTTCATTTCAGTCCTATAACCAATTCATTCAATACAGAGAATCTCAAATGCAACATACATACAAATCCATTTCTCAGCATCTGACTCAAGCTGCAGAAAAACAAGAAAACCTGAGATCAAGGACTGCTAAAGATAAAAACATACAAATTGGTCAGATTGTTTATTTACACTACCCATCGTCAGTCATAAAGCCAGGCTTGTCTAAAAAACTGGCATACACAAATAAAGGACCATATCGGGTAATTGAGAAGACTTCACCAGTCAATTTTCGAATTGCATCTCTTGACAATCCCAAGGACATTCAACTAGTACATGTGGATAGACTGATTCACGTCCCTGGAATACCAGAAAGGAACCAAACTGAGGTTGATGACACATTACCACCCGTGGATCCTTTCGAAGGACTGAATTCATCAGAAATTATAATTGCACAACATGAACCAACCAACACCCCACATTGGTGTCCAGATGAATATGTGGATTTAATTAAAATCAAAAGAGCACAAGAAATTCTCAAAAGTCAGAATTTCAAATTTTTGAAAGGTATACCCCAATTTCAAAATTCGAGTTTTTCACTACCATCAAGCAACATCAGGAGTACACAGAGTACTCAAAGTACACCAACAGTGCAACCATATTCTTTGAGACCTCGAACAAGAATCAATTACAGTAATTAGAATTTTTTCTTCAAATTTATTTCGGAGCATGCACCATGCCTGCAAAGAAAAAGAAAAAAAAAGAAAAGGAAATCTATGTGGCGTCACAACTCTCGCAGCTGTCTCAGCATTTGTCTCCGTCAAGAAAAATAATAGTGCACTGAACATTTTTTTTTCTTTTTCCACACTTGCATTTTTTTTTAAAGGAAGATGAGTTAATTTTTTTTTGTTTATTTTAGAATAGAAAATTGAAAATAATTTTATTAAAGTAAAGAATTTTTTCTGTATAAAGGTTTAAATCGAATTTTTTTTTGTGAAAAAGTGAAATTTTTTTTTTGAGGAAAAATAAAATGTTTTAAAATTGTAATTTTTTATGAAGATATAAAAGAACTTTCACATTTTTTTTGGAAGTCTGATTTCCGTTAGTACTCACACCTCTGGAACTTTGGCCATAGCCAAACCTTTTTTTTTTTTATTTGTGTTTGATGTTTTGTCGTGCACGACGTGTGTTTAAATATTGTGTGATATAAATATTTTGTGTATACATATAATTATTTTTTTTTAGCTGCAGCTAGTTATTTTTTAAAAATGAATATGTATCATTATATTAAGTTTTGTTAATGTGATATTGTAAATATAAATTGTAATAGGTAAAGAAAGGAAATCGTATGTAAGTATTAGGATGTCTGAAAATAATACAAATCTCAATGGATGTAAGTAATATTAGTATAAATGGAATATTGTTACTTGTATTGGTACTTACGTATTATCGCAACCATGACAAAACGTAATTGATTTAACGTCCAATAAAGGTCCCGATCGATTCCAAGGACAACATGCAACAAAGTGATCTGTATGAGGACCCACGTTCGAGCGGGCTCGAACTGGTTGGGGGGCGTACGCACCGCTGGGACTGTGTCGTCAGACAGGCCGGCTTCGCCGGACCAAGTCACAGAGCATACTAGACTCGCTTCTGGAACCGTCGCACGGTGCAAGGACCGTGACAACATGCAGCCAAGTGATCTGTATGAGGACCCACGTTCGAGCGGGCTCGAACTGGTTGAGAAAAACCCAGAAGCGAGTCTAGTATGCTCTGTGACTTGGTCCGGCGAAGCCGGCCTGTCTGACGACACAGTCCCAGGGGTGCGTATGTCCCCCAACCAGTTCGAGCCCGCTCGAACGTGGGTCCTCATACAGATCACTTTGTTGCATGTTGTCCTTGGAATCGATCGGGACCTTTATTGGACGATACATCAATTACGTTTTGTCATGGTTGCGATAATACGTAAGTACCCTTGTATTATATATATATATGGTATATTTTTTTTTAAGGACATCTCATCCGGTTAGGTTATTCTAAAATTGATTTTTTTTTTGCGCAATGTTCATGACAATCTGATATGCAATAGTGATAAGATTTTTAGTTTTTGAATTTAAACACATTGAGGAAAATTTGAAAAAACTCAACCCCCTCACTTTTATCTAGCATGTAAGGACTTCTTTGGTGAAAATGCGTGTATGAATGGGACACAAATGTAGATTGAATGAATCAAAATTTTCACATCTATCTTTGTTTTCGTTGAATTTCTGGGTTGAGAAATACACTTATTTAGGAAATGAGAATTGATTGCATTTGACAATCCTATTTGCATAACAGATCCTAAATTTTTTTTTGTTGAAAATTTTGTGGCATATTTTTTATCCAAGAAATTGTTGGTTTTTTTTTATGTCACAGTTTTTTTTTTAGGCATTTTTGGATTATATTTTTTTTTGGTTAGTCTTTGTTCTGTACCAGAACAAATCCTCGTTTGCGGCGGGGATATGTTGTGAAATGCTTGCCCTCGTTTAATAGTTGTTTTCGGTCAAAATTTAACTTACCGCAAATTCTAATTTACTTTCGATTCTAAAACTTGTTCTTTGAAATTTATTCCAAATTGATAAAGCACCATTTCTGTATTCGGCCCTTTTTGATCTTTAACGCCAGTTTCGGTAAACCTTGGTGTAGGGTTTTTGTCCCGCGCTTTAGTACATGTACTTCGCATTTGCATTTCATATTCCTTAACATTGGAACTCTTTTTCTTTGCGTCATGAACGCGTAATAACATTAAAGATGCTTGTATCTGTTTTTGGTGATTAGTTTTAGTTGGCGACGCGACATGGACGGGGTAGGTCGCGATTTGCCTAGCGGGCAACATGATAAGAATTCTAAAGTTCCTTGATATTTTAATTAAACGAAATGTAATTAAAGATTTTTAGCAAGCTGAGTAATTACAGTGATGAGATGATTATTTCGAATCTATGACTTGATTCTTGAAGATCTTGGTTAACGAGTTTTGGTTTAGTAGTCAGAGCGTTTGTTCTAACCTGACTGCATGTAATGAATGGACGAAGATGATCTTGATTCTGAAATATATTATGTGGAATTTAATAAAGAACTATTTAAGTTAAAAACCGTGGTTGGTTTTCCATCTTTCTTCAAATACGTCCAGGCAGTACATTCACCACTTCCGTTTTCCAGAATCCATATCCGTGAGTTCCAGATGTTCTACGAATGAGCTCCCTCACCGTCTACTTATACTTCCGGAATGGTCACCCATCCCGAGCGACCGATTCTCCTCTCAGCTTTTAGTTCAAGTACCGATCACACAACGCGAAACAAGACCGACGATGTTCCACTGCCACCCCGCGACCATGCGTAGTACGATCATCATCAGCGGTGATTCCCTTGATTTGCGGGAACCGCTACTGTAGTGCCCCTACGGCCGGAGCATTACATAGGTGTAAAGCAGCAACTCTACTACATATTTTTGAAAAATTCGATTTTTCTTGAGAGTTTTATCAAATGATTGATCTGTGTACTAAATTCCAAGTCTCTATTTCACTTAAAATTGTTTCTCATGTTATCGTATGTTGCTGTGTGCAACACTCCTAAAGTATAAAATAGTTAAAAACTAAACGTGTACATACTATTCTATTTGAACCATATACCTTTACACCAAATTTATTTTTAAAGTCACATTTAAAGTCTCTGTCTCACCGTGAAGTATGTTTTTCTATCATTTCATTTTTCAAACGCTTTTGTATGGAAAGTCTACAGAACATTAAAAAAAATCGATTTTCCCGGGAGTTTTATCGAACGCCCAAATCCAAATTTCAAGCCAAACTTGAAGTGTATATCAATTCGGCAAGTACCTAAAAATATGTAACAAATAGGTGCATAGAAGGCCGACACTTAGGAATTTGTCTAGATCCAACTAATAAATTGTAATATTTTGGAAATGCGACGATATTTTAAATAAACTAATGTAACACCTTTACAAAATAAATGTTTATTTAAAGAACATTTTATTCCATGAGGTTTAATTAATATTTATATAAATACTCTTGAGACAAAATCAGGAAGTAATATCGAAATTCACATATAATTATTCTCTAAACGTATCTCTAAAAATAATTCCTCATTTAATATTTATGAGAATTATGCGAATGGTAATGCAGCCAGAGCCTCATTATTCGAAATTAAAATTCCACGTATTTTAACTTTATTTATTGTGTGTATATATATATATATATATATATATATATGTATGTGTGTGTGTGTGTGTGTATTTCTGAAAACTTCATCGACAAAAATGACTTAATCGAAATATAAATCGGCTGGCTCTCTATGTAAAAGCAATGAATATTTCCTTCACATCACTTTATTCCAGACTCCAGAGCTAAATAATTTTGCGTTAAAGAAATTAAGCAATTCTCAGCAAACTATTCTTACAATAACTTGTTTACATTCTGCATTCCTTAAAATTAGACTTCGTTGTAGAAATAATCAAAGTTTTAAAGTTTGATGATCATTTAAACTCAGAAATATTGTAATTAACACAGTTGTGGCAGGCACGGAATACAGATGCACAGAAAATACACCAAAATAAAAATTACCAATAATGCCAATTCTGCCAAAATTCTAAATGATGCCAAATTAAAAGAAATGTCGCCAAATATTGCCAATTGATGAAAATGTGACCAAATTGATAAAACATGTGACCAAATTGGTAAAAATAACTACTTATGAACTACTTATTACTGATGAAAATTCAATATCATAGAAAAATATAAGAATTTACTATAAGAATAACCTGTTTCTCAGTGTGTAACGCTTGGCGAAATTCTGACGACGAAATTTGGCGGCATATCGCCAACTTGTTAAATATTGTTAAATGTTGCTAAATTGACGAAAATGTCGCCAAATTGATGAAATTGACGCTAAATCAATGAAAATGATTAATAATTGGAGACAATTCAATATCTTGGAAATAACATAATAAACGACTATATGAATAACTCCGCCCGTCCGTAATATTTGGCAAAAAATTTGGCGGTATATAGCAAACTTGGCGACTGTTTAATATTGCCAAATTGACAGAAATGTCGCCAAATTGATAAAAATGTCACCAAATTGATAAAAATGTTTATCTCATAAATTCAACACCACACAACACACATTTCAATCGCAGGAAGCTCATGAAATTGAAGAAAAATGCAGAACCGTAACATCAATCCAGGTGATTGAGTACATAGTTAAAAATTTATACTGGACAGACATAATTTGAACTATGCAATTTTATAAAAAGAACTGAAAGAACTCAAAAACTGATTGTGTACATAGATAAAATGAGATAGATTTATTGTGTACATAGATAAAAAATAGATAGATTGATTGTGTACATAGATAAAAATTAATGTTGGGCGGACATAATTTAAACTTTATAAATTTATAAAACAAACTCAAAGAACTCAAAAACTGTATAATATCTAAACCGGCCAGGTGTCTGATTACACCGTAGCTAGTGTGCACTGCCTAGCACCACCGCATGTTTTCTTGAGCTGATATTTCCAATTGTTTGCAAACACGCAGCGACTTATATAATGCCTACACCAATGCCCTGTGCAAGGTTGGTAGTCTGCCTGCGGCGTCGAAAGCAATGCTTTGCAAATTTTTAATTCCGTCATATGACGGGTATACCTTCTAATACTTTAAATATTGATTGTATCCTGAGCCCAACTGAATATAGATATTTGTAGGTAATTCACTTCTCTAATCGCATCCTTAGATAAAAATATCACATACATATTTTAAAAAATACATATTTAAAAAAATTACATATTTAAAAATACATATTTAAAAATTGCATATTTAAAATTACATATTTAAAAAAATATTTTGGTGATAATGTAATCATTGTCTTGCCATTGCTGCGTGAATTTCATTTGCTTTCCGTCCTATTGTGCAGACATATCATCAGAATATAATTAAATTGAAACTTCTTTTGTTGTCTCTTTGTCCCAATTATTTTTCCACCAGAAAGATAATTAATGTCAGGTACAGATATCTTTAAAATTGCGTCTTTGAAGAGTCTGCTATGTGTTCAGCATTAAAATTCATTTTGATATAATTCTTAGATACTTTGTTTCATTCCTCGAAAACTTTGCTGTTGAGGTATTATTTAAGTCAGTATTGGATACACGAGGATTATCGGAATTATAATTAATTAACAATGTTTCCAAATGTAAATCTCCTTATTATTAGGCACAGAAAGTTAGTATATAAGACGAGAATCGAATTAAAATAATTTTGAGATTATATGTTTATATTTTAGTTACACATGCTTTGTTACATTTCTTTATATATATGGTGCGTATATGTATATACATAGAAAAGTATTTGTATGGTTTACTTTAAGAATAAAATTATATACACTAAAAGGTCAAATGTCATGGGAATGTGATGGTATGCAGCATGTTCACGTTGTCTACATTGAGACTTCCAGTGCGATTCGGTATATGATTAGGTATATATCGCTGACAGGTATTGGATATGTGAACATTATCCCAGATTACCTGTATCACTTCATTACTACCTTGCAGCCTGGCTGTGAAAGAGTGTTCCATCATAATGCAATGTAACACCAGTCTTTGAATGCTAGAAGGCGGATTGAGGAACATTCAACCGACTTTACCACCATGATTTGACCTCCACGGTATTCCGATATGAACCTCCTGAAGTTTATGTATTATGAGAAAGGGTGGTCTAAAATTATTTGCTCCAGGGAGTTAAAGTCTAGTTACGCCACTTATTAAACACCATGCAATGACACGCAATTACGAACTATACTGCAACATGTGTGTGTGGGGGGGGGGCATCCCTGCAGAATGGTACAGACAACTTCTTGACTCCATGCCTCAATGTGTGGCTGCACTGCTGAAAGCTCGAGGAGAACCAACCTGTTAATAGGTACCTATCTCATGACACCCTTGACCTCCTACCGTGCTATTGGGTCACTAGGGCTCAATGGATTGGACATTGCTGGACTAGGTGAAGATTAATAAATCGAAATCCCACTTGGATTAGTTGATTACAGTGGTATCCCAGTAGGTAAGACGTAGTGCATGAGAAAAGTTTTAAAATACCAAAATTTTATCTTTACGGGGACTTAACTATGTATGGAAATATTTTTAAAAAATTACTAGCGCTAGGTTGACAAGTTGCAACCGCTATTAATAAAAATCCAGGAGGTCCTTCAGATCAAAAGTTAGACAACAATCTAAAGACTGCAGGAGGAGCCTGTTGGATCAATTTTAAATATCAGTAGTTTATTATATCAGTAATTTAATGGATAACTGGCTATTCTGTTATTTAAATCCCGACAACATGAATTTCTTACACGGTCAAACCCGCTCATCAAGAAATCGTCGTGACAAATGCAATATAGCGAGAAACACTGCAACGTATTTACGCTAAGATAAAGATGTGCTTTAATACTAAATGGAATTATGCTAACCGTAGTTATTTCCGCAGTTTAGTTTTATAATTTCTTTCTGACAAAGTATAATTGTACATGAATAATTTAAATGTTTAGATTTGTTGTGTTATACAGAGTTCTCAGTATAATCTAGACAGTTCTCAGTAATCTAGTATAGTACAATGACATAGATAATAATTTAATAATTCGATTGTTGAAATTATAATTGCCTGACGGAAATGTCAACAGTGATCAATATTATGCACATCTCAACAGGAAATAAAACTACGATTTTTCACAATTTTTCCACGGCGGCTTTCTATCTGTTGAGTTACTGAGAATATTATGGCCTCTTTTGTATTTAAAATGAACCCAACATATTATTCACTAAAAGTATCTTAAATAAGAAACAGAATACTTTATCTTATTTTCACAAAAGTCATTTAGATAATGTAACAGTTTCGCCATTATTGCATATCAAAATTCCAGGAATTCCATTTACTTCCCGTCATATTGTGCAGGCATATCATCAGAATATAATTAGATTTACGTTCCTTTTTATTATTTTCGCCCCCCAATTCTCTTTCTCCTGAAAGATAAGCAATGTCACGAACGAGCCTCTTTAAAATTGAGTCTTTGAAGGTTCTTTCTATTTATTTAGTATTAAAATTCATTTCAATAAGTCTTGAATAACCATTTCCATTCCTCGAAGGCTTTGCTATTGAGGTTTAGTTGGAAAGTGTTAGGAATGTAGCAAGGATTATTGGAGGTAGATTAAATAACAATGTATCAAAAGTAAAATTTTGATTACTATAATTAGGAAGTTATAGTATGAGACAACAGTAACTGAATTCAAAAGTTTTTGGATTATATGATACTAATATTTTAGTTCCAATGTCTGTTGTTTATTTCCCTACACGCATAGTACAATATAATGCACCGTATCAAAAATCAACCTTTTGAATACTAAAGTTAGTAATCTGTGATATGAGCCAACACTAACTGAATAAAAATGTATTTAGTATTATATGATATTAATATTTTAGCTCCAGCGTCTGTTGTTTATTTCCCTACATGCATATTACAATATATACAGTATATACAATGTATCAAATGTAAACCCTTTGATTACTAAAATTAATACGTTATGATATGAGACAATAATAAGTGAATTCAAATATTTTTGGAATTATATGATATTAATATTTCAGCTCCAGCGTCTGTTGTTTATTTACCTACGCACATAGTACAATGTATATATAGAGTATATATTTTAGCGGAGTCAAACATACTATGCAATGTAGAAGATATATGCACCAGAAAAGGTTTTATGGTTAAATAATTTTATAAAATTACAGTAAGTGAATTCAAATATTTTTGGTATTATATGATATTAATATTTCAGCTCCAGCGTCTGTTGTTTATTTACCTACGCACATAGTACAATGTATATATAGAGGATATATTTTAGCGGAGTCAAACATACAATGCAATGTAGAAGATATATGCACCAGAAAAGGTTTTATGGTTGAATAATTTTATAAAATTACAGTAAGTAAATTCAAATATTTTGGTATTATATGATATTAATATTTCAGCTCCAGCGTCTAATGTTTATTTACCTACGCAAATAGTACAATGTATACATAGAGAATATATTTTAGCGGAGTCATACAACAATGTAATGTAGAAGATATATGCACCAGAAAAGGTTTTATGGTTAAATAATTTTATAAAATTACAGTAAGTGAATTCAAATATTTTTGGTATTATATGATATTAATATTTCAGCTCCAGCGTCTGTTGTTTACTTACCTACGCACATAGTACAATGTATACATAAAGAATATATTTTAGCGGAGTCAAACATACAATGCAATGTAGAAGATATATGCACCAGAAAAGATTTTATGGTTAAATAATTTTATAAAATTACAGAAAGTGCATTCAAATATTTTTGGTATTATGTGATATTAATATTTCAGCTCCAGCGTCTGTTGTCTATTTACCTGCGCACACAGTACAATGTATACATAGAGAATATATTTTAGCGGAGTCATACATATAATGCATTGTAGAAGATATATGCACCAGAAAAGGTTTTATGGTTAAATAATTTTATAAAATCTTTTTAGATCGATTCTTTAAATTTTTTATTAGACTGGGTCAATTATTTTGATGGATGTATGTTCTTTTTATGTGTATGAAATCTGTTTTTTACTAGAAATAAGTGCAAGGATGTGCGTTGAGGATGGATATATGGATGTAACGGTTTCTCCATCAATACATAGGATTCTAATATCTAGTTTCTATATTTTGAATGCTAGAAAATTAACGATTTGACTACATATAAGCCTCGCAGCTTGCAAAATTTGTTTTATAGATAGAATATAAATCAGAATACGGAATGTGCATATTATTATATCAGAATGCGAAAAATGCATTAATTATAATATTATAATATGTATTAGAATAAAAAATGTATAGATTGGAATGTTTATAGAATAAGGAACGTACAGCTTAATGTTAGAAATTAGAATGAAGGATTTATAGATTAGAATATGGGTCAGAAGTGGAACGAAGTATGTATAGATAAGAATATGGATCGGAATATATATATATATATATATATATATATATATATATATATAATAAAGAACGTATGTATTAACAAATTAACAAAAGGGAAGACTTTTGAAATATGTATGTGTGTTTGTATGATTCTAGACAAGTTTATTTTTTAAATTGATTTAAACGAATTCAAAATCACTCATCCGTAGTTTAAAATTTGCGTGCACATAAAATCATATTTTAAAACGATTGATATCAATTTTCATTTAACTCACAGTACCCACCAAAAGCGGGCATTCCCAATGTTTAAGTCGCAGCATCATTGCATGCATTAGCATGTTTGAATCAGAGCTCACTTGTTTTATGGATACTTTTATTGGATGCATTGTGAGACTGCAGTTGTTGACCTCTACATTTGGTCTTAAAATTGTGAATGATAGCGACCAATGTAAGTGTCGGTTATTCCGTGCTGAAAGGAGCTAAAACGCTGGAGAACAAACAGTTCACAGTTGCTGGTATCTGCAACAAAAGCGTGATCTAATTTTGATCTGCTAAAATGCGAGAATTATGTCCTTTAGAATTTGTATATTGAACATACACTTTATGAGTACATTCAATTTACTGTTTCAAAAGTTGGCACATTAATCCCAAATGCAGTTCCCATTTTACTGATGTAAGCAGTTTGAAATACAGTTTTTTAACAGTTTGTTATCTGTAACCGATAATAACACGTGCATAAAATGTGTTTGACCTGCGTTCCAAATATGTCAAGCCATACCTACCATTTAAACATATAGCAGGTGGCAAAGTTATTTCGGTATTTCTTTTTCTATTTCATGCTGATTTCAAGGTCAACAGAGATCAGTATACCAAAAAGAATATTACGCAGCGATTTAAAACGCGGCGAGAAACGCGTATCAGAATGTCTATCTTCTGAGTAAAGGCCGTTTGTGACATCCCACGTAGGTATTTCGCATTCAGGGTCAGCAACGTAGAACACAAAATTACGTCACCTCTTGTTCGTCGCGTGTATTTCGTAAGATTTTATTTCAGAATTACGCCACTGGGTTTCAATCCATACCTTTTAAGTTGAATTGTAAAAAATGGAACTGTTGAATTCATTTATTTTTGATTTAGCGTACATGCTGATGCAGAATTCAGCATACTTACACTAGTAGCATTTAATATTGGACCAATATTGTATATCTTGGCATTACTTTGAAAATATTTCCAAAGTAATTCAAATATTGAGCAATATTGGAGTTACATTAGCCTCCAATATTGGCTAAATATTTTCATTAGAATATTTTGCCAATAGTGGTGTTGAATTGGAAATGTTTCCAATGAAACTCTAAGATTGGCGTAATATTGTCCCAATATTATTACAATATTTTAAGCCAATATTGGGCCAATTCAGTCAAAATGTCCACTTTTCCATATTGGTCCAATATTTCCAATATTGGCTGCCAATATTGGATTACTACTATACTAGGGTAGCAGCATAAAAAATATAACATTCAAATGAGAGCAGCACATGACTTCCATTACACTGTAAAACATTGGCAAGCATGTTACTGAAAGTAGGAATATATATATATATATATATATATATATATATATATATATATATATATATATATATATATATATATATATATATATATATATATATATATATATATATATATATATACATATATATATATATATATATATATATATATATATATATATATACATATATATATATATATATATATATATATATATATATATACATATATATATATATACATAAAAAAATGCTTCGTCAGACGATAATTAAATGAATCCATTCGATAAACAATAATATATATATATATATATATATATATATATATATATATATATATATATACAAAAATGCTTCGTCAGACGATAATTAAATGAATAGTTCAGAAATGACACTGGAATTTTCATGAAAGCCTGCAATTGTGGCTTTTCTTATCAGTTTGCAGAAATCATCAACAAAGTAGCTGAAAAAAAATGAGCACAGGTTGCAGAATGTTTTACAGTGATATATAATGCGATCACTATACTTCTTCCACAACACAAATTAGGTACAGTATTCCATAGGGGAGGTAAAGCGGGGCTCACACTTCCCCTTGGAAAGTCAATAAACAAAGGCAAGCATCACGCCAGTCGATGTTGTACATCATATGATTGAGTTTGTCCCCACCCCCACCCCCATCCTGAAAAACAGTTTTACAAGTACCTACGTATGAAGTAGAAATATATTAGAATATTATTAGCAAGTGATAGAAAAAAATATATCAGTTTTGTAAATATAAACAGCTAGAACTAACAAACTAAAGCAATTCAAAGGAGTGCACTGAAAATGGGTGATAAATATATCTGGTACTTGGGTGGAAAGTGGTGGTGGTACTTGATGGCTTAGGTGAAAATCACTGTAATCAACAATGTCCTTAAACAATTTTGTATATTAATTATTTACAAATACTATACTCTGAAAACTTAAAAATATCTTAACTACAATGTGCTAAAATTCCGCTAGAAAATTATCAATGGCTTTTCCTTAACTAAGAGTGTGTAGTAACGTGATTTTTAAAGGAAAATCTGATTTATTCTTTCCAAAACTCCTAAATACACAAATGGATGGTTCGCCATATTGTTGCTGTGACTAAGTCTATTTCACAAAATACTTAAGTTTAATAGTAGTTATTATTAGTTTGTTTCTTCGCTTTGATATTGTTTAAATTTAGGTGAAAGTCATGTTATTCGTGGAAAATGTCTCATATATTTCTACATTACATATGATTTTTTCTGCGAAGACTATTTAATAGAACCATGCTTGACCCAAAATGGCGGATCCATTAGCCTTACCCAAGAAATTTTCAGTCATGAAACGTCATGTTCCATATCCAACCATTGTCGTAAGTTACGCTGCTTATATAGAGTTGAGAAAGGGGGATGCAATAGCTACACCTTCCTGAAAGCTAGCTTTTAGGTCTAGCTTATCAGCCAAGGCGGAGTTTAACAAGTAGGAGGTCCGAATACCATGCTTTTTTCAATACACCGTAAAGGCTAGATTTCATTCTAGATATGCGTTTTAATGGGGAAAATGCTTTGAAGCGTCTTAATGTAAGTAAGTAAAGTGTAACAGTTTTCTAATATAAGACATACATATTTGCAAAGTTATTTTTAAAAAAATAATAAATAAACGTACCTTTAAATTAGATTTTAAACAGGGGAGGATCGGCTTTTGAGCATCAACGAACGCTACACCACTGACTAATAGTAAATAATACTAAAGAGTTTTTCTTCATTTTCAGTTTAGCATTTATACAAAATTTCTATTTTTGTTACCAAATCAATAATGTCAGAAAATTATACATTTCTACAATTTTTGTGTGAATATTTGAATTAAGGAAAGTTTGAAAAAGGAAGTCAAAATATAGAAGCTACAGAAGTAGACATTAATGTTACACTAAAATAGACAAAATTGTAAACAAATTATCAAGAATTAGCGTATTGAATTATTTAACTTGTGAATTTTAAATTGAATCTTGAAACGGTGATTAAAATGCATATGTATATTAATCATCGTTCAAATACTCATGCATATTAATCACAGTTACTAAATAGATGCATATTCTTTTATATTTTTTATTTCCATTTTCAATGAAAGTAATTTAACATACTCCAATGTATCTTACCCTTTGTTAAAGACAATGAAAGGTAATTTAAATTCAAGGCTTCTTGTGTAATCAATACTGCACTTCCGGGTGCATCAAAACAGGAAGTGAGCTTCCATTGAGAATAATTCCGACCAAACTTATTTAAAGTTGTATCCGTTATTCGCGACGACAGCGACACAACCGTAACTGAAGAGGCAACATAGCTTAATCGATCTGCTACGCTCGGATAAACGGGTGATAAGTAATAGAAATGATTTAAATGTTTGAAAAGCTATAATAAACGCATCATTGGTTTTAGCTTATTAATAATGGCAAAGCAAAAAAATCTGCGTCGTATATAATCTGCATTAGGATGAGATATGCTACGCAGTACTAAATGCGTTATTATTACAATCGTTTCATCTGTATACTACTTTCCTTATATACATAGAGTATAAAAAAGTATTGTGACGGTGTTGAAAATTCGGGAGAGCACGTTTCAAGCATCCCTAATCACGAATAAAACATTTTGGAGGTGATGTCTGTGTGTGTGTGTGTGTCAGTGAGTCTGTGGAGACGACATCTCACGAACGAATGGAGCGATTCGAATGAAATTTGATACAAAAATCACAATCCATGAATACTGGAAGCCTATTGTTTTTAAATGCAATCGAATGTTCAGAATGCCCCTAAATTTTCGAGTGAAATTTTGAAAAAATCATCAAAAAAGCAGAACCTTTAATAAAGTTACACAAACAGACATTTCTTATGTAATTTTTCCTTAGAAAACGCTTGACATAAACTTTAGAACGCTAGCATGAATCGTTCTCGAGATATTACACATTTTTAAAAATAAATTTATCAAAACATCCCATCAATTAAAAACAAGAAAGATCAATCAAGCTTAAAGCATTGATTATGAAACACTTTCTAACTTCAATGCAATTTTATTTAAAAAAGTCGAAAATGCAATACATTCCTCGGTAATATTTTAAAACTCCACATCAGAATTTTTAACAATATTACAACAATGATTTATAGAAGTGAACAGGAATTATTTGTGCAGGCTATTTCGAAAAAAATGTAGGATCTATATTTAAAGATCCACCAAATTGTTGTAGAATAAAATGTTCTACAAATTTAAGCTGTGTACCAAATTTTAATTCTCTAGGAAAGTGCATTAAAAACCCCATCAAATAAGTATATCATGAAAAGTTATATAAAATTTAAAAAAAAATTGAAAAATTGTTATCTACCAAATTTATTTTTAAATGTGAAGCCTCTCTCATATACTGATAATTAAATTCTTGGAAAGATATCTATTATATAATATATCTATTTTTTCTTTCTGGGGGATATTGCAAAAGTCAGAATTTAATTGAATTCGTTTTTCTTCCTATATTAAATATTTTTTAATTAAAAAACTATCTAATATATTTTACTGAAATTTTTTTATATATTTTATGAGATAATGTGAATATTTTCTAAAAATTTCGACGCAATTTGTGAATTTTAAATGTGCTTAAAAATGTTTAAAAAATTAGGTCCCATAGGGTTCAATGTATTTCATTTTTTCAACCCGGGTTCAATAAAAAACTAATTGGGTGATATGATTTATTTATGTTCCCATAGGTCCCACAGACCGTCTGAAAAGCATACTAAAATTTCATTTTGATAAAGTCATTTTTACGGCAGTTATCGGGCTAACGGACAGACAGACAGAATGAACAACATCATAAACACTTTTCAACTATGTTGTATAGTGTTAAAAATCTTATGTGGGCAACTCATGACTTTCCTTATATAATGCAATGAATTCACTACTTTTACAGTGAAAAACAAGAAAGATCAATCATGCTTAAAGCATTGATTATGAAACACTTTCTAACTTCAATGCAATTTTATTTAAAAAGTCGAAAATGCAATACATTCCTCGGTAATATTTTAAAACTTTTCACAATACTACATTGATTTATTATATTTGAAAACTTAAACCTTCATCGAAAAAAATGAACTTCATTCAAATGACGGCATTGAAATATAAATTGCGTGGTTTAAATATCTCTAAAATGCAATAAATTCCGCGGTAATATTTTTAAATCTATCATAATACTACGATAATTTATTATATTTGAAAACTTCATCGAAAACAACCGAAATTAATTCAAATGACGTCATAGAAAAAATAACACGCCTGGATCTCTCTATAAAAGCAGGATTTCATTCATAACCTTCCCCATTTCATTCATCACAATACTATAATAATTTATTTTATTTGAAAATTAAGACCATGGAGCTACAATTCATAAACTTTATGCTTAAAACTTCATCGAAAAAAATCGTCCTTCTGTTTATAAAATCAATTAATATTTCATTCATATCAGCCATACAGACTCCATGGACTGAATTATTTTGTGTTAAAGAAATACAGTAATTCTAATACAACTCATTCTACATATTTTGCTGTTTACCTTTTACATAGGTGAAAAATAGGCTTAGTTGTAGAAATAATCAAATTTGAATGAGAATTTAAACTCAAATATATTGTCATTGTGTTGTTTTAGTATGTAGATGCACAGAATTTAAGCAGAAATAAAGTAGTTTTAGGATGGATACAACACTCAATATGAATTAAAAAGAACTTTAAAAAATCACGAATTTGAAACAAGATGGATGCCATATATAATTTTGAAGTGGGCCATGTGATCGTTTCGTATCATGGTCACGTGATCGTTTCATATAAGATGTGTAATTATTATTTTAATTTTTATTTAAAAAACTACTGAATATATTTAGCTGAATTTTTTTTTATATATTTTAAGGAACAATTTGAATATTACCTAAAATTTTCGAAGCAATTTGTGAATTTTAAATTCGCTTAAAAAATGTTAGAAAAATTAGGTCCTATAGGGCTCAATGTATTTCATTTTTTTAACCCGGGTTCAATCCAAAACTAATATTGTGATATTATTCATTTATATTCCCGTAGGTCCTACAGACCGTCTGAACAACATACTAAAATTTCATTTTGATTAAATCATTTTTACGGCAGTTATCGTGCTAACGGACAGACAGACAGACAGACAGACAGACAGACAGACAGAATGAACAAAGTCATAAACACTTTTCAACTTTGTTGTAAAGTGTTAAAAAACGATTAACTGTTGAGAAACATGTTCACTTTTCATATGTAATATCATGCGATAAATTTGGTGACATCATTCTCGTGGATCTAGCTCGTTCCATTCATGAGAAAAGATACTTTGAGTAATACTTTTGTATTTGAATGCCAATTGTTATTTATCTGGTATAAGAAGAACTTATTTCTCCGTCCATAACGCCTGGCGAGATTTTGCGACCAATTTGCCGGAATATCGCCAACTTGGTGACTTTTTGAAATGTTGCCAAATCAACAAAAATCTCGCCAAATGGATAAAAATGACGCTGAATCAATGAAAATAACGACGAATTGTCGAAAATTCAATATCTTGGAAAGAATATAAGTACCTACTATAAGAAAAACTTATTTTTAACACTTTACAACAAAGTTGAAAAGTGTTTATGACTTTGTTCATTCTGTCTGTCATTCTGTTCATTCTGTCTGTCCGTTAGCACTATAACTGCCGTAAAAATGACTTAATCAAAATGAAATTTTAGTATGTTGTTCAGACGGTCTGTAGGACCTATGGGAATATAAATGAATAATATCACCCAATTAGTTTTGGATTGAACCCGGGTTGAAAAAATGAAATACATTGAGCCCTATGGGACCTAATTTTTCAAGCATTTTTTAAGCGGATTTAAAATTCGCCAATTGCTTCGAAAATTTTAGGTAATAGTCAAATTATTCCATATAATATATAAAAAAAATTCAGCGAAATATATTCAGTAGTTTTTTAAATAAAAATTAAAATAATAATTACACATCTTATATGAAACGATCACGTGACCATGATATGAAACGATCACATGACCCACTTCAAAATGATATATGGCATCCATCTTGTTTCAAAATCGTGATTTTTTAAAGTTCTTTTTAACACTTTACAACAAAGTTGAAAAGTGTTTATGACTTTGTTCATTCTGTCTGTCTGTCTGTCTGTCTGTCTGTCTGTCTGTCTGTCTGTCTGTCTGTCCGTTAGCACGATAACTGCCGTAAAAATGAGTTTATCAAAATGAAATTTTAGTATGTTGTTCAGACGGTCTGTAGGACCTATGGGAATATAAATAAATAATATCACCCAATTAGTTTTTTATTGAACCCGGGTTGAAAAAATGAAATACATTGAACCCTATGGGACCTAATTTTTCAAACATTTTTTAAGTAAATTTAAAATTCACGAATTGCTTCGAAATTTTTAGGAAATATTCACATTATCCCATAGAATATATAAAAAAAAATTCAGTAAAATATGTTAAGTAGTTTTTTAATTAAAAAAATTATTTAATATAGGGAAAACACAAATTCAATTAAATTCTGACTTTGGGATATCTTCCAGAAAGAAAAGAGAGAGATATTATATAATAAATATCTCTCCATTTGTTTAAACGTTTTGCATATGGGAGTGGCTTCATATTTTAAGATAAATTTGGTAGATAACAATTTTTCATTTTTTTAAAATTTTATATAACTCTTCATGATAAATTTAATTGATGGCATTTTAAATGCACTTTCCTACGTCCTAGAGAGTTAAAATTTGGTACACAGCTTAAATTTGTTGAACATTTTATTCGACAAAAATTTGATAGATCTTTAAATATAGATTATACATTTTTTTCGAAATGGCCTGAAAATAATCCCCGTTCACTTCTATAAATCATTGGTGTAATATTGTTAAAAATTCTGATGTGGACAGCACATGTCTTTCTCTGCAGACTCATATTCGTTCTCTTTATTTATTCAATGATAATTTGAGTTTATCTGCACAACATAAGTATTTTAAATGACATTGGATTTACACGTTAAACTTAAATTTGGTTCTCATTTGATAGCTGGACTTATTGTCAAAGGTGGCGTAGCGAAAACGCGAAAAAACTAGAATATCTCAAGAACGGCTAGTCCTAGAGTAATGGGGTTAGTC
The DNA here is from genome assembly GCA_951213105.1 of Amaurobius ferox. Lineage (NCBI taxonomy): Eukaryota > Metazoa > Arthropoda > Arachnida > Araneae > Amaurobiidae > Amaurobius > Amaurobius ferox. The sequence goes on along the minus strand of OX578135.1, from coordinate 127,736,735 downwards.
TTATTCTTTTTGTTGTCAAAAATCACATATAAAATAGGAATTTAATTGATATAATTGAGCACACGTTGTCTTTTATTTTTATATATAACGATTTTTGCTGGCCATTTCGCAAAAATAGCCCGTTCGTTTTTCCCGAATCGTAGTAGAATAACCTACAAATGATTTATATACAAAATTTTGTTAAATTTGGTATATAAATCACTTGTAGGTTATTGAAATATTATACTCTAAATTTTGTTAAATTTGGTTCATTAGTTTTTAGCTAGAGTGGATAAAGGCAATTTCTGCGGCCATTTCGCAAAGAAGGCAGATTCTTTTATTACGAATCGTACTATAATCTAATGAACATCAGGATTTCCCACAAAAAACATACCTACCAAATTGTATGAAATTCGGTCCATTAGTTTTTCAATTAGAGTGGATGTAATATCCACACAGACACACAGATACACCCTTACACACACAGACGTCTTCCTAAAAGTAGTTTTTTCGTGTTCTAGAAGTCCCAAAACGTGTAGATACTTTGAAAATTCGAGTTCCGATCCTCGGCACGATTCCAATACTTTGAGTACATACACATACACATATATATTATCTGTGTATCTAAATTCCGTGCCTATGTAATTACAATAGTTGTGATTTTAAATGATCCCTAAACTTTTATTATTTCTTCAAGGAAGCCTAATTTTAACATATGCAGAATGCAAATATCTCAACCGATTGTAAGATGAATTACATAAGAATTGCTGAATTTTTTTCACACAAAATTATTTAGCTCTGGAGTCTGGAATACAAGTTATATGAATGAAATATTCATTGATTTTGCATAAAGAATCAGATGATTTATATTTCGATACAGTTTTAAATATTTAAGTATAATAAATTACTGTAGTTCTGTGATAATGTAAAAGATATTACCACTGAATGAATCACATTTTAGAAATTTTTAAATGAAATTACATTTCAGTTGGAAAGTGTTTCATAATCAATGCTTATGCATGATTGATCTTTCTTGTTAATTCATATTGAGAGTTGTATCCGTCCTAAAACTACTTTATTTTTGCTTAAATTATGTGCATCTACATACTTAAACAACACAATAACAATATATTTGAGTTTAAATTCTCATTCAAATTTGATTATTTCTACAACTAAGCCTATTTTTCACCTATGTAAAATGTAAACAGCAAAATATGTGGAATGAGTTGTATATATATTAGAATTACTGTATTTCTTTAACACAAAATAATTCAGTCCATGGAATCTGCATGGCTGATATGAATGAAATATTAATTGATTTTATAAACAGAAGGACGATTTTTTTCGATTAAAGTTTGAAGCATAAAGTTTATGAATTGTAGCTCCATGGTCTTAATTTTTAAATAAAATAAATTATTATAGTATTGTGATGAATGAAATGGAGAAAGTTATGAATGAAATCCTGCTTTTATACAGAGATCCAGGCGTGTTATTTTTTCTATGACGTCATTTGAATTTATTTCAGTTGTTTTCGATGATGTTTTCAAATATAATAAATTATCGTAGTATTATGATAGTTTTAAAAATATTACCGTGGAATGTATTGCATTTTAGAGATATTTAAACCAGGCAATTTATATTTCAATGCCGTCATTTGAATGAAGTTCATTTTTTTCGATGAAGGTTTAAGTTTTCAAATATAATAAATCAATGTAGTATTGTGAAAAGTTTTAAAATATTACCGAGGAATGTATTGCATTTTCGACTTTTTAAATAAAATTGCATTGAAGTTAGAAAGTGTTTCATAATCAATGCTTTAAGCATGATTGATCTTTCTTGTTTTTCACTGTAAAAGTAGTGAATTCATTGCATTATATAAGGAAAGTCATGAGTTGCCCACATAAGATTTTTAACACTATACAACATAGTTGAAAAGTGTTTATGATGTTGTTCATTCTGTCTGTCTGTCCGTTAGCCCGATAACTGCCGTAAAAATGACTTTATCAAAATGAAATTTTAGTATGCTTTTCAGACGGTCTGTGGGACCTATGGGAACATAAATAAATCATATCACCCAATTAGTTTTTTATTGAACCCGGGTTGAAAAAATGAAATACATTGAACCCTATGGGACGTAATTTTTTAAACATTTTTAAGCACATTTAAAATTCACAAATTGCGTCGAAATTTTTAGAAAATATTCACATTCTCTCATAAAATATATAAAAAAATTTCAGTAAAATATATTAGATAGTTTTTTAATTAAAAAATATTTAATATAGGAAGAAAAACGAATTCAATTAAATTCTGACTTTTGCAATATCCCCCAGAAAGAAAAAATAGATATATTATATAATAGATATCTTTCCAAGAATTTAATTATCAGTATATGAGAGAGGCTTCACATTTAAAAATAAATTTGGTAGATAACAATTTTTCAATTTTTTTTTTAATTTTATATAACTTTTCATGATATACTTATTTGATGGGGTTTTTAATGCACTTTCCTAGAGAATTAAAATTTGGTACACAGCTTAAATTTGTAGAACATTTTATTCTACAACAATTTGGTGGATCTTTAAATATAGATCCTACATTTTTTTCGAAATAGCCTGCACAAATAATTCCTGTTCACTTCTATAAATCATTGTTGTAATATTGTTAAAAATTCTGATGTGGACAGCACATGTCTTTCTCTTCACACTCATATTCACGTTCTCTTTATTTCTTCAATAATAATTTGAGTTTATCTGCACAAAATAACATCCATAAGTATTTTAAATGATATTGAATTTGCATGTTAAACTTAAATTTGGTTCTCATTTGATAGATGGACTTATTGTCAAAAGTGGCATAGCGAAAACGCAAAAAAAAACTAAAATATCTCAAGAACGGCTAGCTCTAGAGTAATGGGGTTAGCCTTATTCTTTTTGTTGTCAAAAATCACGTATAAAATAGGAATTTAATTGATATAATTGAGCACACGTAGTCTTTTATTTTTATATTTAACGATTTTTGCGGGCCATTTCGCAAAAACAGCCCGTTCCTTTTTCCCGAATCGTACTAGAATAACCTACACGTGATTTATATAACAAATTTTGTTACATTTGGTATATAAATCACTTGTAGGTTATTGAAATATTATACACCAAATTGTGTTAAATTTGGTCCATTAGTTTTTAGCGAGAGTGGATAAAGGCAATTTCTGCGGGCCATTTCGCAAAGAAGGCAGAGTCTTTTATTACGAATCGTACTATAATTAAGTGAACATCAGGGTTTCCCACAAAAAACTTATCTACCAAATTTTATTATATTCGGTCCATTAGTTTTTCAGTTAGAGTGGATGCAATATCCTCACAGACACACAGAAACACACACAGATACACCCTTACACACACAGACGTCTTCCTAAAAAGAGTTTTTCGTGTTCTGGAAGTCCCAAAACGTGTAGATCCTTCGAAAATTCGAGTTCCGATCTTCGGCGCGATTCCAATACTTTGAATACATACTTACGCACACACATATATTATTTGTGTATCTGTATTATCTGTGTATCTAAATTCCGTGCCTACGCAATTACAATAGTTGTGATTTTAAATGATCCCTAAACTTTTATTATTTCTTCAACGAAGCCTAATTTTAACTTATGCAGAATGCAAATATATCAAGCGATTGCAAGGTGAGTTACATAAGAATTGCTGAATCTTTTTCACACAAAATTATTTAGGTCTGTAGTCTGGAATGCAAGTTATATGAATGAAATATTAATTGATTTTACATAGAGAATCAGATGATATATATTTCGATACAGTTTTAAATATTTAAGTATAATAAATTACTGTAGTACTGTGATAATGTAAAAGATATCACCACTGAATGTATCACATTTTAGAGATTTTTAAATGAAATTGCATTTCGGTTGGAAAGTGTTTCATAATCAATGCTTATGCATGATTGATCTTTCTTGTTTAAATATTGTAAATGGTTACCTTATCAAGATAGTTCCTGAAAATTTCTGGCTTATGTTAAATTGTTGACGTGATAGACCATATTTATAACAATGGGTTAATTAATTCTGGTTTAACAGTAGATTTTGCACGATTTGTAAAGGTTGGCACCGGCTCGAGACATATTTCTCTTTCAAAGTTTCGGGCCGGATCAGGGCGGGCCTGACCCGGTTGAGCCTCTGTTACGATTTGGAAATTTTGGATAGGGCTGCACTCGTAAATATCCATGATTTGAAAAGTTATTAATGAATATTATGTGATGTTTTCAACACATTATGTGTGCAAAATGTGTTGAAAAATTACTATTGTAAATTTCAGCAATGCTGAGTCAAGTTTAAATATACCTCTTTACATTCCAGTCATCTATAGGTTCTAATGTGTGTATTCCTTTACGGATATTTAAAAACAAAAACGGTTGGATCAGATAATACTTTTAGATGGAGTGGAGGTCGTGTTTTAACTCTGAAAATGTTTTCAGGCTCGGATATCCACAATAATATAAGCCGAAAAACCTCCCGAGCCTCATCGTTGAGAATGTTTGACATTTATCGATGAATTATCTTTATGTGTAAATATCTTTCTTTACGTGCAACATAGAAATCTTCCTTAACTAATTTTCTTACGATGCAAAAAAAAAAAAAAAAATTATGATGACTTTCCGAAACTTTACTCACCGGATATTGAAGCAAAAATTGTTTCTGAACTAACTTAATAGGAATCAATCAATGTTTCTTGAACAGACTGGGTTATCTCCGTAAAATGTGGTACCCTATTTCAATCGGTGCGTATATGATGGCTGTTGAGATCGAAATAGAAACATCTCATTTGGGCAACACAGGACTTTCCCTACAGACTCAAATTCTTTTTTCTTTAATAAATCATTATATTGAGTTTTATTGCACAAAATAACACTGAATTCGCAATTTTAATTCAATTTTCGTTTTTATTATGTAACTAGACATATTTTCAAACGCAATGCAGCAAAACCTTATTCTTTTAGATGCTAAAAATTACCTATAAAATAAGCACTAAATCGATACATTTGAGCATACGTAGTATTTTAATTTAGATTTTTGCGATTTGTCTGTGCCGTTTAGTAAAAAAAGGAAGGTTCCTTTTTCCACAATCGATCTAATCAGCACCAGGGTAACTCTTAAGTCACTGAGCTATAAAATTTTGAATTTTGGTCCATTAGTTTTTTAGTTAGATTGGATGCATACATTGCCCAGACAGACATACACACTCAAGCGACACACACAGGCGTAATCTAAAAATTATTTTTTCGTGTTCTAGAGGTTTCAAAACGTGTAGATCCGTTGAAAACTCAAGTTGCAATTTTCGCCACAATTGAAATATTTTTCTTATACATTGCCATGCATTGTACGGAAAGTATAAAGAAAATGTTAAAATATATTACCGAAAATAATCATTTAAGGGAAATAAAAACTCACTATTCTAGAGAGAATTTAAGTTTAATATAAAATTAAAATCATATAAAATAAAACATCATTGCAAAAAAAGAAATTATTTTTTATAATTTATAAGCAGCTTTAACCATAAATTCAATAACAACATCGCTTCAGAGTTATGAGAGTGTTTTCCAGATGTAAGAAATTTTACTTCACTCCAAGTGAACATAAATGTCATCTGAAGGTCTTTTGAATCGGTTCCGGAAATAATCCCGACAAGCCAGAATCCCGACAGCCGAAATCCCGACATGCCAAAATCCCGACAGGGACGAAATCCCGACAGGGACGAAATCCCGACAAGGTCGAAAACCCGACACGCCAAAACCCACTATTGCACAGACTAATACAACACTAAGGCGGCCATCGCAGTGACGTCACTAGGGCTAGTATTTACTAATCAGCATCCCACCCACCCCCACATGCGCTGGACTCACTCACATGGCTGTCTACGCCTATATGTATAGTTTGATCAAAATTATCGGCCTTTTTACATCTCTACATTTTACAAATTAATAGTTTTAATCACTAAATCATAATAATTATGCCATTACTGAAATACATTTTGACAAATTGAAATGGCAGTCAAAGATTAAAATGATATAACAGGTAGGTATAAGATTTAGGAAGTTCATTTTATTAAAAAAGAAAAAAAAAACATTCTGCATACGTTCAAATAGCATATTTACAGTGACACAGTATGAGCGATACCACGAAGATATTACATCACAGGTCGATTATTACGATCGTTCACAACAGTCATAATTCTCTTCTCCCTGTCATCATCTACCTTCCTACGTTTTGGTTGGTGTTCTCCGCGAAGAATGCATTCAACTTGGTAATCCACCTGCTCCTGTTCTTTTTGAAATTCTTCTATGATGTTATAAACACCAACATGGGCCCGTCCAACTAGAGTTTCCCATCTCCTGTGCCAAGCCTCAACAACGTTTTGAGTGAGCTGAGCTCCCAGTTGTATGGAATCAAACACGCACCAGAGTTAAATAACCAGGTGCATTAATTTTATTGCTTCTTTTTTGAGATGGAACAATTTCACAAATTTCAGCCATTTTTTGAAACAATTTTGCGAGCAAATATAAATCGACAAGTGAGCCCTTGCTAGTGCATTGCACCTGGGATTCTGTTAATCCGTTATTTCTGCCCAATAAAAACACTTAGTTGCTTCTTTTGTTAGGGTACTCGTTTCTTTTACTGGTCACTAGTGGAGGGGATGAAGGGGGTAGGTCATAACCACGCCCCAAATGCGAGAGGGGGGAAGAGAGATCAACCCCATGCCAAGCCTTCAATGCCTGCCATTGTCACTCAATGCCAGAATATATGGCCATTGCCGTAGCAAGCGGATGGAGACAAGAGGGAGCGTGAGTCCAGCGCATGTGTGTGTGTGGGGGGGTGCTGATTAGTAAATTCTAACCCTAGTGACATCACTGCGATGACCGCCTTTGTGTTGTATTAGTCTGTGCAAGAGTGGGTTTCGGCTGTCGGGATTTTGGCTTGTCGGGATTTCGACCTTGTCGGGCTTTTGGCTTGTCGGGATTTCGACCTTGTCGGGCTTTTGGCTTGTCGGGATTTCGAGCTTGTCGGGATTCCGACCTTGTCGGGATTTTGGCTTGTCGGGATTTTGACCTTGTCGGGATTTTGGCATGTCGGGATTTCGGCTGTCGGGATTCTGGCTTGTCGGGATTTCGGCTGTCTGGATTACGACCCAAACCCCTTTTGAATGATATGTGAGATTGGGATGAATTTTGTGTGAATCTTTCATTTAGCAATTCAAAGAATCTTTTATGTCCGATTGGGATGAATTTTGCGTGAATCTTTCATTTGGTAATTCAAAGAATCTTTTATGTGAGATTAGGATGAAGTTTGTGTGAATCTTTCATTTGACAATTCAAAGAATGTTTTATGTGAGATTGGGATGAATTTTGTGTGAATCTTTCATTTGACAATTCAAAGAATCTTTTACGTGAGATTGGGATGAATTTTGCGTGAATCTTTCATTTGACAATTCAAAGAATCTTTTATGTGAGATTGGGATGAATTTTGTGTGAATCATTCATTTGACAATTCAAAGAATCTTTTATGTGAGATTGGGATGAATTTTGAGTGAATCTTTCATTTGACAATTCAGAGAATCTTTTATGTGAGATTGGGATGATTTTAGTGTGAATCTCTCATTTGACAATTCAAAGAATCTTTTATGTGAGATTGGGATATATTTTGCTTGAATCTTTCATTTGACAATTCAAAGAATCTTTTATATGAGATTGGGATGAATTTTGCGTGAATCTTTTATTTGCCAATTCAGATAATCTTTTATGTGAGATTGGGATGAATTTTGCGTGAATCTTTCATTTAACAATTCAAAGAATCTTTTACGTGAGATTGGGATGAATTTTGCGTGAATCTTTCATTTGACAATTCAAAGAATCTTTTATGTGAGATTGGGATGAATTTTATGTGAATCTTTCATTTGACAATTCAAAGAATCTTTTATGCGAGATTGGGATGAATTTTGTGTGAATCTTTCATTTGACACTTCAAAGAATATTTTTCATTTAAAGAAAATTATAGCACTTGAACTTTGAGAAAAGTAACACGCTGAACGCGACATTTTTCTCAATATCTTTTAATTGTCAATTTTTTCTGAGATTGCATACATTATTCATGAAATAAAAATACCTCTTACCTTATCAGGAATATTTTTTCATGTATATTCAGTAAAATTACCTAAAAAGAAAAAATACTTTTATTCAAAAATTAAATTACAAAATAAAATTTAATTTTCGTTAATATTTCTCAAAATAAAAATATAGATTAATTTGTGATGAAAATCATTTTTGGGCATAAGACATCTGAATTATTATATATATATATATATATATATATATATATATATATATATATATATATATATATATATATATATATATATATATATATATATATATATATATATATATATATTGCTTATAACAATATATGACGCTGTAAACAAAATATATTTTAATACGTATAATATATTTAAATATGTTTAAATATATTACATTTGGAACAGATGAATAATCGAGAAAATACAGATACAATAATCAAACACCATGCCTCCTGATATCAATTTGTTTCATATTCAAACCAAAAATAATGTCTTAGACTTAACAAATTTTAATCATTTAATTAAAATATATCATCAGTTGTAAATATATTGTATTTAATAATAATAGATTTTAATTTTATATACTTGCATTAGATGAATAATCAAACTGTAAAATACAGACACCATATCGCCTGAAAATAATTTGATTCATATTCAAACCGAAAACAGATTTCCTTTGATTCCTTATTTCAAAAGTATTTCACAAAGGAAATGAAAAATTCTGAGTAGTAAAATGCTGAAAAGAACCTGATCTTTCGATTCACTGAGTCTTTGATGCGTGAAAAGAATACAAACATTCCTATTCCTAAATCAAAGCAACTGCTTAAATTAAAAATAAAATGTTATTCTTGCATGTAAACATAGTTACTACAGCAGAAGGTTCTGGCTCAGAAAAGTTTGAATATATAATTAATGCTTTATGTATAATATTTTTTTCGATTTTCTGTAAAACTAGTGGGCTCTGCCCTTGCTCGCTCAGCTCATCCCCTTCGGGAAGCTTTGCCTATTTCTCGCTGAGCTCGCTCCATATCTATCTTTCCCAAAAATTCTATTTTCAAAAATATATTTTTTATTCTTGCCTATTTTCCGCAGGAGGGAAAAGCAGGGCTTTTTCATAGTCCAGGGAATCCAGAACCTGAATTTCTTGATCATAAGGTGACTTCGCGAGCTATTTCACGTCAAACTAAAGTTTAAATCGATAAACGGTTTCTTTCATCGTGGTACCCTATTATTTCTCTATAAATGTACCAAATTTCATATTTTTGTATGCTATAGTTCTTACGGCACGAGACAGAGAAATTGCCAGACGTGCCGATACGAAAAAAAGTTCACTTCAGAAGGATATAAAAAGTAAAATATCTCAAAAACTACATCGAAATTAAAAAAAGGGACGCCACCCTGCAAAAATCCACCCATGTAGGTAGCTTTCTACGAAAATTCGTGGTCTTGCTATTTGTTAGTCTGTCCAGGACGCGAACTCGCAGATCAAATATTTTGTCTTCCACTTTGACATTAAGTGTTCCTAAAACTACAATATATATCAAATAACGGTTTATTTTAGCGTATTATAAAAAGCTTTTTCTACGAGTGTACCAAATTTCATAATTTTATATGCAACAGTTTTTGCGGTACGAAACAAAGAATCTCGAGAAACGAGAAATTTGTCAAACAACGGCGGCGGCAGCTGCTTTTTTAAATATAGATAGTGGTCGTTTGGCACGCAGACACACAAATCGAACGTCGTGTAAAAATCGGTTCGTGTTATTATACCACAGATGTAGGTACCTGCCTGCAAACCTGACATGTTGGTACCTGCCTACACTCGAAATGAATAAATTTTCTAAAGATCAGTTTAAAATGGATTATGCAACAACAATGTTAATATGTAAATATTCCATGGACAAAATATTTTTGTAATAGAGTAAAATGATTTTATTTTCCAAACACTCTCTTTAAATTCATAAGTCCTTTCTAATTATTTTTTTAAGTTAGCTCTTTCTAAAAATTATTTTCTACACACCTTCAAGTTTTTAATTTCAGTAATTGAATTTTCTAGGTTTTAACCATTATTATTCCTCAGAATTCAATATTTGCCTAAATTCTTCTAAAAATATTGAACCTGCATCCGTTACATTCCGCTTACTGATTGTGGTGCTAGATACAAGAAACATTATACTGGTTTCTTTTTAAATAATAAATGAATCTTTGGATTGAATCATTAATCTAATTAACAGTGGCCATGTATCGTATAGTTTGTACATTTGCTATCGTGGCCGCAATAACCCATCATGGCCTCTTTTCACGAGTTCCCTAATATATTCAATTAAGACACTACAAATTAAATTCCACATTATTAACTTTTAAAATAAATATCATTTATTCACACATATTATTGTTATAATTAAAATTACATTAATTTTAATAAACACTTAAGGAGGAGAAAAGCACCATGTGATACCAATTTTTTAGAATTATTACAAAGATCAAAAATTGAGCTAATATGCACTCATTGCCATTAACATTTTCGCATCAAGAAAGAATTGACAGAATCGAATGAAATTTTATTTATGAGAATGCAATGTTGATAGAAACAAGTGATTGCAAAATCAAAGAAAAAAATCATTTATTACAGGAGAAACTACAAATGAATGGAGGTTCTAGTACCCAGTTGGGCCACTTCTAGCGTGAATACACGATGCGATAAAGGCAGGCATTGAGGCGTACCAGTCCCGTATGGTGTCCAGCGTCATCTCATTCCACAACTGTTGTAAACTCGTAGACTGTCCAACTTGCCATTACAAGTGATCCCAAACATGCTCGATCGGTGACAAATCTGGGGATCGGGCAGGTCAAGGAAGGGTGATAATGTGGCGGAGGCATTCCTGTAACACCCTTGCTATCTGTGACCGAGCATTGTCATGTTGATAAATGCCTCTTGGGAGCCCTGCCATGAGTGGTAACTCATGTGGCTGAAGGATGTCACGAACGTACTACTGGGCTGTCATGGTTCCGTGGATCAATATTAGAGGTGACCGGGTGTTGTATATCACGGCATCCCATACCATCACACCATCTTTGGGAGCGGTGTGCCGCTGTAAAGCGAAGACAGGATTGAGGCGTTCACCACGGGGCCTTCACACACGTACACGGTTGTCATCACTGCCCAAATTTAATCTCGATTCGTCGCTGAAGACAACCTAGTTCCATTCGGTTGCTGTACAATCCCATCGAGCGCGACACCACTCCAAACGGAGGCGACAGTTTGGGGGTGTCATTGGCAGCACACATAATGGGCGTCGCGATACCAAATATCCTTCAGGTAGGCGCCTCGTGATGGTACGGACAGACACAGGGGCCCGTAGTGAAAGTGCTGGCTACGTACGGATGACGGACAATGATGCATTTGGACCTGTGCGTGCGTGTCAGGTGATGTAACGGTCTTCTCGGCCATTGGTCTGCTGAGGGCGTCCTGAGTCTGGGCGCCGTGTATGCGACATCTCTCTCGTCTATTGGTCACAACACCTCCTCACAGTAAAGCGCTACTTGCAGAGTTGACTACCCTGCTTCCATCATCCCAATGATTCTTCCCCTGTCGAACTCTGACAGTTGATCATATTGTCTTCGATGGCGGCGTAACGTCATTCCTAATGGAAAAAAAGGCCCTCTGCAAAAGATTAAGTACAGACAAAAGCCTCCGCGTATCTTTTTTCTGCGTCAGGGAGGACGAAGTTCAACGTCCTCTGGTGGCATTACGCAATGCGCAATCAGGCTGTACTTTTAATCATTTGCATGTTTGCCTGACATGACCTTCATGCCCAGTTTCGTTAAGATCCCACAATTACTCCTTGGTACGCAAGTTTTTATGACAATCAGTGTATATGACGACTGGCACATGCCTCCGTGTTGCGGGTTCTGTAGCTCAGCATGCCTGTGATTTCCACCTTTGCCAATTCTTGTTTTGGCATTTGGAGTCAGCTTTGTCTTTTTCTGAAACATTTTAATATTTAAAATAGGGACTGACTACACTGCCTCAAACACGACTCTCTGAACTTTTGCTTTATCATTCTGTATAATCACAACTCTCTCTCATCATCTTTGGATATTCATTGAATCACAATTCTTTCTCCTCGCGTTTGGATTGTCGATTCTGCTTATGATCAATACTTCTTGAATTCATTGAATTATCTACTTGTTGAAACATCATTTTGCCTGAGGTCCAGATACGTCCTCCGTGCTCTCATTGGTTGCCCCTCGGTCCGATGTAGCATCATTGCATCACTGGATACTTGATTTTCCATTGAAGCTTGTCTTAAGTCTTGGCCCTAAGAGATATTTCCCCAACCACACCTGCAATTTATGTGACGTGAATTTATTGGGGTCATAATCTTCCGGACCAAGACTGTTATAAAACGGTGCCTACAAATCTGCGCTTTGTTTTGTCGTAAATATCAAAACCGCATAAGTTGCCTCTTGATCTCACACTGATATATAGTGTTCAAGGATAACTGATATTTTTACAATTCGGATATGCCGTGAAGATAAATGTATTACAGGTCGAGTTCGCTTCTGAACACGGTTGGTCAAAAATTGCTCATGGTGCGCGCCGACCCCTTTACTAATATATATCGTTCAACGATAACTCCCCTTAAACTTCACAAATGTTCTCATATTTCTAACCTCTAACTTTCCTCCTAACCAATTATAATAGTTTCTAACTAGTAGTTATATATCAGTCAAGAAAAATATATCTTTCAATTTTAATACCAGTATTAAGTCTCTCTTTAATATCTAAAGTATATTAATTGCAAAGTCCTATTTACATAAACTGCAAACAACACTTCAGTACAGTCAAATATGTAAAATCAAAGACTTGAAGTGTATACTTCGTAATTTTTGTAATTTATTCCAGCATACATTATCTTCACAGTCGTCGGTTTTGTAATTAATAGAGTATTTAATTCTGTAAAGAGCTTATCATAAATGGATGTTTAAAATTTTGTGATAACTTTTTTTAATCAAACGGTAGTTTGGGGAATAACATCTTTGAAGCGTCTGTTTTGCAAGCGATGCATTTTGGGATAGATCACATTTTGAGGTGTAGAATTTTCTAATTTTCTAATGGGCGACTGAATTGAATTATGTATTTTTTCGGAACAGATATCTTTTCAATTGAGGAAATTAAATAACGAGATTTTAAAATTATGTATGCTTTGACACTAATGAAAATCAGACTCGAATAAAGGAATATGCAATGAAAAAAACTTCACTCATAAAATGTTGGTTGAAAGTATTTACCGGTTTAAAAGATAAAACACAGCTTCTATCTTAAGGATACAGAGACATAGTAACCGCATCAGCAAAAGGCAAGAACGCGTCTTTCAATATATAGTGGGATCGCGTGACCCAATACCGATATTTGACAAGTGGGAATTTCGAGCAAATTAAATACGCCAGGAGGTTCGAAAAATTAAAGATCCAGTTATACATTTTTAGTGGATCCTGTGAATTATGGCGCCAGTTTACACATGACGACCACATCAGCCAACGGACCTACCGTGCTGAGAACACCTGTTCTCGTTAGATCACCGAAGTCAAGCAGCATCGGGCGCGGTTAGTACTTGGGTGGAATAAGTGGATAAGTGGGCAATGTAAATTGCAAAAATGTTGAAAGTAAAGTAGGGAATAAGACTAAGTTAGTGAAATAGTCCTCCCATTAATTTTCAAAAAGTTACACTTCTTAAATTTTTACACGACCCCGTTAGGCATATTTGGTCAATCAGAAAATTTTTATTTTTAATGCAACAAGATCATTAAAAAAAACAGCATGTTTGTATCTTTAAAATCAACTGAATTATGATAAAGGAAAAACTTTGACTTATGCCACTTTTCCGTACCACGTGAAAGGTTGTTTCATCATTGAAAATAGGGATCATAAACAAATTAACGATGGGAATTGTTTAGATAAAAAAAGTACTAAAAGTACGTAAAAGTACTAAAAAGTACTAAAAGGGGTCGTATAAAAATTTAAAAGGTGTAACTTTTTAAAAATTAATGGGAGAACTATTTTATTAACGTAGTCTCATTTAATACCTTACTTTCGACATTTTTGCAATTTACGTTGCACACTTATCTTCAACATGTAAAGAATTAATGCGCGTTTCAATCTTTTTGGGACACCCTGTATAAGCCAATGTATTTGCTTAGGACGCTGCAGCTCCTCCACGACCCAGACCGCGCCCCTTGCCTACGAGGGCTTAAAGGGTTTGGTAACGCGGCCGGGAAAGAACGATCTCCAGCACGAGCCAGGATAACAGGCCACACCGCCCCGCCCGACAGAGAAAGCCGCCGACCCCACCATGTTGCGAGCGCACGACCCGGGGCCCCAAGGTGACAACATACCAACGCCCCGCTAGGCTAAGCCGGACGCCGCCAGTCCCAGAGAAGAACGATGACGGAGACGATCAAAACCCCCACCAGTAGACTAGAGACGGGCTAAAAAAGGGACCAACCAGGCAACGCACGCCACCGACAGAACGGCGACGGAAACCGCTCCCAGAATCATTTATTATTTTCTTTTAAAACAAAACCGACCAAGGTGGTTACAAAGGCTATAACAAAAATCCCCGCCTGAACTTGGCGGGGAAAATAATATGTATATATATATATATATATATATATATATATATACACATGTTACTATATATATATATATATATACATATTACTATATATATATATATACATACATAATACGCTGCAGCTATCATAATGTAAGACTTGGTATTTATTGCCTTCTCTTGTCGGAAATTGAAGCCCATATTCCCTTCTACGTTCATTCATAAACGATGCATTGTTTTTTCTCTTGATCTGAGTTTTATGACATTTTAGATATTTTATTTAGATTTACAATTTCTTATGCTCGTTAAATCCGAGGTTAAAAAATTGACTCGTTAAAAGCAAGCAAATCGAGCTTAAATTAAAGTTTTCGCTAATTAACTCTTGTCGGAAATGGAAGCCCATATTTCCTTCTACGTTCATTTATAAACGATGCATTGTTTTTTCTCTTGATCTGAGTTTTATGACATTTCAGATATTTTATTCAGATTTACAATTTCTTATGCTCGTTAAATCCGAGTTTAAAAAATTGACTTGTTAAAAGAAAGCAAATCGAGCTTAAGTTAAAGTTTTGCTAATCAAAATTTTAAAATTTATCCTTTACATCAGGATTCCCGCTTTAATTCGGGATTCTTATAAGTAAGTTCTGCTGTATATAAGATATTTAATGTATATATTCCAGTTCAACAGGTTGTGAAGGTGGAACTCTACAGAGTGCAACAAGGGAAATGTCAACGGGGCAAATTTAAATATAACGATACACCGACAAACAGATAGAAGCACAGGCATCATTAAAAATAATTGGCCCGTTAGATGCTCAAAATGGGACGATGACCTATCCCCTTCTATATTTTTAAGTCTTTGACTTGAAGTTCAGATATAATATATATACTTTACTTTTACGTGTGC
>OX578135.1:127688594-127718594 GCA_951213105.1 Amaurobius ferox | reverse complement strand
AGTTGGCGACATCCCGCCAAATTCGTTGCCAAAATCTCGCCAAGCGTTGTGGACGGAGAAATAATTTATTCTTATAGCAGATAAATGACTATTGGCGTTCAAATAAAAAAGTATTACTCAAAGTATAATTACTCATAAATGGAACGAGCAAGATCTACGAGAATGATGTCACCAAATTTATCGCATGATATTACATATGAAAAGTGAGCATGTTTCTCAATAGGAAGTATTTTTTTTTATTTAATATAATTTTTTGATAATTTTTTTGAAAAATGTGCAATATCTCGAGAACGGTTCATGCTAGCGTTCTAAAATTTGTGTTAATAGTTTTCTAATAAAAAATTACATAAGAAATGTCTATTTGCGTAACTTTATTGGAGGTTTTGATTTTTTGATGATTTTTTCAAAATTTCATTCGAAAATTTAGGTGGAGGGGGGTGTCTCTACATTCGATTGCGTATAAAAACAATAGGCTTCCAGTATTTACGGATTGTAATTTTTGTACCAAATTTCGTTCGAATCGCTCCATTCGTTCGTCAGTTGTCGTCTCCACACACACACGCACACACACACACACAGACATTACCTCAAAAATGTTCGATTCGTGATCAGGGATGCTTGAAACGTGCTCTCCCGTTGAAAACTCGAATTGGAATGTTTGACCCCGTCAGAATACTTTCTGTGAGGCCAGAATATGTCCTCACATGAGACATTTTTATTTCAATATTTATGGTGCCTATAACGGCTAGCAAAGCTCGAGTCTGGCTGGCGTCGGTGTTTACAACAACGTGAACTTTTAGGTCAAATACAATAAATTTGGGTGTCCCAGGCCAAAGGGGCTGAGAGGGGCATTGATATATGCCAAGTGATGCCATTGGGTTTAGAAGAACCAATGAGCTCCAAGGGAAAGAAGGGCGGAGCTGCTCCCCCTCCCCCCGCCGAAGGAACCACAAGTGACTATGATACGAAATGTTGCAGAAGTAACTCAGATACGAAATATTGCAGAAGCAAGTCTGACACGAAGTGGGGTTGCGAGAAGTTTCCAACGAAGTGTTGTTGAAAGGAGTTTGACAAAAGGAGCGAAGCGAACATGGCCTAGCAGTTGCAGATATAAAGTATCAGTCGAAGTGAAAAGTACGAGTAGGAGCCACACACCATAGAGTTATGGCCGTACTTCAGCACTAAGACCGATGCAAGCGAAATGATGAGCCCAAGTCTAAACTGGAAGGTATGTGCTCTGATGTTACCGGTCCTAGACACCTTCGTAAAATTAATACTTCTGGTCGTATCTCCCCTAGCTAAAATAGTTAAATGAAAAGTGATAATAAATGAGAAATGATATAAATGATAAATTGTTGCTGATGATAAATTGATGTTGTTAATAAATTATATTGTTTAAGTTTTAAATAGTCTAATCTTTTGATATTAATTAATAATTCTTTTCAGGACTTACACAAAAGGTAAAAAAAAATGGAGGGTTATTGCGGCACAACAACGAGCGAACACTTTCCTTATACATTATTGTATATAAGGAAAGTAACAAATCAAAACCTGTGTTTACTGGAAAAAGTTGGGAAAAAAGAAAGTTGAAAAAATATTATATTGAACTTGGAAATGTAACCACCGTCTGACTACGCGGCATGCAAAGCTTGGATTCATTGAACTCATTCATTAAACTTTTCATAAGATGACCGGGCTGTGTGGATAATGAATAATTAAACTGCGCTTTAAATACCGGAAAACATTGGATAAAATGCGACATTTTAATAATCAGGCTTCTGCGGGTTTCTTTCAAAATGCGTTAAAGCTATTAAAGGATGTTGATTTTCACAACATTAGAAAAATAATGTGTTTTCAAATACTATAAATATCTGATATCACATGCAAAATAACACAATTTAAATATGGTCTAAATTTAAATTAATTTATATTCTAAAATAAGATTTGACATTTTTCTAAAATAACATTTAAAATATTGCTAAATTCTTGGAACCCAAAACATTAATCAGAATATTTAAAAAAATTAATCCCGTTTTAACGTAAAAAATCAAACCACGGCGTATTTGTCTTCAATTAATATTCAAAATAAAGTAAAAATATGTTTTTAGCAACGTGAAATAGATGGAGCCATTAATCCAAAGAAATTGCAGTGAATATAGTTTTAAATATAGCGAAATTAAAAGCAATCAAACATGTTTCTTTTTGTTTAAGCAACGTGCAGTAGATGGCGCTACCAATCCAATTTCGGTCAAAATTCGACTTTTAAATTCATAAATTTTAAACTAATTCGCCTTTAAAAAATTTCTTGTTGAGGCGTTTTTCTCAGGAGTCGTGGTATCTCCTATACACAGATTTATGTCTGTACGGCGATTCGATTTCCCGCTACAGACGACACATTCAGATAAAGCAGATAAACAGGCTTTATCTTCCTGTATTATTACAGAAGATTTGCCAACACTTTAATCAAAATCCAATTCTGTCAAAATTCGCTGTTGTAAAAACTAAAATGAAATAAAATCTTCGTATGAATACAGCATACAATAAAATTTAAGAATCGGCTGGTGTCGAATGCAAAAACAGCCGTCTTCATCGGGACAAACGAGAAAAGCAACCGCATTTATTAAAAAAAATTCGACAATTGCGGTAGAGCTGCACACGTGGCTGATTGTATGAGAAAAGTTGCCACAACCATGATGAGAAATGAAAGAGGCAAAACCAAGTAGACTTGAAACAAGAGACAGGATATTAAGAGTGACCAAAAAAACCACAGAAGAAAGAAAATACAGCATAAAATAAAGAATGAACGGAATGGCAACAAAGTGGTAAGACAATGGATTGTAGAACGAATAGATGTAGCTAAATAATGAGTGAATGGTTACGGCAGAACAGGAGGTATAAACCAGCTGTAAAAATATTCGTAGAGCCCTGCTTCCCATTTTCTTACCTGCTTGATTTTTAATCTCTGTCATGTCTCCTCGTGGCAATGACAAATTTTCTCCTACCTGCACTCATACCAACTTTCATCTTTCTACGCTTCTTGTTTATCCTGAAGAAAAGGCTGTTTTTGCCTGCAAAATCGGCTGACATGTATAAATTAGTGTATGCTTTATTTAGACGAAGTTTTTTCATTATGGGATTCTATTGCAGTAGTTTTTGAGCGGTAATTGTGATCAACTTATATTCGAGTATATACTATGCTGTCTTTACTTACAAATCCTTTACAGCTCGAGTATCAGAATAAATTAGTATTTTAAGATTATTTCCTTCTACCGTCGCTCTCACCAACTTACTTATTTCTTCGCATCTTGTGTGTTCTAACGAAAAAGGCTGTTTTTTTCTGCTTGCGAAAACTGCTGTTACTTGTAATTTACTGTATATTGTATTTAGACGAAATTTTTATATGATTAGATTTCATCGCAGTAGTTCTTTTGCGTTTATTTTAACAATGTGTTGTTTTTTTTTTACAATGCTGCCTTTACTCACAAATTATATAATACGTCTCTCGCAACAGAATACATTAGTATTTCAAGCGTTATTCGATTAATAGAGAAAGGAAGGTAGAAACTCTAAAATTGAATTAAAAGTTGTGCGTGAAAAAGTTCTGAAGCACGCCACCAGATTCAATAAAACCAGATCAGAGCGCCTAATACTTCATTCATGAGGCATCTAAATTCGCTGACATAGAGCCGCCGTAGCTTTAAACGCACTTATCTGAGCTCTTCCGGTTGAAGAGTTCCTCCAAGAAGATTTTTCAACCTTTCACGACAGCAGTTACAGTTACAGTCGAAAATAATTTAATGACGGAGTGTATTTGCATATACCATATTATTTTCGATATTTTTAAGAGGATGGTAGTTTTAAACGATTTCGATATTGTCATGGTTGTGGCGTTGGTTTTATTTATTTGGAACGCTTTGAGAATTTTCACATTACAGCTTTCCAAAGTTAATACGGACCAAGTTTTTATAGTTTCGAAAAAGATGCATACTTGATATATTTGAAAATTCTGTTTGATATTTTAATGTAAATAACACCTATGATTGGGATATTATTGGCAGAAATTAGAGCGTTACGAAAAATGTAAACACTTTAGACGCTTATATCTCCGAATCCAGTAGATAAAATATGAACAATTTATTGTGTTGTCGAAAATAGGGTACAATATATGAAAATACAAAAAGAGATCTAATATTTTAATATTTTGAACTATTTTTTTTTCAAAATAAAAAAAAAAGTCTTTGGATGAGGGAGATTTTGCACCACTTTGCTTAAACTATCTTCTACACTATAATGGATAGATATAAATAGTAAGCGACAGAAATATTCAGTAGGAAATATAATTTCTAGATCAATAATTAGTCTTTACAAAGCTCTAATGGTTTAAAGAAATCGTCTTGTTAAGTTGAAATTTGAAATTTTAAAATATGTAATGCTTATATCTCGAAAGTTTAAAGTGCTAGCTATAAAGATTAAATAAGTAATTTGTAGTAAAAGCCCTGCAAGGAAATATAAATTGAATTTTGGATTCGGTTCATAGTGTTTGTAATTATTTATTTCCTCCAAATTATTGTTATATTCTAAATATTTCGTAATAATATTGCACAGTCTTAGGCTGGTTGTCGCTGTGCTAATAATTCTTGAGCAGTCTGGGGGAAAAAATCTAAATGTAAAAATCTAAAGTTTACATATGCCCCGGAGAATCAGAGTTCCAATTAGTAGCTATTTCTTGCGACTTCATTAGTTAAAATAAATGTTCCGTTTCTTTACCTGGTAATTTCGTGGAAATCTGTTTAATGGAAGTTTTTACCAGCAATAAAGAAATCAATGAATTTTCCTTAAAAATACTAAATTGGCGCAGCATATCCTCTTTGGGTATTGTGCCAAAACAACCCAATAAACCAATGAACCAACTAACCAACCAGCCAACCAACGAACCAGCCACAACCAATCAGCCAACCAACCTTAAATGTTCCCTAAAAAATCTTGAATTTAAATTATTATGCCTATTACAAACATTAGTCAATGAATCCGTTTTAAATGCATTTGGGAATTTATGTTTATAAACATTTAGAACTTTAATCAATGAAGTTTAATCAATCATTTAATCAATGAAATTATAAGGAATATTCTACTACATGAAATGTTTACCATATTCGGCGAGTGTGAAAAATAATTTTAGCCTATAATTTTTTCAAATATACCATCGAAAACATCATTTTTTTTGAAATTCTACACCATTTTAAGAAACTTTCTGGTGTGAACATCTTAGGGCTCTGTGTAAAGTAAATCTTGAAAGAAATGCGACTGGGATTAAATTGAGTTATGGGCGGAAGTGACATCATATTGTTACAAATTCTTAACAGGAAACAATTGTTATAATTGGAAGGTTTACATAACTTGACAGTGGCAGTAATTTTGGTTATCACGTAGATGACTTTGGCGAAATATTGCCAACTTTACGAATTCTGGAATCACTTCCATTTGGATAAGAACTTAAAAAGTTAAGCATTTTTTTCCCGAACTTTTCACAGAGGTTTTAGCTCGTCATAGTACAGTTGAGCTGTTGCCTTGATATGAGTAAAAGTATCTGTCGAACTTATTACAGAACTCAATATGCAATTTTCCTTCTTATTACATACCCCTTTTAAGCTGCATTATAAAACAATTGTGATACATAATTCTGAAACATTAAAATTTTAGATCTGCGATGTCGACATCTGTGCTATATGCCGATATGCGCTTATCGCTTGCGACGACGTCCACCAGCCCGGTGAAGTGTCGGCAAACGTTACATCTAAACGCTTCATCGTTCATAACTTCAACGTTTGTAATACGATGAACTGCATTCTATTAATCTATCGAAACTGTATATTTTTCAAGGAATAATTAAGTAAATAAAAATAAACAAAGCATATCGCAACCTTTATCATATCAGTACCTTTAGGTATAAGGATGGTATAAGGTACCTTATACCATAAGTACAAGTGATGTGTGTGATATAAGTGATGTGTGTATGACGATGGTATAAGGTACCTTTAGGTACCTAAATGTACCTTATACCTAAATGTAAGGTACCTAAATGTACCTAAATGTAAGGTGCCTAAATGTAATAAGGTACCGCAATGTACCTTATACCTGATGGTATAAGGTACATTTAGGTGCACATTTAGGTACCTTATACCATGAGGTATAAGGTATTAGGTACCTTATACCATCGTCATACACATCACACATCAACTTTTTCTCGTCTAAATATGCGAAAGGATTGATGTGATGCTTCACATCTAACAACTACTCACTGTTATTATTTTCAAGTCAGTCTAGCATCAATATTTAAGAAAGTAAAGCGCGGGTTGCCACATTCTCAAGCACTCTATATATTGTAGGGACAGAAGCAAAAACAAATAAAACTTAAACACGGTTTAAAAAATTGTGCTCTTCACGGTGCTAGTGTTCCAGACATAGCCCCACACTGTATCCAAACGGACTACATGCGTATAAAACTGTATATCAGCAATTCTTTTCACGCTTAAATGTATGAAGCACAATAAGTTTGCTTTCACGGTACTTAGTTTTTCCCAGAAAAGATGATAAAAAAAATTATATTGAAAAATGTGCTGTTTACGGTCCCATGGAGCTTTATTGTTCTTGGAAGAGGATCTTAAATCATAGGAATTCTCTTCCTTTGGTCATAAATCCATTATTTTTGCTTCGTTTCTGTAAGAGCTTTACCTAGTTCACTAGATGGTTGATAACAAATGAAAACAGTAATGAGTAGAAAACTTGACAAGAACTTTCTCAGGTTATACTAATGACTTAATGACTAAAATACATGCAGTTGTCACACATAAAAGTTTTATTAAAATATTTGGAGAGGGAATCTCCACTGCTCTTGCTCATATTTATTCCAGGCTACATTCCTATTGCATATTTTTTACGTTTATTAATCTTACAATTAGTATCATAATAGAAGATAAATGTATCGTTTTAGAGATTTCATCTGCAAGCTATTGTTTTATTTTTCTTTTGTTTTAGTGTCTGAAGATAAGATGGCAACAAGTGGTCAGTCAAAGTAATGAGTTGGACGAATTCAGCCAATAGAGTAGAGTCCCCTATTATCCAAATCCCGGTTATTCAAAATCCGTGTTCTCCAAGCTAGATCTCTTTACTTCTTTCACGTTGTTTATTAAGTTAAAACATCAATTGTCGTGGAATCTTAATTATTTTTCTCAGTGAAACCGAGGAAGAAGACGACGATGACGCTCATACAGCTAGTAAACATCTTCCAGTTACAGAACCGATTACAGAAAAGGACATTCTCTATTCGATGAATGAAGATGAGCAACAAGAGAAATGGCCGATAATATAATTATATATTTAGAGACTGGGGAGGGGGAAACAAAAGAGATAAGATGAAGATGATATATGTCCAGGAGAAGGCTCAATAATTTCGTTTTGGAGAAGGCCGAAATGCGATTAAGACCTCGCTGCGATAGAAGGAACTGTAAGATTTGTCTACACAGAATACGTAAAGTATGTACTAAACAATAACACGTAATTACGTATGTAATTATTGCATATGTGTATTATTTTTCTACCAGTACATACTTAAATAATGTGCCGCAGGTTTGAGATCCTAGAGGGGAGGGGGACATTGCCATTAATGTCAGTACTAAATTGTACAGTGCAGTATGTGGAAATTTGTAAGTGTTAACTGAGTTTAACCGTATCCTGAGTTTAAGCGTATATCCGTCCTACTGTATGTGCCAATTTTGACACGTAATTTTATTGTATTATATAAGCATAACCAACTTCAAGTTAATGGTTTCCTATATTAACTACCATCACTGATACCGCAAGTATCCTTATTCGCCGTAGAAAATAATGATTTAAAAATCCTGATTATCAAATAATCCCTATTGATTCGTATATCCCAATTCGTTATCCCTATATCCCTATTCGTTGGTCAGCAATTAACTCGGATAGCAGTAAGAAAATGATGTGCCGCAGGTTTGATAATATTCACCTCCATGACAAAAGTGAAAGTAGACACTGAAGCTGAATTCTTCCCTTACAACCATCAGCGAAATGGAACAAAGCTCTCAAAATACAGACCAGCATGATGCATGATTTCGGATATTTTGGCAGGTATGGAATAGATCGGTGCTTTTCAAAGTGTGTTCCGCGGAACTCTTGGGGTTCCGTAAGAGTGTTCCGGGAGGGTCCGCGACGTGATGGCTTCGTGTATATATTTTTTTTTAAATTAACGAAAACGAGTAAAATTTGAATGCATTATTTGGATAATAATGGATTTTCTTTTCTCATTTTGGGGTTCCGCCATCAAATTAAATTAAAAAAAAAGTTCCGCGATTAAAAAGTTTGAAAAACACTGGAATATATGCTAACTGTAATGACAAAACCCCGCAAATTCTGATACAATAGCATAACTGTAGGACGTTACAAATTTTTTGTTGCCAGATTGTTATCGGCTGTTCTAAGCTGAATTGCACTAAAATTCAGAAACCGATTTAAGGAAGTTGGATGCTGCACAAAAATCATGTTTCTAAGCTTTGGTAACAACTTTAATCGGTGTGTTCTATGACTATTATCTTACATAATAAAGGAAAATGCCTGTATGTGTGTCTAAAATTATGAAAATCTAAACGATGTACGGCTGTGGAATTCGGTACACAAGTACTGCAGGATCTGAGAAAGTGCAGCTTGGCGTTATTTCTTTTGAATATTGAATTAGTTTTTTTAGATTTTTCATGTTTTATGACGATCTTCACGCAATTCATACACGCGTTCATTAGTGAGCGAAAATATTAACTCGGAGTTTTCATCTCAACACCATCGGGCAGATAAAAAATTATCTTTCAAACGGAATCAATACGATTAATAGACAGATTTTCGTGAATTTTTAAGAAATATATACTTTTTTGTGAAAACGTAATCTCCCGATACCTGCGGCACCCGGAATATTCTCACATCTTAGCACCATCATATCACACCATCTCACTCCATCTTAACACCATCTTATCACACCATCTTATCACATCATCTTATCACACCATCTTATCACACAATCTCACTCCATCTTAACACCATCTTATCACACCATCTCTTTCCATCTTAACACCATCTTATCACACTATCTCATTTCATCTTAACACCATCTCACTCCATCTTAACACCATATTATCACACTATCTCACTTCATCTTATCACACCATCTCACTCCGTCTTATCGCACCATCTCACTCCATCTTATCACCATCTTATCACACCATCTCACTCCATCTTAACACCATCTTATCACACTATCTCATTTCATCTTAACACCATCTTATCACACTATTTCACTCCATCTTAACATCATTTTATCACACTATATCACTTCATCTTATCACACCATCTCACTCCATCTTATCGCACCATCTCACTCCATCTTATCACACCATCTCACTCCATCTTAACACCATCTTATCGCACCATCTCACTCCATTTTAACACCATCTTATAACACTATCTCATTTCATCTAACACCATCTTATCGCACTATCTCACTTCATCTTATCACACCATCTCACTCCATCTTATCACACCATCTCACTCCATCTTAACACCATCTTATCGCACCATCTCACTCCATCTTAACACCATCTTATCGCACCATCTCACTCCCACTTAACACCATCTTATCACACCACCTCACTCCATCTTATCACACTATCTCATTTCATCTTAACACCATCTTATCACACCATCTCACTCCATCTTAACACCATCTTATCGCACCATCTCACTCCCTCTTAACACCATATTATCACACCATCTCACTCCATCTTAGCACCATCTTATCACACCATCTCACTCCATCTTAACACCATCTTATCGCACCATCTCACTCCCTCTTAACACCATCTCACTCCATCTTAACACGATCTTATCACACCATCTCACTCCATCTTAACTCCATCTTATCACACCATTTCACTCCATCTTATCGCACCATCTCACTCCATCTTATCAAACCATCTCACTCCATCTTAACACCATCTTATCACACCATTTCACTCCATCTCATCGCACCATCTTACTCCATCTTATCAAACCATCTCACTCCCTCTTAACACCATCTCACTCCATCTTATCACACTATCTCACTCCATCTTATCACACCATTTCACTCCATCTTATCGCACCATCTCACTCCATCTTAACACCATCTTATCAAACCATCTCACTCCATCTTAATATCATCTTATCATACTATCTCACTTCATCTTAATACCATCTCACTCCATCTTACCATCTTACTCCAACTTAACACCATCGACGTGGCGTTTTTTTACTATTATAAGTGGACGTATTGAACAGTTATTTGGATTTCGTGAATTCGTTGCGAGTCCGGTGTGATTATAATCAATGTTTTGAATCTTAAATGCTGGCCAACGTCGGATACATTGTCTAATTTATGCATAATATCCGCTAAATAAGGTTCATTGGAAAGTTCTTCAACACCCCCAATAACATTACTAAGAAAGGTCCATGTGTGTACACGTTAGGAGGTCTATCTAATGTAAAGTGACAAATAAAAGTGATTGACGCTCCTCTAAAGCCCCTAATACAAGACAGTAATTTGAGACAGCAAACCGTTCGCAATAAGGCTCCTCTATATACGAGCTGACTCATCAAGCATATTGAAGCCCACCATAGCTCGTAGCGCAATTCATTAGCATTAGCTCTATTCGTATTTTCACTTTAGGAAGTATTATTGAAATAATTATGGGTGGTTGTTCTGCACCGAACTGCTCTAATCATTCTAGAAAGGGTTTTAGGCTATTTCGCTTTCCTAGAAACGAAGAAAGAAGAAAACAATGGCTAATAAATAGTCGGCGCTATAATTGGATACCCGGTAATGGAGCATACTTGTGCGAGGTAAGTTCTGCAATATTCTAATTGAAACTTCTTTTTCATATAAAGTATTTATTTAAAACACTTATTTTATAATTTATGTAACTGTAGTGTGGATTATTAATGATTTTTAGTTGTTATAGTCTTATCTTAGTACACTTGGTTTGTAATGTAAACATCATCTTGAATGCATTATACGCGCTTCCAAACCTAGAAGAAAGTAGCTTCAAATTATATATATATATATATTAAAGATTTATTCCTCTTACACCAATATCTTTCAAGTTTTATACACTTTGTTGTACTTTTAGATCATAATGAATCACAAAATTGGTGAATCCTACTATCAACAAACTGTCGCCAAGTGGAAAACTTGCCATTTTATAGTAATTATGCAAACATAAGCTAAAATGGCAAATAAATCGAAATACGTTTATCATATAAGCTACTTAATGATCAGCTATTATTTTTTCGAAAAACTGATAAAAAATTATGTTCAAATGACACGAAATTGCTTTAAATGGCACCGATTATTTTATCGCCAAGTAGATGTTTGGCGCCAATCATTTGATGTAAACATTGGCGTTCTGTCATTCCGTTTATAGGATTTTCTCAATAAGATACGTATTAAGCATAAATATATCGTTTGCAATACAGATTTATAAAATTTATTATTATTACAAAGATTTTAAATGTTATATTTATATAATCTGTTACATTTATAAATAAAATAATGTTATATTTATAAATAAATTTACTGGTTATTTGAAACTGATTTGTTCTGTATTATTTTTCTTTTTCAGTTATATTTGAAATAATGTTTATATGTGAATGTTTTAATTGAAATGTACATTTAAAAAATACAGGGTTGCAAAAATGCCAGTTAAAATTAAAAGGAAGGTATGTGTTTTTAGTACAGTTTATCTCTATTGGATATATCAGATACAGATTTGTTTATTAATAATTTTGTATCTTAAAAAAGATTTTACTGTAATTAATGTAACCAGTAAAAGTAAAATAAATTTGTTTTTGCAAAGTGGTTTTTGTGATTTCCTATTTTTCCAATACAATTTTTGAAGTTTGAGTGCTTGCAGGGTTATGTTGATTATCAAGTAAGCATATTTTCTCTTGCTACATTTTTGTATTTTCTCACCTTAATATTGATTTATTTAGCCAATATTGATTTATTAATACAATTCAACTTTTTTATTCGGAAAAGCTATATTTTGTCTACTAAAGAAAAACCAGCTTTTTTAAAGTGGTTTAAACATAAATAAGACTTTTCTTTTGGGGGGGGGGGGGTCTTTGGTAAAATATATCAATCATAATAAAATATTGTTTAAATTACCTATTTACATGATACTATATTAGTATTTAGCTATAAGCATGTATCAGTTAGTTCAATAAAACCTAGGATACAGTTTTATGAGAAAGGAAAAAACATAAAACAAATTAATTGCTTATAAAAACATAATTTTATTACTTAAATTTTGGAAGGATTTTGATAAAAATTTCATTAAAATGTTTTAATAAAATTGCAATATAAGAAAGCATTTTCATGGTACCTTAGATTTCTTAAAGTTTTAACTGAATATTGGACTTGTCTCCTTGGGATGTGTATTATTCAGTGATGAAAGTAAATGACTTTGTAACAAAAAATAATTAACGTTACACAAAGTAATATACATAAGTACTTACAGAAAAGTAATTTTTCAAAAACTTTTCATGTAATTTAAATAATATTGCATATTTTCAGGTAAAATCCTAATTTGTTTGCAATTTTAATATTAATTAGTTTAAAATATAAATATTTTGAGAAATAATAGCTGTTTGAAGTATAGCATGAAAGTTGATTTTATTTTTTTTATACAGTGTGCTGATCTCCTGTAAATTTGAAGTAAGTAAAATATA
This sequence comes from Amaurobius ferox, assembly GCA_951213105.1. Lineage (NCBI taxonomy): Eukaryota > Metazoa > Arthropoda > Arachnida > Araneae > Amaurobiidae > Amaurobius > Amaurobius ferox. Next base: position 127,705,766 of record OX578135.1, on the reverse strand, counting down.
GAAAATAAAATGTTATAACTATTCATAAAACTTTATATGCATGCTTTCTTTAAGGAAGTATTATAAAAATTAGGTGACTGCAATTGTTTCAATGGAATTAAAACTCTCTCGAAACAATTGCAGTCACCTGATTTTTACATGCATGTTTTCTTCAAGGAAGAATAAGAAAGTTTTACTTATTGGGGTAACTATTGTTCACTGGAGTTGACAATAATCAATGTTCACATCAAAATGAACACCTATAATTTGACTAAATGTCATGCTGTTTATTTCAAATAATGTTTCATGCTTTGCTACTGTATAGAAAAGTATTAATAAAATAAAATAGAAAAACGATAAAAATAAATATGTCCTATTTATTTTTCTGATTTTATAAAATTTGTTGGAGAGATGTATTGAAGACCACATGAAACAATTTATGGTGCCTGACTTCTAAAAAGGCTTTGAATTAGCAATATAGGGTTATAATTGAGACAGCTAACAATGGATCACACTACTGTAGTTTTATCTTTGGGTAACATGGCATTATAATTTTTCTTTTTAAAAGTTGTACTTTGAAAATTTTTCAGATCTACAGGTTCTGCAATTTTCATTTAATAAAATTAACATAATACGCTAATTATTATAATTTTAGTCTTAAAAGAATAGATTTTGCTGTAAAGATCAGATTTTTTAAAGTACAATCTACATTTCCCTTTATAAAATTTTTTAATAAAACTTTTTTTTTTCAAAATCGGTCCTTCACGAAATCATAATATACGTTACAGTGGTTTCTGAACTTTAAATGGGATTCTTCAATTATGGAATTGTTTGTTGTATAAAGAGTACTTAGAATAGAAAATATACTTCTGATAATGAAAAATATGAATACTTGAAAAACTATTTTCTATTTGTAATGCTAAACAGAATAAGTTATTTAAATTTTCTGCGCCCCCCCCCCCCCGAGTAATTCATACACTACTATGTATCATAAATGTATTTCAGAAACAACTTTTTTCACTATTATAAGTGCTTCAAATATTTCAAGGTCTTTCTGAGTTTATGATAAGATAATAATACGTTTCCTTTTTATAAAACGTTGGAACTAGAATAGATATAAAATAGTAGAAATATACATCCAAGTATTTCGTGAATTTTAATAAGACTGAAATTTTACAAAAAAAGTAAAAAAAATATGTCTATATATTTCATTCCTTATTTGTTAATCTGTTTGTAGAGTGAGAATCGTATATTTAATTCTTGTCAATAAGTGTTTCGAAATTACAAATGTTACTTTAATCTTATTCATTTATAAAAATATAACTCAATTGGAAATTTGTTAATGTTCTGAAATAAGTGTCAAACTCCATATTTGGAGCACGTGTTAGATCGCCAAATATGGTAGCCCATATTCATGCAGCAACCCTACGGGGCTTCAATATGCTTGATAAGTCAGCCTGTAGTAGAGGAGCTCTAGTTCGCAAAAGAGCGTTGTGACGTCACTCCACGCAGCACAGAATAAAAGTGACGTCACTTCAAGCAGTAAATGGGGAAGCTTTAGAGTTCTCTTACTGAAAAGAGTACTCTTAACATCCCAAAGGTTCCGCTTGGATTGAATAAGTTCAATATGATCAGCTTCCATTTCTGCATTCCAAAACAGTCATCTAAAACGGCCATCCTGTTCGCCATTAAAGTAAGAAATAAAATAACTCGAAAGCACGTGATCTGTGACGTTACGAATTTACGCACTTCTGATTGGTCGATTTTCGCACAGCCATTCCCTCAACAACAACAATTTGAGGGTTAAACTTAAAATATTCTGGCTAAATTCGTTGTCTGAGCTGTTTTGCGAACGGTTTGTCGTCCTAAATGACTGTCGTGTAATAGCTGCATAACTGATAATTAGAAAAAAAAGGATAAACAAATCTTCAATATAGCGATATATATAAAAATGCCAATTGCAAAGCTGTAGGAAATTATCTAATTAGCTGGAATTGACGCCAGGAAAGCACAAAACACGTCTATAGGAGGCAATAAAGACTTGTTATATTACTAGAGATTGTAACACGGGGATAACTTTGCAATGGTTTTTAAAGTACGTGGTCATATTCTTTCTCAGATTCAAATGGATATTGTTACTGAGAGATGCCATTTTGAACAGTCTGTGCATTAGATTCTTGTGCATGTAAATGTTTGTTTAGTGCTTTTATTTAGTGTTGTTTATTTAGTGTTTTTATTTAGTGTTGTATATTTACTGTTGTTTATTTAGTGTTGTTTATTTAATATCACTTATTTAGTATTGTTTGTTTTGGCAGTCCTAAATAGGACAGTCATTAAACAATAATTATAGTGTGTGAAATAAATGCTTTCAACAGCAGTTTTGTTACCCATTATTAATATTTGGATAGTTTTCTACAGCGCTATAACTGGCATTTTTCTTTTATATCGGTTTCTTGCAGAGTTCGTTATACTGGCTTTTTAAATTCGCCACTATGGGTGCTGTAATTACTTTTTGCAATCGGGAATGGTAACTCTACTATAGATAGACCTACTATAGATAGCCCGTGTACACTCATGGTCATTTCCTCAAAATATTATTTAGGTACTTATAGGACTATCCAAGAAACCCTATATATTGTAACATTTGCTTTATTAAATATTCCTTTTCAACTGATTCTGAAAGAAATTTTTGTGTATAAAAATCTGAAACCTCTTTCTTTTTTTAAATATTCTCTTCCAAAACCAATAAAATAAAACATCTAAACTCCATACGAAGAATTTAAAAACGATAATGATGTGTTTGTAAACAGTTACTTTTCACCACTTTCTACATCCAGCTATAAATGTATTTCCTTCCTCTTATATTTACTTTGTACGGGGCAAAGTGAAAGCCGACTTTTTTTTTTTTAGAGAAAATGGCGAAAAATATCGATTCAACATATTCACCTGGAAGCAAGCATAATTCGGTAGCAAAATGCCCTAAAAATGTAATAACTGGCTCAAACTAAATTCCATTTTCTGCAACTCGGAACGTTATCTAAACCCTTTCCCGACTGTGCTGATATTTATTTTTCTCTTTCACGATCGGAAGATTCTTTATTCCAACAAAAATATTTTGAGTATCTTTTTAAGCATGGGGTGAAAGGAAGTTGGAATAAAACTTTAAAGGAATGATTATCAGAGTGCTGGGACAGCGGTTTAAATCCAAATGCATTGAAGGTAAAAAAAATATATATATATGCTAGTAATAAGAATGGAAGAAAGTAAAAGGTACTGAAAATTAAATCTCTTAATAGCTATTTATGACGTCATTAAAAGTAAGTATGCTTGTTTATCTTGATGTGTACTGCATTTTGCGTTATAGACCAGTTAGTTCATTATTTGTGTCATGAGAAACATGACATTTTTAATAAATGTGACTTACACACGCTAATTTTAATAATGCTTTTAAATTAAAATGGGAATTAGAACTTTTATTTATCTAAAATTTACTTTAGCCTTTTGAATACAGATAAAGGCAGTTGCTAGGCAAAAATAGCCATTTTCAAAAAGTACTTTCTCACGCACTTTGCACATCTGCAGAAAAAGAATCTCACAGCTGCAACTAAGGAGTTGGGTTCCAGAAAGCATACTTGCCCCCCCCCCCCCTTTTTTTTAGAGAACACGTGCAGATTGTACATAGCAGGACCATAACGGTCAAATATTCCTTTCTTGCAGTGAACCTTTTCTCACTGGTAATATTAAACTTGTATGTACGCCCCGTCAGGATAAACATGGGCAGTTTTCAGAAGAAGCTATAATTCCTGTCAACAGTAAGAATTTACTGACTAAAGTTACACCCTCTAAAATAAAGACTACAGCAAAATTTCACAGATGGGCAAAACATTCTCCGAAAAGGGGTAAGCAACATTGCACCCCAGCTTTTAGCATGGACAAGGCTACCATCCAATAAGAGCGTATTGTATGTACAGGAGTGGCCAATCATACGTGAATACAGTACAGCGCCACTGAGAAAATGACGGCAAGTGTAAAAAAAAAAAAAAAGATAAGAAACTCTCTCTTGGACGCGGCCGGCCTGCGGGTCGGACCGTTGAGGTCCTCTAACTTTTTTGAGCAGATTTTTTTATAGATGACTCTGGCCCTGCTCTTCAACCATGAAGGTTGTTTCCTTTTTTTGGTCCATGGAGACCTATAGATACACGCAGCGATTGCAGCATTAGGACTATGTGTCCAATTTTAAAAGAAAAACACACAAAGTTTGCTCCTTGAATTTAAGAGCTATGACAACGAATCATTAAGCCTCGTCTTCGGACGACTGATCCTGATATGCCCAACGAAGATGAATTCCGACACTTGAATGATTTTTAACTTAATGATATTGATTCGATAACGTACCAAGAATATGTTTTCTCCTGTGATGGGTACCAGCCTTGCATCAGTTGGTGCACAATGAAATTTAGACACATCAATTTAAAGCTGCATAATTATATTTATGAACATCCAGCCATCGGACCACCAGAATAGATATGGGTTCCTGCCACCGCTTCGAATACATATGTAAGTCAAACTCTTCTTATTTTATGATATCTGCAACTGCTAATGAAGGCGTAGAATTTGATAAAGATGAACTTTAATTATTCATTAAGGATGAACTCCAGCAATCGTTCTACAGCAAGACTTTGCTAATAGTTGAACTTTAAAATTAAGATCTTAATGAGCTGTAATAGAACATGTATCATGTGACATAATTTAGACTTAATCCTCCATAAACCGAGAAAGAACATAAAATTGTTAAAATTTGAGAAAGCACATAATAATGAAAAGTAATTATTGCAACATTATATTAATATTGGATTACATTGGTATGATTTAAATAATTAATTTAACTACCTTTTGTATACTATGTTTTGTTTGTTTTTTAATTACATATATATACATAAATAATAAATGAATTTTTTGGCTAATTTAAATCTCTTCTTTGTTGCCTAAATATTTTTGGAATTTTTAATTTAACAATTTTATTTCAGCAATTTGGAGAACGAGGAACTTGATATTAAAATTTACCACTATATCATATTTTATTCTGAGTGATAACCAGACTTAATTTAAGATAAAGGATTTGATATTAGTAGCCTGGTTTTATCACTTTTTAAATGTCAGAAACATCCACGGCCTTTTAAGTGTTTTCTGATAATTTGTTTAGATTTATTTGTGGCAGGCGTTCTTTTCATTCAAAGACTAACACTTTTTAAATTAATGCGAATTACCACATAACATTGATAATATAAGGAACAAGTTACGTGTATCAATTATCCAAAGAGATAAGAAATATTATAAGAGACTAGAAAATGTACCTGGGAAATAATTGCATTAATTCAATTAATTCCTGCTTAAAATTCCCAAAAAGATATTGGGCCAAGGAAAGAACTGAATTTGTTTAACTTTTAGCAACATGAAAGAGTCAGATGGCGCCACCAATAAAATCGGACAAATTTTGTCGATTTCTGGAGAAATCTGTCCCCCTGCGTTTCTCTTTAGAGATTCTTAGTTTAATGTAGATAAAGAATTCGAAGTTAATAAAGAAACTGGACTTTTTTTTTATTTATAAAATTATTTTGTTTATCAATAAAATATACCGAAAAAAGTTTTAGCAATCAAGAAAAGTGTTTCGATTTTGGCAATTTGCAATAGATAACGCCACCAATTCAATCTGCTCAGTTACGAGTTTTAAGGTTATGACTTTTAAACGAAAATGGATTTAGGTAGATAATCATAACGCGGTATTATCTCTCGGGAGCCGATGTACCCCTGCATCAAATTTCATAGCTGTACGTTGTCGATTTTCCGCTACATACGGCCCAGATGCACATATATATTTTTTATTATAGATAAAAGGGGGGGGGGGAGAAAAATAAGATAAATTTATTTTCTTTAAAAATTTCTACATGGAAATGCGTATCGTAACAAAAGTAAAAGATTACTATGGAGCAAAGCATGTATGGGCGAAAAGTTTAAAGATACGAGAAACAATTCAGAATTATATATATATACTCGTATATATATATATATATATATATATATATATACCGGATGGTCAGAATTAAAACACCCCTACTCTGAGCTCTCTATACATCGAACTACTCAGTGTAAAGGCTCCAAAATTGTTTAACCTACTATTCAAGACATGGGGAAAGGGAATACACAAAAAAAATTAGTTCCAGAAACACCGATAGGTGGCGCTGTACAACAGAAAATATGCTGAAAAGACACAAAATACACATTTGTAACACATTTTATTCGAACGCACCAAACATTCATATCAATGCAGGGAATGCTGCTCAATATGGTTCCCTTCTTCAAGATGCAAAATCTGCAGTCTGTGGACAGCTTGTTCAACTGCGGATCGTAATTGGTCGATTGAGATGCTTCTCACATTGCAGAGTGATACTGTCTTTCAAATCTGCCAAAGTTACCAGACGTCCTCGATAAACGAGACTTTTTAAGTATCCCCACAGCCAAAAATCACAGGATCTGGAGAACGAGATGGCCAGGTTGTCGTAAACGCACGCGTAATTACTCTACCATTAGTAAAATGTTGCCGAAGAAACTGCTGTACACAGAGTCCAATGTGTGGAGGCGCTCAATCTTGCATAAAGGTAATTGAATCAAGATATTGGTGCTGTTACAGTTGAGGTACAACAAAATTTTCGAGCATGTTTCTGTACCTCCTGGCCATCACGGTGCATGTCACAGGGCTATTGGGAGTAGCCTCTTCGAAAAAGAAAGGTCCAAGAATGAATGTGGCTGTGAATCCGCACCAGACTGTAACTTTTAGTGAGTGAAGTGGAATCTCTTGGAAGGTACGATGGTTTTCCGTGTCCCAAATGCGACAGTTGTGTGTGTTGACTGTTCCACTTAGATGGAAATGCGCTTCATCGCTGCATGGAATCTGCCATGGCCACGATGCATCCACTTCAACTCTAGCCAGAAATGTCAATACAAAGGTCAGTCGCTTCTCCTTGTCGATGGTCAGCAAGTGGTGATTGTGACTAATTTTGTACGGGAAAAATGCACTATGTTTCTCAGTACGTTCCGCACTGTGCTGTAGGGAACACCCAAGTGTCGTGACACTCCAAGTGCACTACTACAACCTATAACGTTATCCATTGATTGTTCAACAATAGCGGTGGCAACATCGTCAACGACATCTGAACGAGTCGATTTGCGTCCTCGATCCGGCTGAACTCCAAGATGTCCAGTTTTCTCGAATCGAGCGATCATTCTCCTGAGAGCTTGTAGAAGTAATGGTCCTTTGCACAAATTCTTAAGTCGACGAAACTCTCGAAGTGCAGCTGCAGCATGTCCCTTGTTTTCATAAAACAGCTTCACAAGCAAAGCGCGTTCTGACAGTGTGACAGCCGTCGCTGATAAGAGTGAAAATTTCTCAGTTTTATCCCTTTTATGCCCAGAACATAGTAGCTGCAAACCAAGGGTTTATGCAAATTTTTATGCTTACATTGCGAAATTGCAGTTCCAATGACAGTTTAAGTTTCTTCACTTTTTTATCTTCTTTTTTTTTCATATCAGCAAAAGAAATTAAAAAGGATAAATTCTATAGCGCATGTGTTTGTTTTTTTGTGTCTTTTCAGCATATTTTCTGTTCTACAGCGCCACCTATCGGTGTTTCTGGAACTAATTTTTTTTTCGCGTAATCCCTTTCCCCATGTCTTGAATAGTAGGTTCAGCAATTTTGGAGTCTTTACACTGAGTAGTTCGATGTATAGAGAGCTCAGAGTAGGGGTGTTTTAATTCTGACCACTCGGTATATAAGTATATATATATATATATATATATATATATATATATAGTGTTTTTGATAATTCACTAACTGCAGTTCCTTAATTATCAATCGAAGTAATAAATGTTTGGTTACTTGTTGTGGAACAGGCTACAGATCATGATAGGTTTAGGAATTTGAGTACATAGGAACATTAGTTGTGCTATAAATTTCATTGCACAAATAATTTATTTTTGCGAATTAAGTCTATAATAAATATTTTAATGTAATAAGAATCTGAGTTTGCTGTAGATTTACATACAATGAGAATGCTAGAGGACAATTTTACGTCAATTCTAACTTTTTTCGGAACAGGGAGTTTAAACACTTTTTCTTTGCCTGTATGATTTCGACAACATTTAAATTCATATTTGAAGTGACGAGCATTAAATGATCGCACTTATAATTTAAAAAAAACTAATCAATTTTTTATACTTTTAATTTATTTCGTATGAAAAAAAATAAGTATTTCAAAGCATCTAGAGCAATGATAATTAATTTTTAACCTTTTTCTACTTTTATATAAAAAAAAAAGGTTAAATACTTATAACGGATTTCGATATTTTAATTTTGCTCTGGGGTAAAAACTGGCAATCTCATGAAATAATTTCATTGAAAAAAATTTATTTGGATTGTTAAAAAAAAGTAAACCCAATATAATCTAGTTTTAATAGGATTGATTTTTCTTACGTACTTTGAAAGAGAACGCATTTTTGCACTTAGTTAATTGAGAACTTGCATTTAGCAAGATAATTGCATTTTAAGTTTTTTAATCTATTCTGAAGTATTAAAAAAATTAGCAGTTTGGTACCTTTTTTATTGTTCTCTTAAAAGCTTGATTTCAATGAAGGATTCTATTTGATTTGCGATTAAATATATTTATTTTCTTTCAATTTTGTAGTATACATTAGAATTAACATAAAAAAATTTATTTTTATTTAATATATACACATTAGTTTGAGAAACTCATTAAAATGAGTTGCTAATTAAATATTAAAAATGAAATTTTTTTAGCTTACAAAACTTGTAATTGTTTTAAAATGCATTATAGCATCAAACCATTTCTTTATGCCATCTTTAATAGAGTTTATTTAGTGTAATATTTAGCAACATTCAATACACAACATACTGTGATATTCACCAATACACAACATACTGGAATATTCACCAATACACAGTATATCTCATATTTGCAATATTTTGTGATATTTATCAATATTCATAAATGAACACATTTTTTTTTGCAAATTCGCCATTATTACTTATATGTGCAATATACGTATGCGGAATAAAATATTTATATTAAATTTATATGGCACTTATTTAAATTTTAAGGGACACTATTTTACTTGATTACACATACAAGTATTTTACATACTAGAAGAGGATAATTAGTTAAACACACTGCATATATTAAAAGTATTACACACAGCGTTTGCCAAAATGTGCAATTCTGCGTACTGAAATACATATTTACTCCTAAACATTTTAACACTGTGTAAAAAATAAACATGGAAATTTGATGTGGTAAAAGGAAAATTTATCTTTTAATTCTCCCTCTTATATATTCCACAAGTGGTATATATAACCAGTATCTGCAATGGTAGCATGTTCCACATTTTTTTGTAATGTGGTAATATAGACCCAGCATCCCCCAAAGGTGGGTTCTGTGACTATAAATTTGGCTATTGTAGCCTGAGTTATATTTTTGTGAAATTAGAAACTGCTTATGTAATAAGACTAAATTTTTCAATTATCTTAGATGTCTGAAAAAGTGCAATATGCCAAAATTTCATTGACAGTTAAAATCATGTATAAAAATCGCGAATATCTTATTATTATTTTTTTTAAATATGAAAAACTTATTTTTTTGTAATTTTTTACCATATGAAAAGGAGGATGCACGGTTAGGGTATGAATAACGTTTTCATCACAATTTTTATCCCGTTTAAACTTCGTTTTAAAACTTTGAGATATTTTTAGTAGCAGATGGTAGCCCATTGGTTAGCGCGCTGGAGTTGCACTCGGTAGGCCCGGGTTCGATTCCAGCCACTGCCAAAACTGCCGCCGTGTTCATGCGGAGTACGATCACGTTAAACATGTGGGTCCGAAAGTCCTTCCGAGAGGTTGGTGGTAGGGGAAGGAGGGTACGGTCCCTGTGGATGCATCCCCCACTGGGTTCCGGTCTAAATTGGGTGGCACTTCCCGACCGTCCAAACAGTTACCTTACACCTTTCTGGTAGGTCGGACGGTCTGGGTTTCAACAACACTTCTTTCTGGATTGCATCTCATACATTTTAATAGTGAGTTTTAAAAATTGAAGAATGGAAAATGAAACATTCTTTAACCAAGATAATAGAATCTTCAATAGAAGTAACTTTTTTAATGAAGCTGGTAATATCGAAGAAAAAATAAATCCACGGATTAATCATGAAGCTAGAATTTATTTCTGGAATCTCTCCAAAAATTCGATTTATATGTAAAATGGTCAAAATAGCAATTTTTTAAATAGAAATACAAGAAAATCGATTTCTTACCTATGGTTTATGATTCAGTTTTCTACATACATATATATGTATAATATGTATATTGTATAATGTATACGGGACATATATGTATATAGTATAATATATAAGGGATAGATATATAGCGCATATGTATATAGTATAATGTGTAGGGAATACAAACACAGTACATACGTAAGTAGTATAATGAATAAAGGAAATATTGTGATGGGGTCGAAAATTATAATTCTACTTTTCAGAGGTAGAGCACGTTTTAAGCGTTCTGGAACTTGAATGGAACGTTTCTGAGGGGATATCTGTTTGTGTGTTTGTCCATGAGTTATGGAAGCTGTATCTCATGCACGAACGAATCGTCTCAAAAATAATTTGGTACGATTATCACAATCTGTTAATACTGGAAACCTACTGATCTTAAAATTAAAACTTGACCAAACGTTCGGAAAACTTTCCGATTTTCAAATGAATGTTTGGAAACATCAATAAAAAATCAATAATAATAAATAAATAATTCAAGAATGATAAATAAATAATCATTTAAGACAATTTTTAATTAGGAAACGGATGACATAAACTTTAGAACGCTAGCATGAATTATTCTAAAGACATTGCAAGTCTTATAATTGAGTGGTAAGACCAGATAATTGAGTGGTATTCTGAGTAGGCTGCAACTGACGTCCCGGCATGTCACAGACATGTTTATTTTATTGGTGATAGATCTAGACACTTGGGTGGCCAACCAACTTCCCTTAAGGGTGAGCGTCAGTAAATCTTCTACCCTATCCACAGTTTGTTAACTTCCGCAGCACACATTTTACGCCGAAATTCTGTTCAAACAGTTGCGAAATATTTTCTGATACATAAAATGCAATGCTTAGATTATATTAAAGCTAAATTGAATACCCACTAAAACATAGAATGTATTGTTTATTTTAATCCAAAATATTTTTGGTGCTGCCATCTGTTGTCGTAATTTAATTCATACCGATTATTTTTATTTCTTAATGAACATTTTAAAATATCTATTCCTTCTAATACAGTATTAAATACAACAACAGATCATATATAATAATGCCACAATCACGGAAAGGTAATTTCTCATTCTATAAATTTGATAAGGGGATCTGAATGTACGTAACTGAGGATTGCAGCTTTGTCTTCAAGTTCCTTTGTCTTCAAGTCCAAGTTCAATTACGTTTCCGTGATTGTGGCATTATTATATATGATCTGTTGTTGTATTTAATAGCGTATTAGAAGGAATAGGCATTTAAAAATGTTCATTTAAAAATAAAAATAGTCGGTATGAATTAAATTACGACAACAGATGGCAGCACCGAAAATATTTTGAATTAAAATAAAAAATATATATTCTATGTTTTATTGGGTATTAAATTTAGTTTTAATATAATCTAAGCATTGCATTTCATGTATCAGAAAATATTTCGCAACTGTTTGAGCAGAATTTCGGCGAAAAAGGTATGCCGCGAAAGTTAACAAAGAGCGGATAGGGTAGAAGATTTACTGACGATTTACTTGACGCTTAAGGCTATGATGCGACTCCTCTCTAAATACAATAATTATCAGCTCCGTTGAGTATATTTCATAGGCATATTGTACACAACTTTCAGTATCAAAGCAAAAAACTCAGATCCAGTTGCCTGTGAATGAGAACACCGGTCGTTTTAATTGTTGTACAAAGTGTCGTTCTCAAGCGCTTTACATGAGTCAGTCCATCATTGGTGTTAACAGTTTGATCATTTACATAACTCTTAAATCGACATCTGCATGATCTCGCGTCTGTAGCTCAACTTTTTATGAGTGTATATTTTTCTGCAACGGAGTGCATTTTGACCAAAATAATAAATATATTTATTCAGCAAATTTGATCACTAATAATGCTTTTATGGTATATAAGTTCATATGAAAATGTTTTCTATAATTGGTTTGTCATTTAAAAATAACCTCTATATATCAATTTTAAAACTTACACGATTACTTCGGACTAAAACTTTCCACAGAAAAAAATATGCTTTAGTCAAAACAAAACATTGCCAACCACATCTGTGCCCTGTTTAAATAAAATATTTCTCTCCACTATTCCGTACTACTTAACAAACTGTAATTCTGACATTCAGTCTAAATTCATATTTCCCCCACAAAATGCTCAAAACGGAAATCTGATAAATACAAACATCAAAATGGAAAAGTTAACAAGTGCTTTCGGACTGTTCCAGGAATCAGCATTGCAAATGGGACACCGGGACGCTGATAACAAATTCATGGTAACGACCACTCCGCAGAGGTACATCTCATTTGTAGGGTAACTTTATGAAACAGAATATCTCTAAAACGGCTTGCACTCATTGAAGGTGAACATTACATATGGATCAAGGGGAGCGTCTACAAATTGAATTACTAACAACGATTTTGTAAAGAAGTCATATATATCTTTAGCTTTCGAGATGGCCATACGAAATGGAACGAAGAAAATTTGAAATTTTAGGACTATATTTTAGAAGGCAAGAATATATTATATATATTTATTACAATGAATAACAGTGTAGGGATGTTCATTAAAATGATTTACAATGTAGGAATCTTTATTACAATGAATTACAATGTAGAAATGTTCATTAAAATGACTTACAATGTACATGAATTACAATGAATTACTTTATTACAATGAATTACAATGTAGATGTTCATTAAAATGATTTACAATGTAGGAATTTTTATTACAATGAATGACAATGTAAGAATGTCCATTAAAATGATTTCAATGCAGGTATCTTAATTACAATGAATTACAATGTAAGTATATTTAGTTATAATGAATGGATATCGTATATTTATAATATAGAAAAATTATTGTTTTAACTTTCATGGTATATGTATAAAAATATTTTTCAAATGAATGTACTTACATATACGGGTACTATGGAGAGCTACGGAAAATTATTAAAGAATATGTAAAATTATGGACAATAATTCGCTTTCAGTGGGAATTTCTATTTCTTATATTATATTAAATATATTTCTTATATTATATTAAATCTATTTCTTATATTATTTCTTATATCTTTCCTTCTATTTCTATCGAATTAAATTCATTGCAAAAATAATGATAATTACTGAATATTTTCAAGAATTTGCTAATAATTTCTAGATGTAAAAATATTCTAAATTTGAAGGATTCCTTTAAAACAAATAAAGTATGGTTTCAGTATATTAACAACGCGCACGTCAGTACGATTTGTATTTTCAGAAAACATAAATATATTGATTTATCCTTTTGTTATAAATGAAAAACGAAGTCAAGTGCAGATTCGCTGTCTATTCTGTAAAAGAAATAACGTGTGGGTTGAAAATATTAACCACGCCCCCGGAATTACAGTAAGATTTGCATTTTTAGCAAACACTCTATCTATTAATATTTTAGAAATTTGCCAAACAAATGAAAATCGAACTTTCTACTGGAATGAAGTTCACTTTCTATTATTTTGAAATATATATAAAGTATGGTTTCAGGGTGTTAAGCATGTCCACTAATTTCCAATAAGACTAATATTTTCAGGGAAAAAAATTATTCATTGATTTTATTTTAACCTTTAAAATGGTAAAATGAGTTTCATACGTGAGATGTAAAATAATTAATCTTTTAAAAGACAGTAAGTGGGATTTAAGGATATAAACCGTGCACCATACATTTATGCATGATTTTCACTTAAATATAAAGAAATATATTTATTTTATAAATATTTGTCAAGAAAATGAAAAGCGAACTTCAGCAGGTGTGATTATTTAGATTTACATCATTGAAAAAGATTTTACTAAGAACATCATTTTTTTTCCTTTATGTGTCTTGAAATTAAAAAGATCTTATTAAGGATATACTTCTGAATCGGTGATTTAAATATGCATTTTTGGAAAATTATTTTTTTATATGTGTTTTAAAAATAATTTAATTTTTTAGGACCTCAGTTAGTATGAACACCATCCAATGAAATCATTACTTTGACACAGGATGAATCATGAAAGCGCACATATTTTTGTAGGACATGCTTTGCATGCTTAACACATCCCAGTGTAGTGATTTTTGCCTCTGTCAGCATTCTTAAAAATAACCAGGTTAATCATTTTAATTTTTCGTAAGACATCATTATCCAGTGAAGCTTACTACCTTGATTAATACTCAAAAGAAGTCATGTCGATCGTTAAACGAAATTTAATATTTTGTAAAATATTCTGAAAGCTTATTTGTGGTAGATAAATATACCATTTTAAAAGATTATATGAAAACGGTCTGGGCGTTAAATGTCCCCCGAATTTGCTAAATATCCGTATACAGACTGATAATACCTAACTTCGACAGCATTCGCAAGATGGCAGATAAAAAACAACATTTAGATTTCTTTGTTTTATACTGCTTTAAACTAGTGTTTGTTGTCAGCTTTTGTATAAAATCTATTTATTTTATATTATTTAAAGAAATCCATAAAACCGGGTTGTTAATTTTATATGATAGAGTATGGTAGATCATTGCAAGAATAATTTTTGTAATGCTAAATTTGATTTCGGTGATTCTGCTTGCGTACATGTATGAGTATGAGGGAGTGTGCTTCCGTACATTTGTGCGTTTTTGTAAGTGCGACCTGTGCGCCTTGGACTCAACTGGCGTCTTTGGTTCAACAAATGTTGAAGATCACTGGAATAAAAAGACGAACTGAACAAGAAGTAAAACCCGGACAAGAAAAAAAAAATGAAAGCTGAAGCATTTATCTAACGTAAATCTGTACATAAAAGTTATCAAGTAGCAGGAAAATGCTTATGTTTCCGAAATAACTTTAGACATATTGTCAAATATTTAGAAAGGCTGCAAGCGTGAAGTCCACAAATAATTGTTTCAATATATAAAAAAAAATTCAAAATCACTCACATGTTCCATATTATAAATTTTTATCCATTTTAAGAAAACGCAAAATATTTTATATACTTCAAATGTTTCTACATTTTTTTTGTATCAATAAATCAGCTATAGAGCAATAAATATGCGATTTCGTACTTGATTAAATTCTAAAATTGTAGCTGAGAATACAGCTCTCAATATTAAAAATATCCTGCTACTTTTTGACTTTGCATTGCGAATAGACGGTAAAATGCAGCACTTCAGAAACTTTGCATAAATACTGATATGAACCCGTTATTGTGAAAGATGGGTATATAATTTTGACTTAGACCTCAGTTAATTAAATATTCAGTAATAAACTTTAGCATTGGAAGTATGGGCAAATATTTAATTTGTCGTGCGAGTTTCCAAGTTCTCTGTGAATGTTTGCAAGCAAAAACGACACAAAAATGGCCGAACACTGAATTATTGAAACATTTAAAACATTAAATAAATATATATATATATATATATATATATATATATATATATTTAATTCTAAACTATACTGCAACGTTAATGAATAAAGCTGGACTTGAAGTTAGCTTCTGCCACAGGGGAGGTTGAGCTAAAATCACACTAAAAGAAAGGTGATTTGTCTTTTTACTCATACAAACACAACACCAACCAACACTACGTCAAGAACAACTTTCAAATAAAAACAAACTTTGCGGTTTATTTCGACAGTAATGATGTTAAAGAGTTAGATATATTGTCCTCCACCATACTTATGACAATGGAAATTAATTAAGGATGATTATTCATAACTGCAAATTCATTAAATTTCTTAAAATATCTGAAGGAGTTGGCAAGCTAGTGAAGAATGGCACCCCTAACTTTTTTAAACATATACGAGAAAACATAAATCTTATTTTCATTGAATCTACTAGTTTATATTTTCCCATATTAACGTTTATATTACCCTATATTAACGTATGCAGTCTCCTATATTCCCGTTTATATTATAATTTCCTATATCTCTGTTCATACTCTAGTTTCTTTTATTCCTGTTCATATTCTAGTTTATTTTATTGCAGTTCATATTCTACTTTCTTTTATATTCCAGTTTATATTATTTTTTCCTATATTCCCGTTCATACTATATATTTTTTATATTTCTGTTCGTATTATATTTCCCTGAGGAAAATGCTGAATGTTACATACAACCATATTTTATCGAAGAGTTTAATTTCGCTATCGCAGTTGCATTTCAGCGCACAAAATAAAATAAAATTGTATGTATATCAAGTGTAATCTACATTTTTATACACACCCTGTATTTACAATATAATTGCAACTTCTCTCTAATTTGTTATTTCCAGGCAATAACTTTAGCAATGCCGAAAAGTACACTGATACAATGTAAACAAATATCTAGAATACTTTTCCGTTTATAATTTACGAATATATTTAACATAAATTCTCTGCAAAATGCAGCTGGGAAATATTTAAGCATTCAAAGGGGAACTAGTCATATTGCAACATATGTAATTGAAACGGAGTGTAAACGTCTGGGACACTAAAATATTTTTCACTCAGAATATATACCAAATAATGGTTAGCGTATGGGGTTTTGCTGCATTTGTTTTCCGAAATCTACAGCAATATCAATTATTTAATTAAAACTGTTTGAATTATTTAAAGAACATAATTTAGAATCTGAATAGAATATCTGAAATATCCTTTCTCTGAATTACATACAAATTCAGCTTTATCACTCTTGGCTGGGTGTTTAATTCATTATATATCATTTTACAATAAAGTAGGACGGAGAGTGGCCAATAATTATTGTTCATCTTCAATGTGCTGTCACATATCGAAAATAAGGTAAATCAGTTTGTCTGATATATACACACAAAATCCGACTATAAGGGGCGTTTTTAAAGCTC
>OX578135.1:127443594-127683594 GCA_951213105.1 Amaurobius ferox | reverse complement strand
TTCCATTCATCTGAAGAAACATTACAACTGATGGATAGGTTAAAAATAATGAGTAAAGGAATGCTTGTTTAATAAATAGTCATGAAAGATTTGTCGCAAGTCCTGCTATAAAACTTCTTGACATCTTCTTCTTCTTAAGCACTACAGCCGATTGTCAGCCAAGGCTGTCTCAGTCAGTTTCCACCATCTCGACCTATCCGACGCCACTGTCCTCCATCTATTGATGCCAACGTTCCTCAACTATTTCTCCACATTGTCCATCCACCTTGTACACGGGCTTCCTATCCTTCTCTTTCCTCCTGGTCCCTGGAAAGTTATTTTCTTGACTAAGTTATCCTCTCCATATCTATATATATGGCCGAGTCATTCTTGACAACTTTCAGGCACATTTTAAACCTATATATATATTTGTAGACCTTGATCATTTTATAGTACTTTGTAAACAGTACTTAAACATACTATACAATATTTAAACATACTTTGCCTCAAAATGAAGTGAATATTTCTATATTTCTTTTTGTTTCATTAGCAAGAGGATTGTGACTGGAGCGCCTTTTGTGAATGAATGATTAAAGTGCATTTTTAAGCATTAAAACATGTTTTAGCAAAGATGTTTTAACGATTAAAACGATTGTTCTTTATTCCAAAGAACTGCTGTTTGTAGACAAATTCACAGAACCGGGTTTGTTTTTGGGACTGGAAATTAGAAATAATGTTCAATAACTGGAAGCATCAGCTAGTTGAAAGTGACTGTTAAGGAGGTTTTACTGAAAACGCTTTTTTAAACGAGCATTGCATACCACTATGCAGAGTTTTAATACTTTGACAGAATGGATCTCAGGGGAGGATCTCAGATGACTCCCGCAAAACAACACCCTTGACGACGCAATTATAGGCATGTATTGGTAGCATTAGTAACTGAAAAGAAAATGGTATGCAACAAGATTAATGATTGTTTCGGAAATCAAGATAATCAGGTTTGGCAATATTAATAATATCAGCTTTGCAAAGTTTAATGAGTTGAGTTTATTCAAATAATATCTAACTTTACAAAGTCAATGTTTAATGAGTTCACTTATTCACTGTGAAGTGGATAATGCGGTATTTTTTCATAAAATACAAAAATTCTTTAACGTTTACTAATAACGAAGTTATTCTTTAGCAGTTTGAAACGTTTATCGGATATTGCCAATTCCATGACCAAATTGTGAATTCAATTTAGTAAATGCAGAACAAATTCAGTTTTGGGCAGATTCCTGTTATATGACACCAGACTGTGTGTTGAGACCCAGACCGTCCGACCTACCAGAAAGGTGTAAGGTAACTGTATGGACGGCCGGGAAGTGCCACCCAATTTAGACCGGAACCCAGTGGGGGAGGCATCCACAGGGACCGTACCCTCCTTCCCCTACCACCAACCTCTCGGAAGGACTTACGGACCCACATGTTTAACGTGATCGTACTCCGCATGAACACGGCGGCATTTGTGGCAGCGTGCAAATCTAGCGCGCAAACCACGGGGATACCGCACCCGAGATGGCCAACAGCACGCGGCGTTCCGAGGTGGTCACCCACCAAGTACTAACCGCGCCCGATGCTGCTTCACTTCGGTGATCTAACGAGAACCGGTGTTTTCAGCACGGTACGGCCGTTGGCCCACCAGACTGTGTGTGGATCATGACTGTAAGCACAAAAATCAAGTAGCTGAAAAGAGAATTTGGTGCGGAAACTCTGCCCCTGCTGGATTCTACGATTGAATTCCACTTTTGTTTGGGAGTCGCATAGAAATTACATTTTGATAGATGCCGTATAGTCTTACAAAATAAAATATGCCTCTTCCTCTGTATGTTGCGCATAGTGAAAACTCGAAGCTGCAGGCAGAAGAAAAATTAAATGCTGAATTAACTGAAATGACGGGACATCGTATCTCAGTAAGAATTCGAATTTGTGTAAAAGCTATGCACTTTTAAAGCAATCACACGCCCACAATTTCTTCATTTTTAAATCACAGTTATAGGGCAGATGATAAGCTTCCGAACTATGAACTTCAATTACAGGCAATATATCTGCAGCTGGTGGAAATCGCAGACATGTAATACGATTTGAAGTTCAAAAGTCTAACCTCTTTAATTTTTAAAAGGTTCTATTTATTTATAAATACATAAATATTGCGCTCGAAAATTGGAAAAATCGAATGAAAATTAGCTGAGGAATAATTCTCTAAATTTAATTAATTTAATTATTTTCATGTATTGCTCTTGTAATACATTAAAATACTTTTTGTAAATACTTTTTGTAATGATACTTTTTGTATTTATAATTTTAGGGATTTTAGCACGCTTATTTAGGGTGCATCAAGAGAGTTTATTTAGATCATATTACACCCGAATTGTACAATACAATTAGTATGATTGCTAATAGAAACAAGAAAGATCAATCATGCTTAAAGCATTGATTATGAAACACTTTCCAACTCCAATGCAATTTTATTTAAACATCTCTAAAATGCAATACATTCCTAAGTAATATTTTAAAACTTATCACAATACTACATTAATTTATTATATTTGAAAACTTAAACCTTCATTCGAAAAAATGAACTTCATTCAAATGACGGCATTAAAATATAAATTGCCTGGTTTAAACATCTCTAAAATGCAATGCATTCCTCGGTAATATTTTTAAAACTATCATAACGCTACGATAATTTATTATATTTGAAAACTACATCGAAAACGACTGAAAGTCATTCAAATGACGTCATAGAAAAAATAACACGCCTGGATCTCTCTATTAAAACAGCATTTCATTCATAACATTTTCCCATTCATTTCATTCATCACAATACTATAATAATTTATTTTACTTAAAAATTATGACCATGGAACTACAAATAATTAAACTCTGCTTAAAACTTCTTCGAAAAAAAGCGTCCTTCTGTGATAAAATCAATGAATATTTCATTCATATCAGCTATGCAGACTCCATGATCTAAATACTTTTGCGTTAAAAAAATACAGCAATTCTAATACAACTCATCCTACATATTTTTCTGTTTACATTTCACATAAGTGAAAAATAGACTTCGTTATAGAAATAATCAAAGTTGGATGCTCATTTAAACTCAAATATATTGTCATTGCGTTGTTTCAGTATGTAGATGCACAGAATTTAAGCGAAAATAAAGAGGTTTTACGACGAATACAACACTCAATATGAATTAAAAAGAACTTTAAAAATGACGATTTTGAGACAAGATGGATGCCGTATTATATTTTGAAGTTGGTCACGTGATCTTTTCATATCATGGTCACGTGATCGCTTCATATAAGAGGTGTAATTATTATTTTAATTTTTATTTAAAAAATTACTGAATATATTTTGCTGAATTTTTTTTTATATATTTTATGGAATAATTTGAATATTACCTAAAATTTTCGAAGCAATTTGTGAATTTTAAATTCGCTTAAAAAATATTTGAAAAATTAGGTCCCATAGGGTTCAATGTATTTCATTTTTTCAATCCGGGTTCAATCGAAAACTAATTGGGTGGTATTATTTATTTATATTCCCATAGGTCCTACAGACCGTCTGAACAACATACTAAAATTTCATTTTGATTAAGTCATTTTTACGGCAGTTATCGTGCTAACGGACAGACAGACAGACAGACAGAATGAACAAAGTCATAAACACTTTTCAACTTTGTTGTAAAGTGTTAAAAAAATGGATAGATCGAATGATTTTTATTCAACATTGGTGATTTGCGAATTGAGTAGCGCTACATGCATTATTTACATTTCGAACACTTATTTAGTATCCGGGCAACACCAGTTGCTTTGTTTTAGTAATTAATAGTATTTATTGGTGAAGCTATAGAGGGGAGAGATTTTTTAGAAGGGACTTTTGCTATGTATTTAGAGATATTATCAAATAAGCATTTCCAATTTTGAGATATTTCGCATGCAAAGTTATACTTCTATTTTTAATAATACTATCGGTCATTTTATCTGATATGTGTCATCATTTGTGTTCTTCCCATTTATAATATGAAGCTTCTTTACTCTCTGTATAAGTATACAAGTATATAAGTAAATAATCTTTATATAAATATATTCGATTTGTATACAATCTCTATTTTGCTCTCTATCTACCATCTATCTCTATCTAACTGTCTGTCAGCATAATATATATATATATATATATATATATATATATATATATATATATATATATATATATATATATATATATATATATATATATATATATAAATATATATATATATATGTATATAAATGTGATATTTCGAAACACAATCTGTTTATTGCAATGACATTTTATAAACAGATGCTCAATACTATGAGACAGCCAATAGTGACATAACGAAATAAACAGAAGATATATTTTTACGATATGGAAATGAGTCTATAAGCTACCATATCTTGGTACTTCGCATCTCCACTATGATCCGGTTAATAAAGAGTGTAGCCACTCCGCACAGCTTTATAAGCCGCACAACGGGCCCTCACACTGTAAATGAGGTTGTCGATCATAGTTTGCGGCAACAAATCTCATTCTTCTGAAAGCTAGGATGTTAACGCCTGGAGGGTCTTGGGAGGGGGTTGACGCTGTGAAATGGCTCTTCCTAGAGCATCCCAAACATGCTGTATAAGATTTAGGTCCGGAGATTTCGTTAGCTACAACATACGGCGAATATTCTCTTCTTCCACTAAATTGTCGACAAGTTGAACTCTGTGTGACCTCGCGTTATCGTCCATAAAAATAAAGTCCTCTCCGACAGCTCCCCATAAAAGCCTCACATAAGGTTCAAGACCTCTTCTCTATAGCGCTGTCCGGTCCCAGTACCCACATCGAAGATGTGCAGTGGTGTACAGCCATCCAACATGATGCCTTTCTTCACAAGGATTCCACTTCCACCAAAATGCTCGATTTCCTTTACGTTGGAGGGACAATGGCGGGCCAAAGTCTCTCCCAAGATGACGACTCGTCGGGAATCACCTTCGGTACTGAATCTCGATTCATCACTGAAGAGGACAAGGCCCCAATCTGTGTCCAAGAATGGTGTGCCATTGTTGTTCCAGACGCAGAAGCGAGGTTTTGAGAGAGCTCCCTAGACGTCATCTCTCAATAGCGTCGTGCAGTTAATGCCACGTTTCTATCCTCCGAGGTGTCGTGGCTCTTGGGCGGCCTTGGCGGGACCTCTTGGTGAGAGTACCGGTTGTTTCGAATTAGTGCTATAACCTAGATACCAACATTCGAGACACTCGTAACCATCGACCGACCTGCGCTTGAGACTGGCCACCTTCAAGCCTGCCGATGGCTCTCCATCTCAGTCCATCATCTAAATGATTACGATAACTCATTTTAACTGAAATTAGCCCGTATCGTGATTTTTTCTGCAAGAAACACATTTCTATAGATGAAATTCTCAGATTCGGAAAACGGTCACTTTCACGTTTTCTTATCAAATGTACGTTTAACCGTTTAACAAACACAGGATGGTTACATTGCATTCACCGTTCTCCACTTTATATATGACATAATTTCTTTTCAATATTAGCCATAGCTATTTTGAATTATTGCAAAAAATGTATTTGCAACTTTAATTTTTTACACACCAGTATATATATATATATATATATATATATATATATATATATATATATATATATATATATATATATATATATATTTGAAATGTAATAATAAGAATTATGTAAAAATAAAAAAAATAAAAATACAATTCAAGTAATATTAACATCACCATAGAAGCAAATTCACGGCCATAATGCCGATAAGAGAAAAGAACAGAACCTTCCCAAATTCGATGATTAATCAGAATTAAATTCATCTTCAGGTCTGCGTATTTAATTCTAATTAACCCAAACAATTGCCTGTTTCAGATTAAGCAATAGTACATTACTATAAATGCTTAAACTCAGACTACAGGCATCAAAAAATGAAAAAATGAAAAAAAGATACATTAAGAAAATTGTATTACCATGCGGCATGAACCATTCCTCTTCTACCACGTGTATACACGATCAACCTCAACAACTTAATCTAGAAGCACCGGAATGAACAAGTCGAAATTCTACCAGGGAGGCAGTACGAACGTTCACGGAAATACTCCCAAACCCGTCCAGTGAGTCTAAGCTGGAGACTGGACAAGCAATTCAGAATACAACTTCCCAAACATGCAGAACTGAATATGAATATGAATCATAGATGAAAATTCCTACTAAACAAGTAATTCATAGGAAAACTGGATAATCGAGAATGCCACTATACACCATTATAAGGGCGCACAAAACGTAGTTTCAATACTGACAAAAGTTACATTTTTTTGCGAAAATAAAATTATATATATATATATATATATATATATATATATATATATATGTACATATATATATATATATGTATATATATATATTTTTAGGTATATATATGTATATATGTATGTATGTATATCTATATATATATATATATATATAAATATATATATATATATATATATATATATATATATATATATATATATATATATATATATATATATATATATATATATATACATATAGAATGTTTCTTTAATACGAAGCATACAAAAGGAATTAGGAATAAGGATAGTTCATAAATGAAAAGTTAGATAAACTAAACAGCGTAGTATAAGAATGTGAATGACTATGCAATATACATTTAATTTATTGCGCAAATGCAGCTAATAAATAAAATGTTTTCAATATAAATATAAATTAGTAAATCCAAAGTTAGAATGTATGTAGTAACTCATAATACACTATTCCAAAATTTTCTACAAAATACAAAGAAATATAAGAAATTAAGACATAAAGAGGAAATAATAAAGCGTAATGCAGGTCAAAGGCAAAGACAATCAACAAATTTCAAAAATGAGGAATGCAAATAAAAAAACAAAAAAATCAAGCTAAAAAGCTTGCACATGGAAGAGATTTAGGCTTACGATAAGTTCATTTCGAAAAAATTTTCTTCGAGTCCATATATCCCTTCGAAATGAACACAAAAATGCTTGTTTCTGAAACACAAGATAGATTTTATCTATAAACTTGTGTTATATGGACGACACGCATATAGATTGGAACAATAAAGGAAACATAAATGCCTCAAAACACACCTCATCAGCGCAACCATGACGAGCAAAATATGACTGGAGCAATGTTGCCATATGCCAAAATGAAAAGATGTGATTTGCTGTTGCCAAAGAGAGTAATAAAAACTGTACTGCGCAAAAGCAATAAAATGAGTTTTTCAGCAGTTAAAGCTTCAAGATAAAAAGATGAAAATATAATTTCAAGAGAATGAAGAAGTACGGCTAAAATAAGATAATAAGGGGAGAATATGAGAATTTTAGGCTAATCGAAACTTATTAACTATACTATTTACTAAATATGCAGGATATTGATACATTTTACTGGTAATTTTGAGGTTATTAATGTGCAAAGCATGACATTTTTTACCTGATAATCTATAAATTCTAAAAAGTTGATTAAGTATAATATTTCTAAACAATTGAATCGAGTTGCAGGAATTAAAAGGTAATAATTTATTAATATTAAATTTAAAAAAATATTTTTTATCATATAAATCAGTAACTATCCCATGAGCAGGTTCTATAATTAGATTTAAATCCAAATAATATATATTATTACTAATAGAAGTTTCATTAGGTATTAATTCCAAATTATCCGGATAGAAATCTATATCTATGACATAGTTATCAGTAAATACAAGACAAATCAGATCATCTACATATCTATAAATTTTATAATCTGTTGAAGTAAAGAATTTTTCATATTGATATAGGTATAAATTAGCTAACATACTGCTACTACAGCCACCTTGTGGAACACCAGAGACTTGTAAGTATAATTTATTACCTTGAAAGATATAATTATTGAAAAGAACAAAATGGAGAAGCTTAGGAAAATTGGTAAATTTAGTAAGATTAGAATAATTAGTAATATAAGCATTATATAAAGCTAAAATGACATCATATAGATCAGTGATCTTAATATTATTAATAACATCTTTAAAATCAAAAGTTTGAAATCCTATTATTTTACCAAGCGTTTTTAATTTATGTTTTAATTCTTTACTGTTATTTAGAATAATGTAGCTATCACCAGAATATCGTAAATTACTATTTAGTACATTTAAATAATTTAGTAATGACTTAGCCATTGTAAAAGATAAATCTTTAAGAACTATAATGATATTTGGCACTAAATTCAGGTTACCTTCATGTAATAATTCTAAACAAGTCTTAAAGTCAATCAATCTGGACCTTGATAAATTTATTTATGGATTAGCTTCTAAATATGCTCAGCCTCTAGAGGCATTTAATATGTGGAAATTTACTATTTTGAGATCTATTAAAAATGCCATTTGTAGTATTAATTTATCTAGATCTATATATAATATGGATAATATAAAGCAATCTGTTAATAATTTACATAGATCTTTTGTTGTTACTTATGTTGATAAAGCCTCCAATAATTATGCTATTATTTGTAAAAAATTCTATATTCAATATCTGCTAGATTATTTAAAAAATAATATTCTATTTAAAATTGATTCACACTCTCTTAATAGTATCAAATTGAAAATTATCAATATGTATAGTGATTTAGATATTAATAATAAATTTTTGACATTTCCATATATTGTGCTTATACCTAAATTTCATAAAAATCCTATTAAATTTAGAACTGTTACTAGTGGTCATAATTCATACTCTACTACTGCTAGTAAATTATTACTAAATTATTTAAATGTACTAAATAATAATTTACGAGATTCTGGTGATAGCTACATTATTCTAAATAACAGTAAAGAATTAAAACATAAATTAAAAACGCTTGGTAAAATAATAGGATTTCAAACTTTTGATTTTAAAGATCTTTTTAATAATATTAAGATCACTGATCTATATGATGTCATTTTAGCTTTATATAATGCTTATATTACTAATTATTCTAATCTTACTAAATTTACCAATTTTCCTAAGCTTCTCCATTTTGTTCTTTTCAATAATTATATCTTTCAAGGTAATAAATTATACTTACAAGTCTCAGGTGTTCCACAAGGTGGCTGTAGTAGCAGTATGTTAGCTAATTTATACCTATATCAATATGAAAAATTCTTTACTTCAACAGATTATAAAATTTATAGATATGTAGATGATCTGATTTGTCTTGTATTTACTGATAACTATGTCATAGATATAGATTTCTATCCGGATAATTTGGAATTAATACCTAATGAAACTTCTATTAGTAATAATATATATTATTTGGATTTAAATCTAATTATAGATCCTGCTCATGGGATAGTTACTAATTTATATGATAAAAAAGATTTTTTTAAATTTAATATTAATAAATTATTACCTTTTAATTCCTGCAACTCGATTCAATTGTTTAGAAATATTATACTGAATCAACTTTTTAGAATTTATAGATTATCAGATAAAAAATTTCATGCTTTGCACATTAATAACCTCAAAATTACCAGTAAAATGTATCAATATCCTGCATATTTAGTAAATAGTATAGTTGATAAGTTTCGATTAGCCTAAAATTCTCATATTCTCCCCTTATTATCTTATTTTAGCCGTACTTCTTCATTCTCTTGAAATTATATTTTCATCTTTTTATCTCGAAGCTTTAACTGTTGAATAACTCATTTTATTGCTTTTGCGCAGTACAGTTTTTATTACTCTCTTTGGCAACAGCAAATCACATCTTTTCATTTTGGCATATGGCAACATTGCTCCAGTCATATTTTGCTCGTCATGGTTGCGCTGATGAGGTGTGTTTTGAGGTATTTATGTTTCCTTTATTGTTCCAATCTATATGCTTGTCGTCCATATAACACAAGTTTATAGATAAAATCTATCTTGTGTTTCAGAAACAAGCATTTTTGTGTTCATTTCGAAGGGATATATGGACTCGAAGAAAATTTTTTCGAAATGAACTTATCGTAAGCCTAAATCTCTTCCATGTGCAAGCTTTTTAGCTTGATTTTTTTGTTTTCTTATTTGCATTCCTCATTTTTGAAATTTGTTGATTGTCTTTGTCTTTATGACCTGCATTACGCTTTATTATTTCCTCTTTATGTCTTAATTTCTTATATTTCTTTGTATTTTGTAAAAAATTTTGGAATAGTGTATTATGAGTTACTACATACATTCTAACTTTGGATTTACTAATTTATATTTATATATACATATATATATATACATACATATATATGAATTTCAACCAAATGCATTACATATATGATTTTTAAACATGGAACACATTTACAAAACATTCCGAAATTTCCGGTAATTACTTCGTCTTTAGTCTAAATAAAATTCCTCACAAATCACGTAACTTATGCACCGAAATCTTTCTATATACACCATTATAAAGAATTTATCAATATATTAATGATTCCATTCTACGTAATGGGATAAAATGTATTTCAATCATTTAAAATACAAATTTTACCCGAGCACATATCTAAATGCATAATTCAGTATTTTGATACACGTATGGCATAAATATTTCAGCAATTCTGCTCTGAGAAATGCAAATTCAAAATCTCAAAGTCGCGACTAAACTTTGACGAGAGCAACTCTATTTATATTCTGATTAAAAATGTAGTTTTGAAAGAGTAGCACATTTCCAAATGGAGTTCTCTATCAATTTGGACGAATTGGATATAAAATGCGATAGCTAAATGCATTTTAAGATGCGTTATTGCAGTTGTTACTTATCCATGCGTATTCGATACGAAAATGTAATATTGGATTCGCTACCATTTGTAGATTACTGCTTTCTAAGGGAAAATTTAATCAAATTTTATTTGAGAAAATTGGAAAAATGTGCTGCATGTAATACCAATTGATACATAATGTGTGACTTCCCACCAAATATTAAATTGCATTATGAACTTCTAATAATATCAGTAAACTTACAAGTTAAACTTACTTGAACTTAGAAGCATTTTGCTTGCATTTCGAAAACCATTAATATCACAAAAATTCGACCTTACTGATATTGAAAAAAATCTGATGTGGGCAGCACATGACTTTTCTTATATAATGCAATGAATTTACTACTTTTACAGCAAAAAAAATAGGTTATTCTTATTGTAGATACTTATATTCTTTCCGAGATATTGAATTTTCTTCAATTGGTCGTCATTTTCATTGATTTAGAGTCATTTTTATCCATTTGGCGAGATTTTCGTTAATTTGGCAACATTTTTAAATGTTGCCAAGCTGGCGACATTCCGCTAAATTCGTCGTCAAAATCTCGCCAAGCGTTATGGACGGAGAAGTAAGTTATTCTTACAGAGGGTAAATGACTATTGGCGTTCAAATACAAAAGTATTATTCAAAGTATCTTTTCACGTGAATGGAACGAGTTAGATCCACGAGAATGATGTCACCAAATTTATCACATGATATTACATATGAAAAGTGAATATGCTTCTTAACAGTTAACATTTTTTTTAATTTATGGGACTTTCTGATAAATTTATTTTTAAAATGTGCACTATCTCGAGAATGGTTCATGTTAGCGTTCTAAAAAACTTATGTCAATCGCTTTCTAAGGAAAAATTACATAAGAAATATCTATTTGCGTAACTTCATTAAAGGTTTTGAGTTTTTGATGATTTTTTCAAAATTTTACTTGAAAATTTTGGAGGGTTCTGAATATTCGATTGTGTTTTAAAACAATAGGCTTCCAGTATTCATGGATTGTGATTTTTGTACCAAATTTCATTGGAATAGCTTCGTTCGTGAGATATAGTCTCCACAGACTCACTGACACACACACACACACACAGACATCACCTTAAAAATGTTCGATTCGTGATCAGGGATGCCTGAAACTTGCTCTCTCGTCGAAAACTCGAATTCGAATTTTCGACCCCTTCACAATACTTTCCTTATACATTATGTATATAGGGAAAGTAAAAAAACGAAGGTGCCTGATCATAAAAAGGCTGAATCTCTGCATACTTATAGTATCGATTACATGACAGAACATAAGATAACAAATTTTGATTAAGACGACTATTTTTCACACTAAGCAATATACATTGTTAAACAAAATGAAACATTAAAAATACAACTTCACATTTTAATGGAGTTACTTTCACTGTCTTTGAGAGAGATAGAGGCTTAAATACTAGTTACTTATAGTTCCCTAAATAGTTATTGGACACTTTTCCAAGGGAGCCAACGGCACTACCGTCCTGAAAACACCGGTTCTCTTCTTTCTTTCCGAGATATTGAATTTTCGTCAATTAGTCGTCATTTTCATTGATTTAGCGTCATTTTAATCCATTTGGCGAGATTTTCGTTAATTTGGCAGCATTTAAAAAAGTCGCCAAGTTGGCGACATTCCGCTAAATTCGTTGCCAAAATGTCGCCAAACGTTATGGACGGAGAAATAAGTTATTCTTATAGCAGATAAATGAGTATCGGCTTTCAAATACAAAAGTATTACTCAAAATATATTTTCTCCTGAATGGAATGAGCTAGATCCACGAGAATGATGTCACCCAATTTATCGCATGATATTACATATGAAAAGTAAATATGTTTCTCAACAGTTAATATATATATGTTTTTAATTTATGGGATTTTTTGATAAATTTATTTGAAAAATGTGCAATTTCTCGAGAACGGTTTATGTAGCGTTCCAAAGTTTATGTCAATCGTTTTCTAAGGAAAAATTATATAAGGAATGTCTGTTTGCGTAACTTTATTAAAGGTTCTGATTTTTTGATGATTTTTTCAAAATTTTACTTGAAAATTTAGGGGGGGGGCGGGGGTTCTGAACATTCGATTGCATTTAAAAACAATAGGCTTCCAGTATTTATGGATTGTGATTTTTGTACCAAATTTCATTCGAATCGATGCATTTGTTCGTGAGATATCGTCTCCACAGACTCACTGAAGCACACACACACACACACATACATTACTTCAAAAATATTTGATTCGTGTTCAGGGATGCTTGAAACGTGCTCTCCCGTCGAAAACTCGAATTCGAATTTTCGACTCCGTCACAATACTTTCCTTATACATTTTGTATATAAGGAAAGTTATAAAATGAAATGTGAAATGTCCGTTAGTAACAGCATAAGCAATTGTTTAAAATGATCAACCAGTTTAGGAGGGTTGACCTAGATTCGGATACATGCATGCGGTGGTTATGTTTACCAGACAAAATAATAGCTTCTGTTTATTGTTAGTTCACATCTTTATACTTTGTTAATTATTTTAATTCACTCACAAAAGTATACACTTGGTACTGAAAACAATTTTTACTGCCATTTTTTTATTTTTCGTTACCTAGAAAATAAATTGTTGTCCAGAAATAAAAACAAATTAAGAATTCAATAATCTCGACAAGGTTAGCGCCAAAGTTTCTGTCTGGTTCGAATAGAATATTTTCAGCCCTGGCTTACATAACAATCTTTTAAATAAATCTTTTTGTTTCACTTTATCAGTGTCCTTCATTTCGTAATGTAAATTGAACAACAAAATCTACACTGTTCACAATTGAAATCGCAACACCATAAAATTGTAGGTCTAGCTTTATGTAAATCAGGCAATGGAAACAGCAAGGCGAGATATGCGAATGATCACAGTTTCGTTACGGATAGTGACGTAACATCTTGCCGAGCAGGATGAGAGCGTCAGGTCAAGGAGGAGCGATATTACAGCTAAATTGTAGCGTCATTGGTTTCAGATTGTAAAACTTATCACAGTGTGCCAAGAGTACGTCGACGTACCGCATACGTTCAGTTGTCGTTAATGGAACGGAAACACATCATTGTTTTACATGAGGGTGGAATGAGCATTCGAAGGATCGCTGAAGTATTGAGTAGTGACACAGTTCAACGCTGTGTGGTATGATTCGCGAGAGACAACGAAACGACACGAAGATCTGGTAGTGGAGCTTCCAGGTGTACCATAACAGGTGAAGATCGTATGCTTCTGAGAAGCATTGCGCGGTAGCCATTTACAACAGCAACCGTGTTACAACAACATTTATCTTATACTACAGGTAACGTGGTTTCGACGCAAAAAATTCTAAACCGTTTTCATGACGTAGGACTCCGAGGTAGACGACCTTTTCGACACCTACCGTTTCAATGTCTTCACCGGTTACGACGCTTCCAGTGGTGTCAAATGAGACGCAATTGGTTGACAGAATGGCGAAACACTCTTTTCACGGATGAATCACGATTTTGGTTTGGCATGCCAGATGGCCGTACTCGCTTATGGCTGCGCTTTCAACAATGCCACTAGGAAGCTTTTTCTATCAGTCCCCACAAGTGGTATCATGGTTTGGGGAGGTATAAAATTTGGTGGACAAACACCTTTGGTCCAATTTTTTGGCAATATCACAGCAAAACGATACGTATCTGATATTGTGAGACCTGCATTGTGAGACCTTCATATCTGTCAACCAGGCTTGGACTGATTTTCCAACAGGATAATGCCAGACCACATACTGAACGGGTAATTATGAATAGTCTACAAGGTTTTGATATCCTTCCCTGGCCCGCATATTCACCGGATTTGTTGCTAATTCAGTATATCTGGGACATCATGGGTCGCCAATTAAGATAACTTCCAATTCCAGCAAACCATGTTCAGTTACAAGTCCAATTGCAAGCTGTGCGGAATGCCATCCCTCAGCACACCATTGACAATCTCATTGACGGGATGGCTTGTCGTATTCAATTATGCATACCTGCTCGCGGTGGGCCTATTCCATAATGATCTAACGTCAATAAAGTTCCATGCTTTAATTTTCCAGGTATGATTTTTTGATCATTTGCACATGCCCATGTTATAATTATATTCTGTAAATTCCATAAGGATACATCAATTCCTTCATGGTGGTGCGATTTCAGTTGCGAGCATTGTATATATTTTATATGTTTTAATTTTATTTCATATGAAATGTACATAAATATATGTTGCATATACATAAAAAAACAGGACAAAAAAGATACTCTCTAGTTAACTGAATATTTTCAATCTGCCTTAATCGCGACCATCGACGCAATTACGCATGCGCTAACTGAGGGTAACGGCTCCAACCGAAAGATATCTTTTGCATCTGTTTCAACCTACTCTCCGTTTAAAGTTTGGATTCGCCAACTTGAAATAGTCGTGAACAAACAGTTCACATGAAACTTATGTTTGTTTTATACACTTAGACCCATGCATTCATTAACTAAATATTTTACCCTAGCATTTTAATTAATATTAAATATGAATTTATAATATTTTTTTATTGAAACTTAAGCAAACTCTTGAATATAATGTTGAATTTTAATTACCATTTCATATGAACTCAGGATTTTGGTTTATAGCAAAATTTTAGTTTTTGCTACTAACGTTTAATACATGGGCTAAATAACTTAGAAGTTTATAGTTTGTATTATGCCTGTCCATAGTAAAGTTATCTTTATCTCAAGTAAATATTTTGATCAATCGCTTTCATAAAATCTGTGGGCTTCTGGATTCTGTAGAGGAGATAATCTTCAAATTATAAAATGCTTAGAATAAAACTTCCATTGCTTATAGCAGGACGTGCTTCCCTATTATTAGATCCTCAATGTCGTGGACAGGTGATAAGACAGGTGATAAGATCAGATGATTTTAAATAAAATAATATATATCTCGGAGTTGTCCATCAAGACTATGTGGTTATCCAATATTCTTCCCTAGTAACAATTTAATATTGGTCCAATATTGGCAGCTTGTATTGGAAATATTGGACCAATATTAAAAAGTCTACGTTTTGGCGGAATTGGCTAATTTGGAAAAATTGGCTTAAAATAATGGGACAATATTGGGACAATATTACGCCATTGGCATTTATTTAGAAATATCTCCATTGCAAAACCAATATTGACGCAATTCTGTGATTAAAATATTTAGCTAATATTGGAAGTCAATGTTACCCTCCAATGTTTGCCCAATATTGGGATTACATTGGAAATATTTCCAATATAATGCCAGATATACAATATTGATATTAGCCCAATATTAAAAGCTACTGAGGTTGTAGTTAAAAAATATGATTTTTTTTAACCATACACAAGCAATTAAGTTCTCTAAGACAGCAAAATTCCACAATGAACTGGATGTCCAGAAGATCATATTTTCTGATCAAGTTATAATTTCGGGTGTTTTTTCTTTTTTAAATCAATTGCATGTGGGGTTAAATTTGTGTATGTCCTCTCTGGTGGAATAATCAATAATTCGCACTTTTGTCCATTTCAATGATTCAATGATAAAGAAAAAAATATGAAATGTCAACAAATAACACTGACTACATATTATACATTTATTAATTTTGAGACAGTAATAATATCACAATATAATTCTTACGCCTCATATCTTTCAGAAAATTAATGAAAATTTTGTAATTATAAAAATAATATTCCATGATAAGGAAGTCATTTGATTTTTTTATTTAAGAAATATCACATTTCTTGGAAGGTATATAAATTTTCTAATACTTCAAGAATGGATCTTAATAACTGTCCCCTCTCCCAAAAAATATTTGTGGTTAAAAGTACAATCAAGTCCTCCAATCGTTTAATGGTGGGCACATTAATTAATAAGCTTTAGCGTTCATTGTAGCGTCTTAAACTTGATCGATCAAAAAAATGAAATAAAACATGTATATTTGTTTAAAATAATTAATATAACTATTTGGAATGATTTAATATAATTATTTTCTCTTCAATTAAAAAAAAAACAGTGCAAATTTTAAGCTTTCTTTGCTCGAATTTTCTGAAAACCAACTGGTCTCTGGCGCCTACAGATTGAAATAATAGCACCAAATTTTGCTTCTATAGCTAAGTTTATTTAAGAGCTTTCATGCTCAGATTAAGAAAAAATATTCATACATGCACTGGTTGACACAGGGACATGTACATACTTTGTTACACAGAAAATGCAACTACGTGTGGCATTTTCTATGGGAAGTCATAATTTCAGTGTATATCATTGATAAAATTGGTTATTTTTATTCTGGGACTAGCAGATATACCCAGCGTTGCTCATGCTTAAAAAATGTGCAAAATCTGTCAATGTTATAAATGATATTGTTCTTCAAAAATTTTTATTTAAATATTTAGTTTAATTCCCCTAAAAAGATGAGTAAGGACTCCCGTTCTTACTATATCCAATCACCTGCACTGTCATAATCTGAAGAATGTGACATACTAGTCACGTTTTTGAACCAGTTGATAGAAAATTGAAAGTTTGGCCAACATGCGCTCAAATGTAAAAGCTGAAATGGTATTAAAATTTATCACTTTGCCATCCTTAATGCTATTACAACAATCGGTTAAACACAGAAAATATTTGATTTAATTTAAAAAATATTTGCCTACATATTAACAGATGACTTAAGAAATTGGAAATACCAACCATTCCTGAAATCTTATATCTCAAAACCGTAATTGATTTAATGCAATCAAATATATAGCTTATAAAGTTCATTTACAAAATTTATTTTCATATAAATTTCTTTGTTCTACAAATTGGTTAGATTGAAGAAACATCGTCTGACATATCTGAAAAATTTCCGTTGTCTAAGCATTATATCATTTTCTTCAAATAAAGTTTCATTAACACGTTAAGCGCCGAGCCTACTTTGTTTTCATATCCGGTCACGCCGCGATATGCCGGATAGACTTTGAGCTCCTATTAAATTAAATACCTCAATTCTTAATGTTCACATTTTATTTAAAAATAAAATCTGATGTGGGCAACACATGACTTTCCTTATATAACGCAATGAATTCCCTTCTTTTACAGTAAAAAAAAATAGGTTTTTCTTATAGTAGATACTTATATTCTTTCCAAGATATTGAATTTTCGACAATTACTCGTCATTTTCATTGATTTAGCGTCATTTTAATCCATTTGGAGAGATTTTCGTTTATTTGACAACATTTCAAAAAGTCGCCAAGTTGGCGACATTCCGCCAAATTCGTCGCCAAAATCTCGCCAAGCGTTATGGATGAAGAAATAAGTTATTCTTACAGCAGATAAATGAGTATTGGCGTTCAAATACAAAAGTATTACTCAAAGTATCTTTTTCCATGAATGGAACGAGCTAGATCCACGAGAATGATGTCACCCAATTTATCGTATGGTATTACATATTAAAAGTGAACATGTTTCTCAATAGGAAATATTTTTTTTTCATTTTATATGACTTTTTAATAAATTTTTTGAAAAATGTACAATATCTCGAGAACGGTTCCTGTTAGCGTTCTAAAATTTATGCCAATCGTTTTCTAATGCAAAATTAGGTAAGAAATGTCTATTTGCGTATCTTTATTAGTGGTTTTGATTTTTTGACGATTTTTTCAAAATTTTATTCGAAAATTTAGATGGGTTCTGAACATTCGATTGCGTATAAAAACAATAGGCTTCCAGTGTTTACGGATTGTGATTTTTGTACCGAATTTGGTTTAAATCGGTCCATTCGTTCGTCAGTTATCGTCTCCACAGACTCACTGACACACACACACACACACACACACACACATACTTTCACACACACACACACACATACTTTCACACACACACACACACACACAGACATCACTTAAAAAATGTTTGATTCATAATCAGGAGTGCTTGAAACGTGCTCTCCCGTCGAAAACTCGAATTCGAATTTTCGACCCCATCACAATACTTTCCTTATACATTATGTATATAAGGAAAGTAATAACCAAAAATGATAAGAGTATCACAGAATTTGGAAAGAAATTAGCCTTCTATCTTTCAAATTGTCGATATGAAGGAATTCCAAGTAACAATATTGTAAATGCACCTCGTCACAAATTATCTCGTCACAAATTACAATAAAAAACTGGAAGACCATCGAAAGATCGACGATATTGTAAAAAATGCTACCAAGATAATGCAGCACAATTTGGAAGAGATATTGCCAGAAAGTTGACAGAACAAGTAACAACATTCTGTGAAACCTGCAGAAGACAACCGTTTAAGTGTCCCCAGTATTTCAACAATACCCATTAAAAAAATCTGATGTGGGCAACACATGACTTTCCTTATATAATGTAATGAATTTACTACTTTTACAGTAAAAAAATAGGTTTTTCTTACAGTAGATACTAATATTCTTTCCAAGATATTGAATTTTCGACAAATAGTCGTCATTTTTATCCATTTGGCGAGATTTTCGTTAATTTGGCAACAGTTCAAAAAGTCGCCAAGTTGGCGACATTCCGCCAAATTTGTCGCCAAAATTTCGCCAAGCGTTATGGATGAAGAAATAAGTTGTTCTTACAACACAAAAATGACTATTGGCGTTCAAATACAAAAGTATTACTCAAAGTATCTTTTTTCATGAATGGAACGAGCTAGATCTACGAGAATGATGTCACCCAATTTATCGCATAGTATTACATATGAAAAGTGAACATGTTTCTCAATAGGAAATATTTTTTTTTCATTTTATATGACTTTTTCATAATTTTTTTGAAAAATGTGCAATATCTCGAGAACGGTTCATGTTAGCATTCTAAAATTTATGTCAATCGTTTTCTAATGAAAAATTACATAAGAAACGTCTATTTGCGTAACTTTACTAGTGGTTTTGATTTTTTGACGATTTTTTCAATATTTTATTCGAAAATTTAGGGGGGTTCTGAACATTCGATTGCATTTAAAAACAATAGGCTTCCAGTGTTTACAGATTGTGATTTTTGTACCAAATTTGGTTCGAATCGGTCCATTCGTTCGTCAGTTATCGTCTCCACAGACTCACTGACACACGCATACACACACACTCATACTTTCACACACACACACACACACACACACAGACATCACTTCAAAAATGTTTGATTCGTGATCAGGGATGCTTGAAACGTGCTCTCCCGTCGAAAACTCGATTTCGAATTTTCGACCCCGTCACAATACTTTCCTTATACATTATGTATATAAGGAAAGTAATAATTTGTCTGGTAATAAGTAATATTTAGATACATCTATATATATAAAGAAGAAAAATGTGTACGTATGATCCACCATAACTGAAGAACGGCTGAACCGAATTTCATGAAATTTGTCTTGGTAGTCTTGAAATCACCCCACAAAAAACAAAGGCGATGTTTCGAGTTTCTACGAAAAGTGGTTCTCGAGATACTAGTGAAAAATGATACTTTTTTCTAGGAGTTCTACTCTCTAACTCAATGATTCACAACGAAAAAGGTCGGACATTCTTGGTTTAAAACGTGAAAGTCAATTAAATCTCCGAGTTTTGTGGCAGTTTATTGAACGTATTAGACACTTTTGAAAATCGCAGGTTTGAGATATGAATTTAAATGGAAACTTTCACCATGGTTTATTTCTCACAGGCTTACTCAACAACGAAAAGTATTAAGAAATCACAAGAAAGATCAATCATGCATAAAGCATTGAGTATGAAACACTTTCCAACTTTAATTTCATTTAAACATCTCTAAAATGCGATACATCCAGCGGTTATACATCACAATCGGCCCTATATGTTCCGGTGTAATTTTTATCATAGTTTTGCATGGTAAATCCTGAGCAACGCCGGGCAATCGCTGCTAGTTTTTTATAATCTTCAAAATATTTTTTTATATAAGATTACAATTTTTTAAAATTATATCTCGTCAGACAACGGTGACTGAATTGGCCTAAACGGAAAGTATATTGCTAGTCATCGGGGACTGACCCGGCGCTTAACGTGTTAAACAATCGTTTGCAGTTTTCAATTTTTAAACAATCGTTTGCAGTTTTCAATTTTTATGAACAGATTTTAATACAAATTTCTCGACAAAACCTCAGCCTACGAACTCGAAACATAAACAGGATTATCCGCAGTGGGGTAGATAATAACCAAATTAAATTTGATAAAATTCGGTCAAAATTTATGTATATGTATACAAAACAGACAAATAATCAAACAAAATTTCAAGTTTTTATATGTATATATATATATATATATATATATTCAAAACGTATAAATCCGTCAAAATCCACTAATTGGTATATCGGTATATCGGAGAATTGGTATACGCCAATTACGACACTTTCTTTTGCATATACTATGCATTGTAGGGAAAATAATAACTGCTTCGTCCAAAAATGAAAGATACCATCATCCCTACTTTACAAATTTGGCAGTAAGTGTAAAAAGTTCCTGTAATTTGTCTGATCCTCACAATTAAACATAATTCACGCGTAAAGAACTTCAATAATAGAATTCGCCTAACACGTGTTGTTGATGTAAATTGAGCCGGTCGCAATTACGGTAAATGCGTTTTCCTGTGAATTCATAATTGAAGTTGACAGACAGATACGGTAGAACTCAACCCCATCATTATGAGCAATTTTCGCCCCCAAAACAGTGCATTTTGAGCCCAAAATAAAATCTCTTTGCCCCGAAGTCAATTTTAACTGGATATAACTCCGCTCTCTCATTACGAATGAATCGAAAGCGGCGAAGGTTCTTAAAATGATTGCTGTTTTCATTCCAAATGGACTTCGTGATTGTACTGCAGCCCTGTGCGGCACCATTTATTCTCCGAATTCATTCTCCTGTGTCGCAAATGGAACGGAAATTTGAAAATTTCCGCATTTAAAGCCTACAAGCTGTTAAGAAGTTTGCATGCTTTACATAATGATTAAATAAATATGGCATCGCCCTCTTCGGCCTGAAGTCAATTTTAATTGGATATTACTTCGATCTCTCGTTATAAATGAGTCGAAAGTGGTAAGCATTTTTTGGTGTTCTACAGGAATTTTGGTGTCCCACAGGAATTTTGGTGTCCCACAAGAAATTTGAATAAATGGGAAAATGTATCAACTGCTCTAGGTTAGAAAACATCATCAAAATTCAAATCATCTAATTTATATATTCATTGCTTAACATGTTGGTTCCAGATTCTCCAGAAGTTCTCTGGTGACCTAAAGGATTAAATCATTCTTATGGAATCGACCAAGGACCAGAATTTCATGGAGGTGGATTTTCAGTTCCTCCCCAAAGAGGCACAATAATAGAAGCAGGGGTATAAAAGTATTTCCAAGGGCACCCAAATTTCCCTGCTGCTGACCTAGAAGGATGAGTCTTTGTATATACAGGTTACCCCAAAAAGATTCAAACGCGCTTTAATTCTTTATCTGTTGGAGATAAGTGGGCAATGTAAATTGTAAAAATGTTGAAAGTAAGGTAGGAAATAAGACTACGTCAATGAAATAGTTCTCCCATTAATTTTCAAAAAGTCACACTTTTTAAATTTTTATACGACCCTCTTAGACAAATTTAGTCAATCAGAATTTTTTTTTAATTTGAATGCAGCAAGATCATTAAAAAAACCCGCATATCTGTATCTTTAAGAGTGAGCGAGTTATATTTAATTGAAAATTGAACATTAAGAATGGGGACCATATATCAAATTAGATAAAACTGGATGATAATACTTACAAGGAAGGTCTCCTGACCGACCCCCACCGATTTTAATGAAAAAATTACTGTGAATAGTATTAGTCTGTCACAACACATTGTGTAAGTACCAGCGGCGGTATAACAATAGAAACGACTCAATTAAATATTGAAAAAAGTAGTTTCCATCGCCAAATGTAACCCTACTGCAGAAGTCGGCGCCAACGTTGGCGTACAGTATACGTCACATTCCCCGAGTATAAGTACGGAAACAGTGCATCGGCTCGTTTGCTTTGCTCTTCGATTCGCCTACTGTTCGGCAGTACTGCACATTTCGTATTTCCAGCGACATTTTTTATAGTTTATTTCTCTTTACTGTTTGTTTGAACGCAAGCTTGTTGCATGATTTTTTTTTTTTTACACTATCAAAGGCTGATAGAATAGTGTGTTTAAACTATTTGAATATTTTTTGCATTTGCAATTTCGCATTATTGTTTATATTTTTTTCGTAATTTTTAATCCCGTTAATTCGAAATAACTAGCATCTTATGCTCAGGATCTAGACATTAACCAAATTTTCACAGTATTGCATCTTCAAAGGTTTTAAGCTTTCAAGATTGTCAAAACAGTAATCATAATGAATATCACCAAAAAAAGGAAAACGTATAGATTCTGGTAACCCAGAACCAATTTTCAATAGTTTATTCTGTCGTTTCTATTGCTATGGGGTCGCTGGTATTTGCACAATGTGTTGCGACAGACCAATTCTATTCACAGTAATTTTTTCATTAACATCGGCGTGGGTCGGACAGGACACCTTCCTTGTTAGGAGACATTTTTGGGAATTCTGAGTAGGCTCAAGATGCAATCACGGATTCTTAAGTACTTTTCAATAACTAAGTACTTTTTCAATAATTAAGTACTTTTAAGTATTTTTTTTTCATCTAAACAATTTCCATCGCCAATTTGGTTATGATTCCTATTTTCACTGATGAAACAGCCTTTCAGATGGTACGAAAAAGTGGCATAAGTCAGATTCCTTCCTTCATCATAATTCAGTTGATTTCAAAGATACATATATGCAGTTTTTCTAATGATCTTGTTGCATTAAAAATAAAAATTTTCCGATTGCCCTAATTTGTCTAAGGGGGGTCGTATAAAAATTTAAAAAGTGTAATTTTTTGAAAATTAATGGGAGGGCTATTTCATTAACGTAGCCTTATTTCCTACATTACTTTCAACATTTTTGCATTTTACATTGCCCACTTATCTTCAACAGGTAAATAATTAAAGCGCGTTTCAATCTTTTTGGGACACCTTGTATAGTATCAACTGCAGGCCAAAGCCTAACAACGCATTTTTTCAATTCCTCCCCACACAGAGCGGAGAAAACGTATTTTTAAATTTAAACAGACCCTCTAAATGCCAATCGGTGATTTTAAAGACTGAATATTTACCCACTTATTGTGTCGACCACGGGCAGATCCCAACGGAATTGGATTCTCGATTCCTCGTCAAGGGGGCAGAGATTGACCTTTTTCAGTATTTTCAGATTTTCTAGTTAGATCAGCGGAGGCCCTAAAAGGTGAACAGTTGTATATTTGTAGCATCGCCCACGGATCAAAACCTAACGAAGCCAGGTTTTTTATTTTTCTCCCGGGGGGCGATGAAAATGGGAGGGGGAGGCGGGTGAAAAAGCTTCCCATATACTTCAGAAGTTCACCTGTGATTTTGGAGACTGAAACTTTGCACGATTGTATCATCGTACCATTTGACGAACCCTAACTACTAAACGATTTCGATTGAAACCATTATTTTGAATACTAAGCAGAATACATTGTTAAACAAAGTAAAACTTATTAAGAAATCTGCAGCTTAATATTTTAGGAGTGTTAAATTTTCTCTTTTCAACAGGCTTAAATGCGCCAGTAATAAATATGTGACACAATTGTTCAGTAGTCGCACGGGTAAGTTCATCAAACGTGAACTAAGGAAAATAAAAAAAATAATGAGTAACTCTGTTACTCTTTTGAGGAAATTAAAAGAAAATAGTGAGTAACTCTGTTGCTCTTTATAGATTTACGTGAAAAATCACAGTGTTTTCGCATATTTCGAATAGGAAAAGATTAGTGTGTGTTATGTGTGACGATGGTACAGGGTACCTAAAGAAATGTTTTGATACTTTTTATTTTTTTATTTTTCCTTAATTATGCAATTTTGATAGATTAATAGAATGCAGTTTATATCGTTCAAATTCGACCATGAACTACGAAGTTATCGACGATGAAACGTTTGGAAGTAACTCTTGTAGTCACTCGACCGGATGAGCGTGAGGTCAGTGCAAGCGATAAATGTAGGCTGACGTAAGTAGATGTAGATGCAAAAATACCACAGATCTAAAATTTAAATCTTTTACATTTTTCTATCAATGTTGTTTTATAGTATAGCTTAAAGGATATGTATAATCAGAAGAAAAATTATGCATAAAGTTCTGTATTGAGTTCGGCAGATACTTTTACTCGTATCATGAAAACAACCTAATAGACCGCTGGTGATCTTATATATCATACCCTCTGCGGAAGGTTCTTCTAGAAATAGCACGTAACTCGTAAAGTTTTTAGTCATTCTACAAAATTCAAAAATAACTCTCTAAAATTCGCTAAATTGGCGACCACCAATACCACCGAATTTGTCGCCAAAGTCAAGCGATCCAAACTTACAAATTATAACAACAGTTACATGTTACATATTCTTAGCAACATGATATCACTTCCATAAACACACTTTCGTTTCATCTAAGTCACATTCTTTTCAAGATTTACTCTACCCCCACGCCTAAGATGTTTCATATAAAAAAAATTGTTCCGATAAATAATGCATTAATAAGAAACACAGAAAAATCATTTCTTACAGAATGAAAATATACGAAGTGTTTAAAACATTTAAAATTTTAGCAAGATAATATCATTTTATTCCATTATACATTAAACATATATAGGTTCTGCATAGATAAGAGTACCCAAATATTCCCCAAACATTTAAAAAATAATTCATACAGATTGTATAAGCTTCTCCAATTGCTTTATAATGTCTGCTAGAAAACAAAATATTTAGCACATTTTCGTAAAGAAATAAACTAAGAACAAAATAAAAATCTGCCGAGATCTTTAAACATTTCTTTGCTTGATGTACAAATCAAAAGCCTAAATAAATCTCACTCAAGCCTATTTTATTCTTCCGAAGTTTACATTAATATTTAAGAAGAAACACAAGTTGTCCCCAGCTGTGGAAATTTTATAGAAAGTTGCGAGTTTCTCGGGTTTTATAAATAGAACTAAAACATAAACTTTGTTTTCGAGAACGAAGAAAAGAGTATAACGGTGGCAGGGAAAATGAAAGTTGGATTATTTTCTCTTTCTCTAACGAAATCTGTAATGAGAAAAGCCAGGTTTACTTTGGTTTGATAAGTAGGAATGTTTTTCGCTTTTCTG
This sequence comes from Amaurobius ferox, assembly GCA_951213105.1. Classification (NCBI taxonomy): domain Eukaryota; kingdom Metazoa; phylum Arthropoda; class Arachnida; order Araneae; family Amaurobiidae; genus Amaurobius; species Amaurobius ferox. The sequence continues at coordinate 127,657,544 of OX578135.1, read as the reverse complement.
GATTTTAAAAGATGAATTTCGGCTTTTCCCAACGTTGTTCAAGAAAGAAACTAAATTCCAAGCAGTTCTTGTGTTTTGTAACTTTAACGCAGAATAAGTTAGCAGGAATATTTTTCAATAGTGCGTATAATACATGCCAGAAGTAATGTAATTCTTTGTGGCGGGGCTGCTTGCGTCACGCACTGCTATGAAAGACATCCGGATTATTCCCTCGGGTTGGAATAATTCTTTTGGGTCTGAAGGCATAGCGCGGGATCAGCATTCTAAAGGTTCCGAGTTCGAACCTATCCCCCACCATCTGGGATCTGCGGGCTGCCCACAGTTGGTGGCTTTGGACATACGAGCACGCAACCATCTCTCTCTCCAACGATCTCACCTTTCTCACGAGATGGCAGTACTACAGATGAAGCACACTTTCTCCTCTCCTCTCCTCTCCTCTCTTTTCTTTGTTGACTACGACTGACGTCACAGAGCCGCACGGCTATTCAGCTCCCGACTGATTTTCAGCTTGGGGACGCGGTGGAGTTTTTTCCGGCTGGACCCCTCCTCACTTAAATTCGACCGAGCTTCTCGCCCTTAGATATCTTATCTATGTTCTCACCAGGAATGGGAGTGTGTGGCGGCACTGCATTTCCGTCACTCACTGCTACGAAAGATATCCCAGATAATTCTGTCGGGTTCAAAGAAATCTTTTGGGCCTAATGGCATAGTGCGAGATCAGCTATCTCAAGGTTCCGAGTTCAAATCTATCCTCCACCATCGAGGATCTGCGGCCCCCACACCCTGAAAGTGTTACGATAGACTTTCACCACGTATCCGTTTGCGACAACAAACCTAAAAAAATGCTTAATGTGTTTGTGTCTTTCCGATCCTCCAGAAAAACCCCAGAGACCTAGAAGACTGAATATCTGTACATTTAAAGTATCCACCAAGGGACAAAACTCAATGAAGCCGAATTTTCGATTCTTTCCCTAGGGACGGAGAAAATGGGTTCAACTGCAAGGCTTTTTAGACCCCACAAATAGTTGAATATCTGCCCAATAATTATGTGATCAATCATGCGACAGAATCTAATGGAACAAGATATTATATTTTCCCTGCAGAAATAGGTAAAAGAAGGGAGGGGGTAAGTTTTTCCAAACCCGCTAGATACCCCCCCCCCTCTCTCCCAGTGTGCTTGAAGGCTTTCTTTCGATTCAGACCATCCTAGCTACTTGAAGGTGTTGAAAACCCAGGCCATCCGACTACCCCTAGGGTATGAGCAGCTGTTTGAATGGCCGGGATACCTGAAGGTGTAAGGAACCTGTTTGGATGGCCGGGAAGTGCCACCCAAATTAAACCGGAACCCAGTGGGGTTGTCATTCACAGGGGCCGTTCTCACCTTCTATCCACTAATCTCTCCACTAATCTCTCGGAAGGATTTACGGACCCACATGTGTAATGCGTCTGTACTCTGCATGAATACGGGTACCGTGTGGGCAGAGCTAGGAATCGAAGTCGGGTCGTCCGAGTGCAATTCTCGAGCACTAAGCACTAGGATTTCCCAACCCTCCGGACGTGCTTGAAAGCTGAAACATTGAACGCTTATAATATCGATCGTGGTGCAGAACCAAAGAGCCAATTTTTGATTAAGACGACAATTTTCGGAACTAAGCGTCATATGTTGTTAGACAAAATAACATTTATTGAAAAAAGTTTGCAAATTATTTTCTATAGGTGTTAGTTGTCCATGTCACTGACAGGCTTAAATAGTAGTACGAGAATATAATAGCAATATTTAAATTACTCTAAAGACGAATGAAATTGGAAAATTACAGTAATGCAGTGTATGAGCTACCATGGTATGGTGTTGTTGTTGAGACCCAGACCGTCCGACCTATCAGAAAGGTGTAAGGTAACCGTTTGGACGGCAGGGAAGTGCCACCCAATTTAGACCGGAACCCAGTGGGGGAGGCATCCACAGGGACCGTACCCTCCTTCCCCTACCACCAACCTCTCGGAAGGACTTAAGGACCCACATGTTTCACGTGATCGTACTCCGCATGAACACAGCGGCAGTTGTGGTAGCTTGCAAATCCAGCGCGCAAACCACCGGGCTACCGCGTCCGAAATGTGCCAACAGCACGGGGTATTCCCAGGTGGTCACCCACCCAAGTACTAACCCCGCCGGATGCTGCTTGACTTCGGTGATCTAACGAGAACCGGTGTTTTCTAAATTGAACCATATTAATTATGCACCATAATCACCATATGCACCATAATCACCATATGCACCATAATCACCATAATTATGCACCATAATATGGTGCATAATCTAAATTATGCACCATACCATGGGCCGTTGGCCCATGGTATGGTGCATAACTTGTGATTAAAAATAATTTTCTGCATTCTTATTTGAATTTTTCCTCTAAAAAAACGGATGCCGTATCTGATGAAAAAAACCATGAAAATAAATTTCAGCAAACTATTTCTTAAATGGAAAAGTTTTTTAAAAAATCGGAATCTGAATATATTGGTACATTGCTGATGGGTGGAAGACGTCAACTAGTGAACACAAGAGGCAAGAAAAGACAAAATGTTCTGTAAGATGTATTGTTTTGCATTTAGGATAGTGTATGGAGACATTATTTTACATTATGTGATTTACAAAGAAGGGTTCAGTCGCTGATAATTTTACTTATAAAGTGGTATTTTTCAGTGTGCAAAGTTCTCAAATGCGGAAAACATTTTCATTGCGTTCTGCGTGTTGACAATTGCTAGAAATTATTTTTTTTCTATCTTCAAGGGTTTGAAAAACGGATTGAAAGAATCCCCTTCCACGAGAAAAACCATCGATTTAAATAAAAAAAATCTGATGTGGGCAACACATGACTTTCCTTATATAATGCAATGAATTTACTACTTTTACAGTTAAAAAAATGTTATTCTTATAGTAGATACTTATATTCTTTCCAAGATATTAAATTTTCTTCAATTAGTTGTAATTTTGATTGATTTAGCGTCATTTTTATCCATTTGGCGAGATTTTTGTTAATTTGGCAACAATTAAAAAAGTTGCCAAGTTGGCGACATCTCGCCAAATTCGTCGCCAAAATCTCGCCAAGCATTATGGACGAAGAAATAAGTTATTCTTACAGCAGATAAATAACTATTGGCGTTCAAATACAAAAGTATTACTCAAAGTATCTTTTTTCATGACTGGAACGAGCTAGATCCACGAGAATGATGTCACCCAATTTATCGCATGGTGGTACACATGAAAAGTAAACATGGTTCTCAATAGGAAATTTTTTTTTTATTTTATGACTTTTTGATAATTTTTTTGAAAAATCTGCAATATCTCGAGAACGGTTCATGTTAGCGTTCTAAAATTTATGTCAATCGTTTTCTAATGAAAAATTACATAAGAAATGTCTATTTGCGTAACTTTATTACCGGTTTTGATTTTTTGACGAATTTTTCAAAATTTCACTCAAAAATTTAGGGGGGGTTCTGAACATTCGATTGCGTATAAAAACAATAGGCCTCCAGTGTTTACGGATTGTGATTTTTGTACCAAATTTCGTTCGAATCGGCCCATTCGTTCGTCAGTTATCGTCTCCACAGACTCACTGACACACACACACACACACACACACACACTTTCACACACACACACATACACAGACATCACTTCAAAAATGCTTGATTCGTGATCAGGGATGCTTGAAACGTGCTCGCCCGTCGAAAACTCGAATTCGAATTTTCGACCCCGTCACAATACTTTCCTTATACATTATGTATATAAGGAAAGTAAAAATGATTTTAAATAAAATAAAGAAAACCAGGGTTCAAACCAAAATTTAAAGAGTGGGGGGTTCAAACCAGCCAACCCTACTATCAATTTAGAAATGTTCAAGCTGTTTTTCTCTGCTTTAATGCTCTCACTTGATTATCATTGCAACATTTGTAAGATGAGTTTAAATTATCGTAAAGATATGCAGTTTTTATTTTATAATTAACATAAAATATGTACTTAACAAGGACCTGACTCAATTTCAAACATTTCACAGCTGCACCATTTTCTTGCAAGCCATCACATATTTTGAAAAAATAAACTCCTAGCAATGCAAACGTAGTTTTCGATCTTGATCCCTTTTTTATTTAAAATCAGTGGAAGAGGGGGCTGACATTTTGAATCAGAACAATCAAAATTAATAAATCATTTTCACTTTACGAGGATTTTTTTAGTTATTTATTTATTTATTTTTGATAACAAGTATGATTAACATTTTTTTTACTGAAAATGTAAAACACTTTATAAAGAATTCAGATTTATTTGGCATAATCTAACCAGAATACAGTTGGCTTCACGTATTTTATAGAGTACTGCATCTGCAAATAGAATTCTATTTTGTAGAAAACGATGCAAATTTAGGGAAATTTATAAGTAGTGCAGCAGATAATCTGTTAGAAGTTAGAAAGTTGTTTCCTTGGATATCGTTTTTCCATGAAGTCCTATAGTTAAATATTCGATTTACGAAAGTTTCTTTGATATTTTTTTACTAAAAAGGAAATTCTAAAAAAATAGCTGGTTTCGTTTAGTAATAAAAAAACTCAGCGAAACAAGAACCTCTTAACAGGAGGCATTCTAAAGTCACGAGCATAGACATACTACTCATAAGGGACATTTTGAGAGTTACATTGTTCACTTGTGGCTTAAGGGCTTATTCTCTGGTCTTCAGATTCATAAGAGCCGAATTGAAAACTCCATTATAGGTATTTAAAGTTTCAAAACCGCTTTAAACTGCATTTACTGCAGATCGCGTGCAATAAGTGAATATAAAAAAATCTGATGTGGGCAGAACATGGCTTTCCTTATATAATTTCAATGAATTTACTACTTTAACAGTAAAAAAATAGGTTATTTTTATAGTAGATATTGAATTTCTAAGATATTGAATTTTCGTCAATTAGTCATTATTTTCATTGATTTAGAGTCATTTGTATCCATTTTGCGAGATTTTCTTTTATTTGGTAACATTTAAAGACGTCGCCAAGTTGGCGATATTCCGCTAAATTTGTCGCCAAAATTTCTCTAAGCAGAAATAAGTTATTCTTATTACAGGTAAGTGACTATTGGCGTTCAAATACAAAAGTATTACTCAAAGTATCTTTTCTCATGAATGGAACGATCTAGATCCACGAGATTGATGTCACCCAATTTATCACATGACATGATTGTGATGTTTTCATGATTTTTTCAAAATTTCACTCGAAAATTTAGGGGGATTCTGAACAATTCCATCGTGTTTAAGTACAATAGCCTTTCAGTTTCCACGGATTGTAATTTTTGTACCAAATTTCATCCTAATCGCTCCATTCGTTCGTAAGATATCGTCTTCACGGACTCACACACACACACACACACACACACTTTCATACACACACAGAGATCACCTCAGAAATGTTCGATTCGTGGTCAGGGATGCTTGAAACGTGCTCTCCCGTCGAAAACTCGAATTGGAATTTTTGACCGTGTCACAATACCTTTCTTATACATTATACTATGTATATAAGGAAAGTAAAAATAGTAAAATAATCTAAGTTAGTTCGATACGAGAACTGGAATAAAAACTAAAATTTTGTTCTAAAAATTTTAATTTATAGCCGTAACTCAAATATTAATTTAAATGAATAAAAGGGACTATATATAAACATATCTAAACATTTTTCCTGTTATTTTTTAAATAGTTTGCAATTATGTTGGAGTACTTTGGAAGAATTTAAAATAGTGCTGTAGCTTCCTGGAAAACTTAGAGTAAAACTTCGTGTTCTTTGTCAAAATTTAACATAACACACGTGCAGTCCTGAAAAAAATACTAAAATGCTCGTGGTCTCTGGGAAATTATAGTATAATGCTTGTGTTATGAGTAAAATCCAACATAATGCTGGTGTTCTGTGTAAAATCATACAGCTGAGTGAGACTGATTTTACGGGATTGATTATTATAGAGCTCCTCTAGCTTCTGAAGATAGTATAATGCTGGAGTTCTTTAGAAAATTTAATATAATGCTGGTGCTTTCTGGGAAAATCTATATCATACACCTGAGTGAGATTGATTCATTAAGGGACTAGTTATTATAGAACTCCTCTAACTAATGAAAGTAGTATAATGCTAGTGTTCTTTGGACAATTTAACATAATGCTGGTGCTTTCTGGGGAAATCTATGTCTTACAGCTGAGTGAGACTGATTTTACGGAATTGAATATTACAGAGCTCCTCTAGCTTCTGAAGATAGTATAATGCTGGAGTTCTTTAGAAAAATTAATATAATGCTGGTGCTTTCTGGGAAAATCTATATCATACACCTGAGTGAGATTGATTCATTAAGGGACTAGTTATTATAGAACTCCTCTAACTAATGAAAGTAGTATAATGCTAGTGTTCTTTGGACAATTTAACATAATGCTGGTGCTTTCTGGGGAAATCTATGTCTTACAGCTGAGTGAGACTGATTTTACGGAATTGAATATTACAGAGCTCCTCTAGCTTCTGAAGATAGTATAATGCTGGAGTTCTTTAGAAAAATTAATATAATGCTGGTGCTTTCTGGGAAAATCTATATCATACACCTGAGTGAGATTGATTCATTAAGGGACTAGTTATTATAGAACTCCTCTAACTAATGAAAGTAGTATAATGCTAGTGTTCTTTGGACAATTTAACATAATGCTGGTGCTTTCTGGGGAAATCTATGTCTTACAGCTGAGTGAGACTGATTTTACGGAATTGAATATTACAGAGCTCCTCTAGCTTCTGAAGATAGTATAATGCTGGAGTTCTTTAGAAAAATTAATATAATGCTGGTGCTTTCTGGGAAAATCTATATCATACACCTGAGTGAGATTGATTCATTAAGGGACTAGTTATTATAGAACTCCTCTAACTAATGAAAGTAGTATAATGCTAGTGTTCTTTGGACAATTTAACATAATGCTGGTGCTTTCTGGGGAAATCTATGTCTTACAGCTGAGTGAGACTGATTTTACGGAATTGAATATTACAGAGCTCCTCTAGCTTCTGAAGATAGTATAATGCTGGAGTTCTTTAGAAAAATTAATATAATGCTGGTGCTTTCTGGGAAAATCTATATCATACACCTGAGTGAGATTGATTCATTAAGGGACTAGTTATTATAGAACTCCTCTAACTAATGAAAGTAGTATAATGCTAGTGTTCTTTGGACAATTTAACATAATGCTGGTGCTTTCTGGGGAAATCTATGTCTTACAGCTGAGTGAGACTGATTTTACGGAATTGAATATTACAGAGCTCCTCTAGCTTCTGAAGATAGTATAATGCTGGAGTTCTTTAGAAAAATTAATATAATGCTGGTGCTTTCTGGGAAAATCTATATCATACACCTGAGTGAGATTGATTCATTAAGGGACTAGTTATTATAGAACTCCTCTAACTAATGAAAGTAGTATAATGCTAGTGTTCTTTGGACAATTTAACATAATGCTGGTGCTTTCTGGGGAAATCTATGTCTTACAGCTGAGTGAGACTGATTTTACGGAATTGAATATTACAGAGCTCCTCTAGCTTCTGAAGATAGTATAATGCTGGAGTTCTTTAGAAAAATTAATATAATGCTGGTGCTTTCTGGGAAAATCTATATCATACACCTGAGTGAGATTGATTCATTAAGGGACTAGTTATTATAGAACTCCTCTAACTAATGAAAGTAGTATAATGCTAGTGTTCTTTGGACAATTTAACATAATGCTGGTGCTTTCTGGGGAAATCTATGTCTTACAGCTGAGTGAGACTGATTTTACGGAATTGAATATTACAGAGCTCCTCTAGCTTCTGAAGATAGTATAATGCTGGAGTTCTTTAGAAAAATTAATATAATGCTGGTGCTTTCTGGGAAAATCTATATCATACACCTGAGTGAGATTGATTCATTAAGGGACTAGTTATTATAGAACTCCTCTAACTAATGAAAGTAGTATAATGCTAGTGTTCTTTGGACAATTTAACATAATGCTGGTGCTTTCTGGGGAAATCTATGTCTTACAGCTGAGTGAGACTGATTTTACGGAATTGAATATTACAGAGCTCCTCTAGCTTCTGAAGATAGTATAATGCTGGAGTTCTTTAGAAAAATTAATATAATGCTGGTGCTTTCTGGGAAAATCTATATCATACACCTGAGTGAGATTGATTCATTAAGGGACTAGTTATTATAGAACTCCTCTAACTAATGAAAGTAGTATAATGCTAGTGTTCTTTGGACAATTTAACATAATGCTGGTGCTTTCTGGGGAAATCTATGTCTTACAGCTGAGTGAGACTGATTTTACGGAATTGAATATTACAGAGCTCCTCTAGCTTCTGAAGATAGTATAATGCTGGAGTTCTTTAGAAAAATTAATATAATGCTGGTGCTTTCTGGGAAAATCTATATCATACACCTGAGTGAGATTGATTCATTAAGGGACTAGTTATTATAGAACTCCTCTAACTAATGAAAGTAGTATAATGCTAGTGTTCTTTGGACAATTTAACATAATGCTGGTGCTTTCTGGGGAAATCTATGTCTTACAGCTGAGTGAGACTGATTTTACGGAATTGAATATTACAGAGCTCCTCTAGCTTCTGAAGATAGTATAATGCTGGAGTTCTTTAGAAAAATTAATATAATGCTGGTGCTTTCTGGGAAAATCTATATCATACACCTGAGTGAGATTGATTCATTAAGGGACTAGTTATTATAGAACTCCTCTAACTAATGAAAGTAGTATAATGCTAGTGTTCTTTGGACAATTTAACATAATGCTGGTGCTTTCTGGGGAAATCTATGTCTTACAGCTGAGTGAGACTGATTTTACGGAATTGAATATTACAGAGCTCCTCTAGCTTCTGAAGATAGTATAATGCTGGAGTTCTTTAGAAAAATTAATATAATGCTGGTGCTTTCTGGGAAAATCTATATCATACACCTGAGTGAGATTGATTCATTAAGGGACTAGTTATTATAGAACTCCTCTAACTAATGAAAGTAGTATAATGCTAGTGTTCTTTGGACAATTTAACATAATGCTGGTGCTTTCTGGGGAAATCTATGTCTTACAGCTGAGTGAGACTGATTTTACGGAATTGAATATTACAGAGCTCCTCTAGCTTCTGAAGATAGTATAATGCTGGAGTTCTTTAGAAAAATTAATATAATGCTGGTGCTTTCTGGGAAAATCTATATCATACACCTGAGTGAGATTGATTCATTAAGGGACTAGTTATTATAGAACTCCTCTAACTAATGAAAGTAGTATAATGCTAGTGTTCTTTGGACAATTTAACATAATGCTGGTGCTTTCTGGGGAAATCTATGTCTTACAGCTGAGTGAGACTGATTTTACGGAATTGAATATTACAGAGCTCCTCTAGCTTCTGAAGATAGTATAATGCTGGAGTTCTTTAGAAAAATTAATATAATGCTGGTGCTTTCTGGGAAAATCTATATCATACACCTGAGTGAGATTGATTCATTAAGGGACTAGTTATTATAGAACTCCTCTAACTAATGAAAGTAGTATAATGCTAGTGTTCTTTGGACAATTTAACATAATGCTGGTGCTTTCTGGGGAAATCTATGTCTTACAGCTGAGTGAGACTGATTTTACGGAATTGAATATTACAGAGCTCCTCTAGCTTCTGAAGATAGTATAATGCTGGAGTTCTTTAGAAAAATTAATATAATGCTGGTGCTTTCTGGGAAAATCTATATCATACACCTGAGTGAGATTGATTCATTAAGGGACTAGTTATTATAGAACTCCTCTAACTAATGAAAGTAGTATAATGCTAGTGTTCTTTGGACAATTTAACATAATGCTGGTGCTTTCTGGGGAAATCTATGTCTTACAGCTGAGTGAGACTGATTTTACGGAATTGAATATTACAGAGCTCCTCTAGCTTCTGAAGATAGTATAATGCTGGAGTTCTTTAGAAAAATTAATATAATGCTGGTGCTTTCTGGGAAAATCTATATCATACACCTGAGTGAGATTGATTCATTAAGGGACTAGTTATTATAGAACTCCTCTAACTAATGAAAGTAGTATAATGCTAGTGTTCTTTGGACAATTTAACATAATGCTGGTGCTTTCTGGGGAAATCTATGTCTTACAGCTGAGTGAGACTGATTTTACGGAATTGAATATTACAGAGCTCCTCTAGCTTCTGAAGATAGTATAATGCTGGAGTTCTTTAGAAAAATTAATATAATGCTGGTGCTTTCTGGGAAAATCTATATCATACACCTGAGTGAGATTGATTCATTAAGGGACTAGTTATTATAGAACTCCTCTAACTAATGAAAGTAGTATAATGCTAGTGTTCTTTGGACAATTTAACATAATGCTGGTGCTTTCTGGGGAAATCTATGTCTTACAGCTGAGTGAGACTGATTTTACGGAATTGAATATTACAGAGCTCCTCTAGCTTCTGAAGATAGTATAATGCTGGAGTTCTTTAGAAAAATTAATATAATGCTGGTGCTTTCTGGGAAAATCTATATCATACACCTGAGTGAGATTGATTCATTAAGGGACTAGTTATTATAGAACTCCTCTAACTAATGAAAGTAGTATAATGCTAGTGTTCTTTGGACAATTTAACATAATGCTGGTGCTTTCTGGGGAAATCTATGTCTTACAGCTGAGTGAGACTGATTTTACGGAATTGAATATTACAGAGCTCCTCTAGCTTCTGAAGATAGTATAATGCTGGAGTTCTTTAGAAAAATTAATATAATGCTGGTGCTTTCTGGGAAAATCTATATCATACACCTGAGTGAGATTGATTCATTAAGGGACTAGTTATTATAGAACTCCTCTAACTAATGAAAGTAGTATAATGCTAGTGTTCTTTGGACAATTTAACATAATGCTGGTGCTTTCTGGGGAAATCTATGTCTTACAGCTGAGTGAGACTGATTTTACGGAATTGAATATTACAGAGCTCCTCTAGCTTCTGAAGATAGTATAATGCTGGAGTTCTTTAGAAAAATTAATATAATGCTGGTGCTTTCTGGGAAAATCTATATCATACACCTGAGTGAGATTGATTCATTAAGGGACTAGTTATTATAGAACTCCTCTAACTAATGAAAGTAGTATAATGCTAGTGTTCTTTGGACAATTTAACATAATGCTGGTGCTTTCTGGGGAAATCTATGTCTTACAGCTGAGTGAGACTGATTTTACGGAATTGAATATTACAGAGCTCCTCTAGCTTCTGAAGATAGTATAATGCTGGAGTTCTTTAGAAAAATTAATATAATGCTGGTGCTTTCTGGGAAAATCTATATCATACACCTGAGTGAGATTGATTCATTAAGGGACTAGTTATTATAGAACTCCTCTAACTAATGAAAGTAGTATAATGCTAGTGTTCTTTGGACAATTTAACATAATGCTGGTGCTTTCTGGGGAAATCTATGTCTTACAGCTGAGTGAGACTGATTTTACGGAATTGAATATTACAGAGCTCCTCTAGCTTCTGAAGATAGTATAATGCTGGAGTTCTTTAGAAAAATTAATATAATGCTGGTGCTTTCTGGGAAAATCTATATCATACACCTGAGTGAGATTGATTCATTAAGGGACTAGTTATTATAGAACTCCTCTAACTAATGAAAGTAGTATAATGCTAGTGTTCTTTGGACAATTTAACATAATGCTGGTGCTTTCTGGGGAAATCTATGTCTTACAGCTGAGTGAGACTGATTTTACGGAATTGAATATTACAGAGCTCCTCTAGCTTCTGAAGATAGTATAATGCTGGAGTTCTTTAGAAAAATTAATATAATGCTGGTGCTTTCTGGGAAAATCTATATCATACACCTGAGTGAGATTGATTCATTAAGGGACTAGTTATTATAGAACTCCTCTAACTAATGAAAGTAGTATAATGCTAGTGTTCTTTGGACAATTTAACATAATGCTGGTGCTTTCTGGGGAAATCTATGTCTTACAGCTGAGTGAGACTGATTTTACGGAATTGAATATTACAGAGCTCCTCTAGCTTCTGAAGATAGTATAATGCTGGAGTTCTTTAGAAAAATTAATATAATGCTGGTGCTTTCTGGGAAAATCTATATCATACACCTGAGTGAGATTGATTCATTAAGGGACTAGTTATTATAGAACTCCTCTAACTAATGAAAGTAGTATAATGCTAGTGTTCTTTGGACAATTTAACATAATGCTGGTGCTTTCTGGGGAAATCTATGTCTTACAGCTGAGTGAGACTGATTTTACGGAATTGAATATTACAGAGCTCCTCTAGCTTCTGAAGATAGTATAATGCTGGAGTTCTTTAGAAAAATTAATATAATGCTGGTGCTTTCTGGGAAAATCTATATCATACACCTGAGTGAGATTGATTCATTAAGGGACTAGTTATTATAGAACTCCTCTAACTAATGAAAGTAGTATAATGCTAGTGTTCTTTGGACAATTTAACATAATGCTGGTGCTTTCTGGGGAAATCTATGTCTTACAGCTGAGTGAGACTGATTTTACGGAATTGAATATTACAGAGCTCCTCTAGCTTCTGAAGATAGTATAATGCTGGAGTTCTTTAGAAAAATTAATATAATGCTGGTGCTTTCTGGGAAAATCTATATCATACACCTGAGTGAGATTGATTCATTAAGGGACTAGTTATTATAGAACTCCTCTAACTAATGAAAGTAGTATAATGCTAGTGTTCTTTGGACAATTTAACATAATGCTGGTGCTTTCTGGGGAAATCTATGTCTTACAGCTGAGTGAGACTGATTTTACGGAATTGAATATTACAGAGCTCCTCTAGCTTCTGAAGATAGTATAATGCTGGAGTTCTTTAGAAAAATTAATATAATGCTGGTGCTTTCTGGGAAAATCTATATCATACACCTGAGTGAGATTGATTCATTAAGGGACTAGTTATTATAGAACTCCTCTAACTAATGAAAGTAGTATAATGCTAGTGTTCTTTGGACAATTTAACATAATGCTGGTGCTTTCTGGGGAAATCTATGTCTTACAGCTGAGTGAGACTGATTTTACGGAATTGAATATTACAGAGCTCCTCTAGCTTCTGAAGATAGTATAATGCTGGAGTTCTTTAGAAAAATTAATATAATGCTGGTGCTTTCTGGGAAAATCTATATCATACACCTGAGTGAGATTGATTCATTAAGGGACTAGTTATTATAGAACTCCTCTAACTAATGAAAGTAGTATAATGCTAGTGTTCTTTGGACAATTTAACATAATGCTGGTGCTTTCTGGGGAAATCTATGTCTTACAGCTGAGTGAGACTGATTTTACGGAATTGAATATTACAGAGCTCCTCTAGCTTCTGAAGATAGTATAATGCTGGAGTTCTTTAGAAAAATTAATATAATGCTGGTGCTTTCTGGGAAAATCTATATCATACACCTGAGTGAGATTGATTCATTAAGGGACTAGTTATTATAGAACTCCTCTAACTAATGAAAGTAGTATAATGCTAGTGTTCTTTGGACAATTTAACATAATGCTGGTGCTTTCTGGGGAAATCTATGTCTTACAGCTGAGTGAGACTGATTTTACGGAATTGAATATTACAGAGCTCCTCTAGCTTCTGAAGATAGTATAATGCTGGAGTTCTTTAGAAAAATTAATATAATGCTGGTGCTTTCTGGGAAAATCTATATCATACACCTGAGTGAGATTGATTCATTAAGGGACTAGTTATTATAGAACTCCTCTAACTAATGAAAGTAGTATAATGCTAGTGTTCTTTGGACAATTTAACATAATGCTGGTGCTTTCTGGGGAAATCTATGTCTTACAGCTGAGTGAGACTGATTTTACGGAATTGAATATTACAGAGCTCCTCTAGCTTCTGAAGATAGTATAATGCTGGAGTTCTTTAGAAAAATTAATATAATGCTGGTGCTTTCTGGGAAAATCTATATCATACACCTGAGTGAGATTGATTCATTAAGGGACTAGTTATTATAGAACTCCTCTAACTAATGAAAGTAGTATAATGCTAGTGTTCTTTGGACAATTTAACATAATGCTGGTGCTTTCTGGGGAAATCTATGTCTTACAGCTGAGTGAGACTGATTTTACGGAATTGAATATTACAGAGCTCCTCTAGCTTCTGAAGATAGTATAATGCTGGAGTTCTTTAGAAAAATTAATATAATGCTGGTGCTTTCTGGGAAAATCTATATCATACACCTGAGTGAGATTGATTCATTAAGGGACTAGTTATTATAGAACTCCTCTAACTAATGAAAGTAGTATAATGCTAGTGTTCTTTGGACAATTTAACATAATGCTGGTGCTTTCTGGGGAAATCTATGTCTTACAGCTGAGTGAGACTGATTTTACGGAATTGAATATTACAGAGCTCCTCTAGCTTCTGAAGATAGTATAATGCTGGAGTTCTTTAGAAAAATTAATATAATGCTGGTGCTTTCTGGGAAAATCTATATCATACACCTGAGTGAGATTGATTCATTAAGGGACTAGTTATTATAGAACTCCTCTAACTAATGAAAGTAGTATAATGCTAGTGTTCTTTGGACAATTTAACATAATGCTGGTGCTTTCTGGGGAAATCTATGTCTTACAGCTGAGTGAGACTGATTTTACGGAATTGAATATTACAGAGCTCCTCTAGCTTCTGAAGATAGTATAATGCTGGAGTTCTTTAGAAAAATTAATATAATGCTGGTGCTTTCTGGGAAAATCTATATCATACACCTGAGTGAGATTGATTCATTAAGGGACTAGTTATTATAGAACTCCTCTAACTAATGAAAGTAGTATAATGCTAGTGTTCTTTGGACAATTTAACATAATGCTGGTGCTTTCTGGGGAAATCTATGTCTTACAGCTGAGTGAGACTGATTTTACGGAATTGAATATTACAGAGCTCCTCTAGCTTCTGAAGATAGTATAATGCTGGAGTTCTTTAGAAAAATTAATATAATGCTGGTGCTTTCTGGGAAAATCTATATCATACACCTGAGTGAGATTGATTCATTAAGGGACTAGTTATTATAGAACTCCTCTAACTAATGAAAGTAGTATAATGCTAGTGTTCTTTGGACAATTTAACATAATGCTGGTGCTTTCTGGGGAAATCTATGTCTTACAGCTGAGTGAGACTGATTTTACGGAATTGAATATTACAGAGCTCCTCTAGCTTCTGAAGATAGTATAATGCTGGAGTTCTTTAGAAAAATTAATATAATGCTGGTGCTTTCTGGGAAAATCTATATCATACACCTGAGTGAGATTGATTCATTAAGGGACTAGTTATTATAGAACTCCTCTAACTAATGAAAGTAGTATAATGCTAGTGTTCTTTGGACAATTTAACATAATGCTGGTGCTTTCTGGGGAAATCTATGTCTTACAGCTGAGTGAGACTGATTTTACGGAATTGAATATTACAGAGCTCCTCTAGCTTCTGAAGATAGTATAATGCTGGAGTTCTTTAGAAAAATTAATATAATGCTGGTGCTTTCTGGGAAAATCTATATCATACACCTGAGTGAGATTGATTCATTAAGGGACTAGTTATTATAGAACTCCTCTAACTAATGAAAGTAGTATAATGCTAGTGTTCTTTGGACAATTTAACATAATGCTGGTGCTTTCTGGGGAAATCTATGTCTTACAGCTGAGTGAGACTGATTTTACGGAATTGAATATTACAGAGCTCCTCTAGCTTCTGAAGATAGTATAATGCTGGAGTTCTTTAGAAAAATTAATATAATGCTGGTGCTTTCTGGGAAAATCTATATCATACACCTGAGTGAGATTGATTCATTAAGGGACTAGTTATTATAGAACTCCTCTAACTAATGAAAGTAGTATAATGCTAGTGTTCTTTGGACAATTTAACATAATGCTGGTGCTTTCTGGGGAAATCTATGTCTTACAGCTGAGTGAGACTGATTTTACGGAATTGAATATTACAGAGCTCCTCTAGCTTCTGAAGATAGTATAATGCTGGAGTTCTTTAGAAAAATTAATATAATGCTGGTGCTTTCTGGGAAAATCTATATCATACACCTGAGTGAGATTGATTCATTAAGGGACTAGTTATTATAGAACTCCTCTAACTAATGAAAGTAGTATAATGCTGGTGTTCTTTGGACAATTTAACATAATGCTGGTGCTTTCTGGGGAAATCTATGTCTTACAGCTGAGTGAGACTGATTTTACGGAATTGAATATTACAGAGCTCCTCTAGCTTCTGAAGATAGTATAATGCTGGAGTTCTTTAGAAAAATTAATATAATGCTGGTGCTTTCTGGGAAAATCTATATCATACACCTGAGTGAGATTGATTCATTAAGGGACTAGTTATTATAGAACTCCTCTAACTAATGAAAGTAGTATAATGCTAGTGTTCTTTGGACAATTTAACATAATGCTGGTGCTTTCTGGGGAAATCTATGTCTTACAGCTGAGTGAGACTGATTTTACGGAATTGAATATTACAGAGCTCCTCTAGCTTCTGAAGATAGTATAATGCTGGAGTTCTTTAGAAAAATTAATATAATGCTGGTGCTTTCTGGGAAAATCTATATCATACACCTGAGTGAGATTGATTCATTAAGGGACTAGTTATTATAGAACTCCTCTAACTAATGAAAGTAGTATAATGCTAGTGTTCTTTGGACAATTTAACATAATGCTGGTGCTTTCTGGGGAAATCTATGTCTTACAGCTGAGTGAGACTGATTTTACGGAATTGAATATTACAGAACTCCTCTAGCTTCTGAAGATAGTATAATGCTGGAGTTCTTTAGAAAAATTAATATAATGCTGGTGCTTTCTGGGAAAATCTATATCATACACCTGAGTGAGATTGATTCATTAAGGGACTAGTTATTATAGAACTCCTCTAACTAATGAAAGTAGTATAATGCTAGTGTTCTTTGTACAATTTAACATAATGCTGGTGCTTTCTGGGGAAATCTATGTCTTACAGCTGAGTGAGACTGATTTTACGGAATTGAATATTACAGAGCTCCTCTAGCTTCTGAAGATAGTATAATGCTGGAGTTCTTTAGAAAAATTAATATAATGCTGGTGCTTTCTGGGAAAATCTATATCATACACCTGAGTGAGATTGATTCATTAAGGGACTAGTTATTATAGAACTCCTCTAACTAATGAAAGTAGTATAATGCTAGTGTTCTTTGGACAATTTAACATAATGCTGGTGCTTTCTGGGGAAATCTATGTCTTACAGCTGAGTGAGACTGATTTTACGGAATTGAATATTACAGAGCTCCTCTAGCTTCTGAAGATAGTATAATGCTGGAGTTCTTTAGAAAAATTAATATAATGCTGGTGCTTTCTGGGAAAATCTATATCATACACCTGAGTGAGATTGATTCATTAAGGGACTAGTTATTATAGAACTCCTCTAACTAATGAAAGTAGTATAATGCTAGTGTTCTTTGGACAATTTAACATAATGCTGGTGCTTTCTGGGGAAATCTATGTCTTACAGCTGAGTGAGACTGATTTTACGGAATTGAATATTACAGAGCTCCTCTAGCTTCTGAAGATAGTATAATGCTGGAGTTCTTTAGAAAAATTAATATAATGCTGGTGCTTTCTGGGAAAATCTATATCATACACCTGAGTGAGATTGATTCATTAAGGGACTAGTTATTATAGAACTCCTCTAACTAATGAAAGTAGTATAATGCTAGTGTTCTTTGGACAATTTAACATAATGCTGGTGCTTTCTGGGGAAATCTATGTCTTACAGCTGAGTGAGACTGATTTTACGGAATTGAATATTACAGAGCTCCTCTAGCTTCTGAAGATAGTATAATGCTGGAGTTCTTTAGAAAAATTAATATAATGCTGGTGCTTTCTGGGAAAATCTATATCATACACCTGAGTGAGATTGATTCATTAAGGGACTAGTTATTATAGAACTCCTCTAACTAATGAAAGTAGTATAATGCTAGTGTTCTTTGGACAATTTAACATAATGCTGGTGCTTTCTGGGGAAATCTATGTCTTACAGCTGAGTGAGACTGATTTTACGGAATTGAATATTACAGAGCTCCTCTAGCTTCTGAAGATAGTATAATGCTGGAGTTCTTTAGAAAAATTAATATAATGCTGGTGCTTTCTGGGAAAATCTATATCATACACCTGAGTGAGATTGATTCATTAAGGGACTAGTTATTATAGAACTCCTCTAACTAATGAAAGTAGTATAATGCTAGTGTTCTTTGGACAATTTAACATAATGCTGGTGCTTTCTGGGGAAATCTATGTCTTACAGCTGAGTGAGACTGATTTTACGGAATTGAATATTACAGAGCTCCTCTAGCTTCTGAAGATAGTATAATGCTGGAGTTCTTTAGAAAAATTAATATAATGCTGGTGCTTTCTGGGAAAATCTATATCATACACCTGAGTGAGATTGATTCATTAAGGGACTAGTTATTATAGAACTCCTCTAACTAATGAAAGTAGTATAATGCTAGTGTTCTTTGGACAATTTAACATAATGCTGGTGCTTTCTGGGGAAATCTATGTCTTACAGCTGAGTGAGACTGATTTTACGGAATTGAATATTACAGAGCTCCTCTAGCTTCTGAAGATAGTATAATGCTGGAGTTCTTTAGAAAAATTAATATAATGCTGGTGCTTTCTGGGAAAATCTATATCATACACCTGAGTGAGATTGATTCATTAAGGGACTAGTTATTATAGAACTCCTCTAACTAATGAAAGTAGTATAATGCTAGTGTTCTTTGGACAATTTAACATAATGCTGGTGCTTTCTGGGGAAATCTATGTCTTACAGCTGAGTGAGACTGATTTTACGGAATTGAATATTACAGAGCTCCTCTAGCTTCTGAAGATAGTATAATGCTGGAGTTCTTTAGAAAATTTAATATAATGCTGGTGCTTTCTGGGAAAATCTATATCATACACCTGAGTGAGATTGATTCATTAAGGGACTAGTTATTATAGAACTCCTCTAACTAATGAAAGTAGTATAATGCTAGTGTTCTTTGGACAATTTAACATAATGCTGGTGCTTTCTGGGGAAATCTATGTCTTACAGCTGAGTGAGACTGATTTTACGGAATTGAATATTACAGAGCTCCTCTAGCTTCTGAAGATAGTATAATGCTGGAGTTCTTTAGAAAAATTAATATAATGCTGGTGCTTTCTGGGAAAATCTATATCATACACCTGAGTGAGATTGATTCATTAAGGGACTAGTTATTATAGAGCTCCTCTAACTGTTGAAAGTAGTATAATGCTAGTGTTTTTTGGAAAATTAAACATAATGCTGGTGCTTTCTGGGAAAATCTATATCATACACCTGAGTGAGATTGATTAATTAAGAGACTAGTTATTATAGAGCTCCTCTAACTGTTGAAAGTAGTATAATGTTGGAGTTATTTGAAAAATTTAACATAATGCTGCTGTTTTCTGGGAAAATCTATGTCATACAGTTGAGTGAGACTGATTATTTAAGGGACTAGTTATTATAGAGCTGCTATAACTTCTGAA
Source organism: Amaurobius ferox (assembly GCA_951213105.1). Classification (NCBI taxonomy): domain Eukaryota; kingdom Metazoa; phylum Arthropoda; class Arachnida; order Araneae; family Amaurobiidae; genus Amaurobius; species Amaurobius ferox. The sequence goes on along the minus strand of OX578135.1, from coordinate 127,637,930 downwards.
GGTAGTATAATGCTGGTGTTCTTTGGAAAATTTAACATAATGCCGGCGCTTTCTGGGAAAATCTATATCATACGGCTGTGTTAGACAGATTAAGGGGCTTATTATTATTATAAAGCTCCTCTAACTGCTAAAGGTAGTATAATGCTGGGGTTATTTGGAAAACTTAACATAATACTGGTGCTTTCTGGGAAAATCTGTATGATATAGCTGAGTGAGACTGGTTAATTAAGGGACTTGTTATTATAGAGCTCCCCTAACTGCTGAAACTTCAATCTTTTCATACATGTTGAACGTTACCTATAACTAACGGTAAAAATCTAAAAACTTGGAATTTTTATCGAAAAATTTATAAATATCGGAATTTCTTGTTTTAACATTATTTAGCTATAAATCGAGAACCGCTAAATCCACAACATTCGTTTCTAAGCCATCCTGCGTAGAAAAAAAATCCCAAATTAATTTAATTAACTTATTGCACAATCAACCGTTCTTGTGATATTTTAATTTATAGTGACTGCAGATAACTCCTTTTATAATATTCATTGAATTTATGTATAATTTTTTGTATTATATTATGGTTAATATGCTAATCTAGTTACGTTTTAAATACCGAAATTGTTAGTTATTCTTCAAATCAAACTATTGGAGCATAATGCTATGATTGATTGATTTTTAACTTCAAATGTCTGAAAACATTGCAAATAAAGCAACATACAGTGATTGGAGATATTGCTTTACATACCGCAATTTTTAGGTTAGCTAAACTGTAAAATCTGCACCATTTTTTTGCTTAAATTTGAAACGGTTTTTAATTATTAAGGCATTTATTAAGTGTACACTCCACAATTAAACACAGCCAGTTTGCACACACGTTGGTGGGAATAATTATTTAAATATTTCGCTACTGCCCTCTATGATAATTAATGTTGTAGAGGTCTGATTTAACGGATTCAGGTTCCTTATACATTCTAAACGAAAATTGAGTTTTACTTTAAATGTATATCATGATATGTAATATGTATGTATCGTGAATGTATATCGACATCTATTGCATATGTTCTTCTGTAAACATTTAAAAATATATTGCTAGTTCTCTCTGGCAATTTAATGATGCAGAACGCGATGTAACTCATTCTGGTTCCATATGCTTTCCAAAAGAAAATTGAGTTTTATTTCAAATGTATATCATGATATGTAATATGTATGTATCGTGAATGTATATCGACATCTTTTGTATACATTCTTCTGTAAACATTTTAAAATATATTGCTAGTGGTCTCTGACAATTAAATGATGCAGAACCCGATGTAACACATTCCAGTTCCTTATGCTTTCCAAAAGAAAGTTGAGTTTTATTTCAAATGTATATCATGATATGTAATATGTATGTATCGTGAATGTATATCGACATCTATTGCATACATTCTTCTGTAAACATTTAAAAATATATTGCTAGTGGTCTCTGACAATTAAATGATGCAGAACCCGACGTAACACATTCCGGTTCCTCATGCTTTCTAAACGAAAATTGAGTTTTATTTTAAATGTATATCATGATATGTAATATGTATGTATCGTGAAAATATATCGACATATTTTGTATACATTCTTCTATAAACATTTAAAAATATATTGCTGTCTGGCAATTAAAAGATGAAGAACCCGATGTAAAGCATTCTGACCTTATGCTTCCTAAATGAAAATTGAGTTTTACTTCAAATGCATATGGTGATATGTAATATGTATGTATCGCAAATGTATATAGTCATTTTTATTTCATTATATTGTATACATTTTAAATATATTGCTAGTGCTCTCTGGTAATTAAATAATGCAAATTCCCGATTTAACATATTCTGATTCCTTATATGCTTTTTAATCGAAAATGGAGTTTTAGTCAAATGTATATCATGATATGCAATATGTATGTATCGCAAATGTACATCGATATCTTTTGTATACATTTAAAAATATATTGCTAGCGCTCACTGACAATTAAATGATACAGATATCTGATTTAACGCATTCTGGTTCGTAATGCTTTTAAAACGAAAAGAGTTTTACTTCAAATGTATATCGTGATATGCAATATGTATGTATCGCAAATATATATCGTCATCTTTAAAAAATACTTTGTTTCTTCACGCAATCCTCATGCAGTTCAACGTCTCCCTATATATGTATATAAACAGCACAGCAAAACGTTTGTTTAGTCAATAGACTGTATCGGAAGTACCCGCATTTCCCTAGACATCGCAATAGTACTTTCCTGATCAGTTTTCGTACCGGTTTACAAATCAAATGCATAAATAAACCCAGTCTCTCCGTTCGAATTCTATTTCCTGAAAGTTTACATTAATACAGAAGTAGACGGAGAGGACGCAGCTGTCGACGTCTTTCGTCGAATCTTTTTATACAGTGAACATGGTAAAATAGGGGAGAAAATCAGCAAAATAGCCTAAATGTGTAAAGAAAGGGAGGGGACATTGTACATAGAGATCAATCAATAAGTAAGAACACTTTGTGCAAAGCCAAATGAAAAACTTAAACAATGTACTTAAACGCAATCTGATATACGAGCCAACGGCCGTATCGTGCTGAAAACACCGGTTCTCGTTAGATCACCGAAGTCAAGAAGCATCGGGCGCGGATAGTACTTGGGTGGGTGACCACCTGGGAACACCGCGTTCCGTTGGCACATTTCGGACGCGGTAGTCCGGTGGTTTGCGCACTGGATTTGCACGCTGCCACAACTGCCGTCGTGTTCATGCGGAGTACGATCACGTTAAACATGTGGGTCCGTAAGTCCTTCCGAGATGTTAGTGGTAGGGGAAGGAAGGTACGGTCCCTGTGGATGCCTCTCCCACTGGGCTCCGGTCTAAATTGGGCGGCACTTCCCGGTCGTCCAAACAGTTACACATTACACCAAACCTTACACCTTTCTGGTAGGTCGGACGGTCTGGGTCTCAACAACAACAACAATCTGATATACATTGCAGTATATAATTGTTTCAACGATAAGTTTGACCTCATTGTTGATGTAGCTACTTATCCTATTTGCCTGACACAAGGCCAAAACAAACCCATAAAACAAAGGTACATTGTAAATGGGTAGGGTATGCAGATTATGTTGGTTCAAACACCCCAAACACACTATGGTAACAGAATGACTTTCCCTTATATCACCCATTTTAGATAGGTACCCTGTGGGGGTGGTATCCACAGGGCCCGTATCATTCTTCTAATGTCCATAACTTCTCGGAAGGACTTTCGGTCCTACAGATTTAACATACTTTCGCACTTGTAGTATCGTCCACGAAACAGAAATTAATGAAATCGTGTTTTAGATTTTTCCACTAGGGGCGATTAAAATAGAGAGGAGGTTCGAAAAACTTTTCCAGCCAACATGCTCGGTAAACTAGAAGGCTAAATTTTTACGTATTTAAAGTATAGAATACGGAATAAAACCTAAATAGATAAATTTTTATTGAAATGATTATTTTCATCGGTAAGTGCAATATATTGTTAAACAAAATACGCAAAACGTATCAATAGAAGTTACAACTTATTTCTTTAAGAGTGCTGTTTTGCCTTAGACAAGCTTAAATACTCGGTACACTTTATATTTTGTTTACAAAATTCTACTTTCTTTATAATTCATAATGAAATATAGCAGTTTTCTGTCAAATGTTTGTTACGCTACACTTGAAAATACGTTTCTCCCTCTCTCTCCCTCCCAAACAACTTTTCACCCTCTCTTTCTCTCTCAATCCACTTCTCATTCAGTCGCTTACGCTCTCTTTTAAGCTCAGCCCGCATGCAGGTAAACTTCTCCGAAAACCATATTATAACAAAACACGTGCTCAGTCAACAGACTTCCAACTACCCGTATATTTTACTATTCAAACAATATACTACGTTGAACTGAGCAGTTTTCGCACTGCTTTAAGGATACTTCTCACAAATAAACAAAAATGCAGTTTCTTCAATCGAAATATATTTTTACGAAAACAGGATACAGAATTGATACATATTATATACACTGGTACAGAAGCATGAGTAAACTACGTATATTTGGAGTAAACAACTTTCAGTGACAAGTGGGCATGTTCGCCTCGTCATGTCTGTCTAATGTATTAGTAACTAAAAAAAAACTCTCGTATTCAAAACAATTTTACATTAGAGAAAGATAATAGCATATATTAGAGTTATAGCACATATTACACTAAAATCAATAGGTTCTGTTATGATTGATTAAACTGATCATAAAAGCAAGAAAGTGCTGAATTGATCATCCATAAATCACCCCCGTGGTCCACGTTTTCGCTGTCTTTGCCACTGTTCAGCATGGTGCAGGTGATAAGATGAACATTGAGCACAATACTCTTAAAAATGCGAGAATTTTAGGTAGAAGTACTTCTAGTAGAAGTCGCCATAGGACAGAAGGCACCATAGGATAGAAGTCACCATAGGATAAAAGTACTTCTAGTATAGAAGTACTTCTATCTTAAAATTTAAAAATATTTGCTTTAAGGAGTATTGTGCATATTGAATATCTTATCACTTGTACCATGCTGACGCGCAAGAAGGAAGGCCTTTACATACAGAAGACAGTGATACCTTTGTCTGTAAAGATATAAATCTATCCTATACAGACTAGGTACTTTAGGGAGAGCAAAAACTAGCTGACACAAAATCTTCAAACCAACCTTTCACCAACCCCGGCTTTAAATTTCTTAATACATTTGAAACCGGAGGGCTGAATTTGTCTGCCTCCGCAGATGTTCACAAAATTATGGCAGATAGCAAATTTTCTTGGTATCATTGCAGATGTATAGGTTATGCAAATCTGGCGATTGTATAATAAGTGCAAAACTATTTGCAATCGATGCAAAATCCTAATTTTGAAAATGCGTTCTTTCAAGTGGGACCCGTTGTTGTTGTTGTTGATACCCAGACCATCCGACCTTCCAGAAAGAAGTGGGACCCGTGCATATCATTTTCGTTACATTACGATAGGTCATTCAAAAAATACTAGTCGTTTTAAAAAAACTAAACAACATTAAGAGATGCAATTAAAAATGTATCCATGCGTTATTTTGTTGGCACAAAAACAAAAATCTGATGCGGACAGCACACGACTTTCACTATTCACCCAAATTCATTTTCACTTTATTTCTTTAATAATTCATTAAATTGAGTTTACATGCACAAAATAACACTGAATCTGCACTTTTAATTCAATTTTTTTTTATACTTGGATATTTTTTCAAAGGCGGAGTAACAAAACTGCGAAAAAACTCAAACATCTCGATAACGGTTAGTTCTAGATTAATGAGGTAAGTCCTAGGTAATTATTTATATAGTCAAAAATTGGGTTTAAAACAAGCATTTAATTGGAAATATTTATCCGTGCGTAGTGTTTTATTTTAAATTTGGTGATTTTTGCGGGCCATTTCGTAAAAAAAGCAGGTTCTTCCTTTCCGAATTGTACCAAAATCTAATCAGCACCAGGGTATCCTACAAGTGACTTATTTATAAATTTTGTAAAATTTGGTCAATTAGTGTTTTAGCTAGAGTGGATACATGAGATTTTTGCGGGCTATTTCTCAAAAAAAGCGGGTTCATTTATCTAAAATCGTATTGACATCTAATCCGCACCAGGATCACAAGCAAGTGACTTATAAAATTTTATGGGAGTTAGAATGGACACATATATCAAGCCAGGCCAACGGCCGTACCGTGCTGAAAACACCGGTTCTCGTTAGATCACCGAAGTTAAGCAGCATCGGGCGCGGTTAGTACTTGGTGGGTGACCACCTCGGAACGCCGCGTGCTGTTGGCCATCTCGGGTGCGGTATCCCCGTGGTTTGCGCGCTAGATTTGCACGCTGCCACAAATGCCGCCGTGTTCATGCGGAGTACGATCACGTTAAACATGTGGGTCCGTAAGTCCTTCCGAGAGGTTGGTGGTAGGGGAAGGAGGGTACGGTCCCTGTGGATGCCTCCCCCACTGGGTTCCGGTCTAAATTGGGTGGCACTTCCCGGCCGTCCATACAGTTACCTTACACCTTTCTGGTAGGTCGGACGGTCTGGGTCTCAACAACAACAACATATATCAAGCCGATCCGGTGGTCGAGCGGTCAGGAGCATGCGTTTCCGTCTGATCGCTGGATTGCCGGGTTGCGGGTTCAAATCAAGTCAGCGGGCATGATGTTGTGTTCTCGAGGCAAAGTTAGACTTCCACCCTTGTGGAGCCTCAATAAAAGTGAAGCTGCAAATTCTCGCCCCATAGGACCAGGGGTCTAGTGGACGTGCTGCTTAGGCGCTCTTCACCACGGGGGATAACTAAAAGTAACAACACATATATCGCACAGACTGACACACAGAGACGCACACACACACACACACACACATACAGACGTCACGCTAAAAATAATTTTTCGTGTTCTAGAGGTCCCAAAACATTTAGATCCGTCGAAAACTCGAGTTGCGATTTTCGACACGATTTCAATACTTTCCCTATACATTGCCAAGTGTATCGCAGAAAAAGTAAAAACAGTTTTCTTGCTTTCCAAGCAAATACTCGGTTCTCATAAAGATGTGACACAATGTTGCACTTTTAAGCACCTCCGGCGCGGAACTGATCCGTTAGGTTTACAGCTTCTAATTCCCCCGTCATGGAATGGAATGAAACATCTGTCCTACGGATGGTAAGAAATAACTTAGGGATTATATCAAAAACACAGGTAACGCTGTCTGGGACAACTGTAAAATGAAAGCAAGCTATATTTGACCGTCTATATACTTAATTTTAAACGAGAACTTAAATGCTATACTATACTCAAACACTCAAAATTAGGAATTGAACATCTGTTGCGACGCTGAGAATGGACACCAATTCAACAAGGTTAGAATATCTGTTTGTGGCACATCATATAAAGTCTAAATACAGGTTTAAATCGGTTTCACAAATAAAAAGCCTTCCTATTCAGGATATATGAAATATAGTCTCGATAAAAACAACAGTCATAACGCGTCTGTGTCTATATCATTTCTTTTAGCAGTCCTTTATATGCTGTTTAATTACTAAATGGTTTCATTTACACGTTTTTAATTTCTCGTGCTATGTAATGTAATATAGAGAAAGTCTTGTTTTGACGAATATTTTAGAGTTCGATATTTAGATGCCAGTGTATGTTTCAAGAGACTCCCTGAAGACAATTTGACTATTTTTGGAGTAATGCTCGTCTGTCTGTCTGTCTGGAATATATGTGCTCAATTTCTTGTGTACATAATAGCGGCAGCAAATATTAATGGATTTCACGCTACTTTGTATCCGACTTTGTTATCACAAAATCAAGAACAAGATACATATATTACTTTCCCTGCAATACATGGTAATGTATAGGGAAAGTATTGGAATCATGTCGAAAATCGCAACTCGAGTTTTCGACGGATCTACACGTTTCAAGACCTCTAGAATACGAAAAAATTATTTTTAGCGTGACGTCTGTGTGTGTGTCTGTCTATGTGTCTGTGCAATGCATGTATTCACTCTAACTAAAAAACTAATGGACCGAATTTCATAAAATTTGGTAAGACCCTTGGGTGTGACCCTGGTGCTGATTAGTTTTTGGTACAATTCGGAAAAAAAAAACTTTTTCTTGCGAAATGGCCAGCAAAAATCTCATGTATTCACTCTAGCTGAAATACAAATTGACCAAATTTCACAAAATTTGGTAGATAAATCACATGTGGGATACTTTGGTGCTGATTAGATTTTGGTACGATTTGGAAAAGAACAAACTGCCATTTTTTACGAAATGGCCCGCAAAAATTGCCAATATCTAAAAAAAGACTACGTATGTTCAAATGTATCAATTAAATGCTTGTTTTATACGTAATTTTTTGAAGAGGGAGAGAATAAAAACAATTCTATTACTCTAGGACCTACCGTTCTCGAGATATTTGAGATTTTTCGCATTTTTTATGCCGCCTTTGGAAAAATGGCCAATTACTAAATAAAAGCAGAAATTGAATTAAAAATGCAAATTTAGTGTCATTTTGTGCAATTAAATCAATTTCATGAGTTCTTGAAGAGATAAAGAAGAAATGATTGCGCGTTTGCAGGGAAAGTCATGTGCTGAACATATCAGATTTTTTTTAATTCGAGCGAAAACTTCGAAATTTATTCAAAATTTTTTATTTTTTTTAACATGGCAGAATAGGACAACATTCAGCATAAAAATGTATAAAAGAGTTTATTTATGGGCCGGGGATCAGGATACTTAATGGTTTCAATCATTGTTGGGAAAAACAACCGCGATTCATTTTATTGTTCGTAACGTCATTCGCTCCCCTCGGGGTAGGGATGGGGGCAGTTACTCCTCCGGGTGTGTGTGTGTGTGTGTGGGGGGGGGGGGTGTATTGCCAAGTATGATATCAATCGAAAGATTTTTCCAAGCCCTTTAAATTGAATGTAACACGCTATAACGGGAATTATTTGGACTCTGTATACCAATGTTTAAAAAATTTCCTTATAAAATTTGAAAAAAAAAAGAGTAGATAATATGCTACTAAAAATGGATTCTGATATGAGAAAGTTGATTTGAAGAAACTCCAATTAATTAGTGCAGTCTAAGTGATATTTTGCATTAATGCTTCTAGATTATGATTCTTCCTTTATGATAGTTAAATTATAATAAGTATAACAAATACATGTATTTACATGTACACATAAATTTCCAAAGATTGATCTCTATTAAAAAAAAAAATCCTGCGAATTTGCACTACTGAATTGAGAACAGATGGAAAAGCGTGTAGTTATATAATTTTGCATATAGACTAACGCGAACCCATAATGTGGACAATGCGCTTAGAATTTCGATTCAGGCTATAGTTAATTAAATATTAATTAATATAAAATTTAACATTGTAAGTATGGGCAAATATTTTCATGGGTTCAAACAAGCTTCCAACTCCTCTGTGATTGGTTGCTGCAGGAACGTCACAAAAATAGCCAAGGACTGAACAATTATATGTTGCATTGTTAATTACTTAGCGGCGTTTTGCAACTAGGAACAATTACAATTGTCACGAACAATTGCGATTATAATATAATTATTAATACCCCTAAAAATTACATGCCTTATTGTCGATTCTTATAATAGAACAAGGTAATTACGAATACTAATTTTTCATGATCACGAAGGAAATAGTTGCCTGCTTATTAATACAGCTCAGATTTGTTTTTTGCTTTTACAAAAAACTACCAAAGCTATAATAATATTATCGCACTAGGGATAAACATTGAAAACGCTCTACAGCTGCTGGTAGGCTGACAGAAAGACATGCAGAAGATATAAAATCTAGGCCTTACCTATATAAATGTAAAAAATCACTATTGGAAAGATGGATACCAATTGTCAACATTGTGAAGTTGCGCAGTTAGTTTATATTAGTTTCAGGAAGGTTTGAGTTTTTAAGTTGATACCAAGGCAGTGAACAAACAGACTATTATAAGAACACAAAAGCTTCCCGGGCTTGACGAGTGTTGCGAGCAAGGGCTGCAACCCTAGTGAATATAAATAGACGGTAATATATTGACATTTTAAACCCTTATTTTATACCCTTAGTTTTTGTCGATGTTAGATTGCGGAGCTTGTATGAGATAGTTAAAGGCATGGAAAGCCTAATTAAGTCCATTGATTCGGAAATAATGTGTAAAAGACGCAAGCTGACGGACTTTGAAGTAATCGTGTACACTCCAAGAAATGGTGCAAACATTAATAAAATGGCTGAGATTGTATATTGTTTGAAGTCATCAGATATTAAAGTTTACAAAGACCACAAACACCGGGTGTAAGCTCAAAATGTGTGATCTTCAAAAACTGCTGCTGGATCCTCGATCTGAGGGGAAAGTTGCCAGACTTGCGTAGCCCAACACAGAAGGACAGCAGTGCATCTAATTACCGATTATTTTAATCAGAGACTAACTCAAATAATCCCCCGAAAGCATAGTTTGCTACATTTTGCATTGTATTGGTCACATAGCCATCTATCTATTTGATCATAATAATTCTATTTCTTAATATATAACCCAGCATTTTAATTAATGTACATGTTACCGGCAATGTATGAAATGCCGGAATTCTATATAATACCTAGGTAATTTATAGAATGCCGGCCATTTTTAGGCAAAGTATGAAATATAAGAATTATTATATACTTTCTCCAGGCATTGTATATAATACCTAGGCTTTCTATAGAACGACAAATGCTATTTAGGCAAAGTATGAAAAAAGGAATGAATTGGAGATATATTTTATACTTTGTCGGTTTGTCATTTGTCATTCTATAGAATGCCTAGGGATTATATACAATGCCTAGGGAAAGTACATAATAATTCTCATATTTCATACTTTGCCTAAAAATGGCCGGTATTCTATAAAATGTCTAGGTATTCTATAGAATGCCGGCATTTAATACATTGCCGATTATGTTACCGGCAATATATGAAATGCCGGCATTCTATAAAATACCTAGGCATTTCATAGAATACCGGCCTTTTTTAGGCAAAGTATGAAATATGAAAATTGTTATATACTTTCCCTAGGCATTGTATATAATACCTAGGCATTCTATAGAATGACAAATGCTATTTAGGTAAAATATGAAAAAAGGAATGAATAGGAGATGTATTTCATACTTTGCCGATTTGTCATTTGACATTCTATAGCATACCTAGGAAATCTGTGAAATGTTAATCGTTTCATAGATTGCCGACCAGTTTTCGGTATTCTATATAATGTCTAGGTATTGTATAGAATGCCGGCTTTCATACATTGCCGGTAACATGTATACTAAAATAGTTATTCATATAGTAATATTTTGGAATTAAAATAATACAATAGGTAACTATTGATGTTAAATAAATGCATACAAATGCAGAATTGTATATAACTGTATTCAGTTACATATAAATTGACCTAGTAAATGTTGTACTCTATTGTACAATGATATTACAATGTTACATATTCAAAAGAAGCATTGTTTTTTAGCAGAATCGCATAGTTTTACATTCATTTATATCTCAAAACAAAACTTTTGTTTAGCGAACACATTGTATTAGAAATATCTGCAGTTTTTTAGACATCAATACAATGTTCTTTCCTGCAGATCATTTTTTGGACCGGTTTACGAATCAAATGTATAAATAAAATCAAGCCCTCTCTCTCTCTCTCTCTCTCCCTTAGAATTCTACAGATCTTTAAAGTTTATATTAATACAGAAGCAGAAGAAAAGGACGCAGCTGGGTACGCCCTTCCACAGATCTTTTTTTTATACAATGAAGATGCCAGAGTAGGGAAAAAGATTCGGAATTTATGTAAAGCATCTTAAACGTGTAGAGAATGAGATGGAGAAGTACCCCAGAAAAAGTTGGTATTAGTTTAGATTCTCAAGGAGAGATGTTTTTTAAAATGCGTTCAGTTTAAGTTTCTTGCTGAGTATGTGTTTGTTTTAAATTTTTACTTTTACTTTTACCCTAGTAAAAAATAATAATGGAAAGTATTGTAACACTGTTAAGAATCTGAAATGGATTTGTTAAAGTGATTTTATACGTCAATTTTAATATAGGACGTAACAGTGCTTACGACGTAACTGTTTAAACTGGAGCGTAAATAATTCATTAGATGTGGTAGATAGTAAAAAATACCAGCTGTCCCGTAAAATAAAAGATCCAATCTGTTCTATTTTGTTAAACTCTTGTTTTTTTTTTGTGTGTAAATAACGAATCTTCACTTCGATCAATGACTTGAATATTATGGATTAAACTGGATTAGATTATTTTTGCAATTCACGGTTCATGTCATCCACACAGAACCTACAATTTAAAGCAGATTCAAAACCACTACTCACACACTCAGAGCGCCCCTCCCCCCCCCCCCCCCCCAATATGGATATGAACCTGGATATGAACCTGGTATTTATGTATCTGAAAGTCAGAATGCGAAACGGTCAACATATGAGTCTTACTGCTCCAAAAAGTCCCATATCTATGCGGAGTACGGCATGTTAAATATGTGAATCCAAAAGTCCCTTCAAAATGTTAGTAGTAAGAGAAGGAGATTACGGTCCCTGCGGATGACACGCCAGTAGGTTCCTGTCTAGATTTTGCGACACTTTACCGTCTGTCCAAACGGATACCCTACACTTACGGATAGGTGGGATATTTTGAGCCAGAAAGAAATAAAAATCTCCGAAAATCCCACAATGTTCTAAAATCTAGAATATCCATGTTTGTGGCATTATGAAATATCCTATTAAGATTTTTATTATGCAGAATGCTTTGCAGATAAAACATCAACTTTTTCTTTTCAATAAGAAATTATCGAGGAATTTTTGTACAGTATACGATATGTTTCTGTCAGCATATGTGGAATAAACCATATACTGCCTATATTGGTTCCTTATACGTTTTCGCACATTTGGATGGGAGAGGGGAAATTCATGTTGCCCCTATGCCTAATAAATTATCAAAATATATTAAAAAGCAGGGGAAGGACGACATAAATGCACAATCTTGTCAATAGGTGCATACGCATTTTCGACTACATAATTTTTATTTCTCTATAAATTACCCTGTAAACATGTGTAATAAAAAGACAATTTTGTGTCTCTAACATAATCTCAAAAATTTAATCAAAAATTTAGAAAGTACAGTCGAATCTCGAGATATCAAAAATTTGAGATATCGAAAATTTGAAAAATGTTAAGGAATTCATAAAAGAATATATACATCATAGTCTTATACTTTACACATGTTTAAAAAAATCACTTACCTTATCTTACAGACAGAGAATTGGTTATTACCCAAGAAAATGCTGACAACAAATAAAGCGAAGCTTGAAATGATTGGATACACATTTAATGTAATATACATTATTAAAATTTAATCTTGCATTTCTTTACTTGCAAAATAGTCATCTATGACAGTTTGGTTACAGGTACTGAATCCTTCAATATCTATCACATTTTCCAAACGAGCTAGGCGGATCCAAATGAGCTAGGCGAATCCAAATGAGCTAGGCGGATCCAAATGAGCTTAATTTTGTGGCGATGGTTTACTTTAAAACTCTGAATGATACCTTGGTCCAAAGGCTGTAACTTAGAAGTTGTGTTTGTGGCATGAAACGAACTTTCTCGGATTTTAATTTCGGCACGCTATTATGCGCTGTACAGTTGTCCAAGAAGATAACACTATCGCGATTTTCACGGAACATTTTTCTGTCTAGTTCCTTCAACTAATTAGTGAAAATTTCGGCAGTCATCCACACCTTATTGTTCGCAAAATAAATCATTGGAACAGATTTCATTCCTGAAAAACATCGGGGTTTAGCAGATTTACCTATCATAAGAGGTTTTGAGCCTTTCTGAACCATCCATATTAGTGCAAAATAGCATAGTTAATCTTTCTTTGCCCCTCTTCCTGGCATAACATGCCTTTAATGGCTATAGTTTTATCAGGCATGCACTTAAATCAGTTCTTAAAAACACTTAAAAAACTTAGTCCACTAGTCCACTTAAAAAACACATTTTTTGGATCGTATTTTATCCAAATGAAAAGCTGAAAATGGAAAGATGATCCAAATGGTAAGATGAAAAAATTCGAGATATCGAGAGTTTGATTAAAATATTTTCGAGTTAAAGAGTTTGTTTTATATTAGTTTTATACCGTGCGTGAAGGGAGATGAAAATATTTCGAGATATCGAAAATTTCGAGATACCGAGGTTCGACATATCGAGGTTCACCTGTATAAAAGAAATGTTGCCTATAAATGAAAAATTACAATAAATATATCTACTTATTCACCAAATAAAATCAAGGACAAAGCATTTTAAAAAACGAAAGGTCTTTTATTTAACACATTCTAAAAGACGTACAAAACATATATTAAAACCGCCAGAGCACTTTCGGACGTATATACGCCCTTCATCAGTGACTACAGGAATAGTAAAAACATGGAATGTTTTTATATAGAGATACCAGTTTAAAGCAAATTTGCATAAAATATAAAATGGTAAATGGACTTACTAAAAATAATACAAGAAATATACACGGAAATTACAAAATAAGTTTAAACGCTTACAAATTTTAAAATATTACAAGAAAAGAACTAATACAAATTTTAGAAAAACATCAAGCATGATATTCCTGAGAATGACGTCACAAATAACTTTTAAGAGGTTTGAGTTACATAGAGTCGAAAATGAGTCGCCAAGCATAACTTAAAATTTGAACAGGATGAAAATTACAAATTGATTCACGGTAAATATAACTAAACAGGGATTCACAAAGAAGAATACTACGTGGATTGTTACAACGAACCAAAAGGAAAGTTTTTTCAAAAACGGGAAGAAATTTATCATTAACCGCCAATTGAGCAAGAGCCGTAGAAAGTTTGTCAAATTTTAAGTTATGCTTGGCGACTCATTCTCTTCTCTATGCAATTCAAACCTCTTAAAAGTTATTTGTGACGTCATTCTCAGGAATATCATGCTTGACGTTCTTCTAAAATTTGTATTAGTTCTTTTCTTGTAATATTTTTAAATTCGTAAGCATTTAAATTTATTTTGTAATTTCCGTGTATATTTCTTGTATTATTTTTAGTAAGTTCATTTACCATTTTATACAAATTTGCTTTAAACTGGTCTCTCTATATATAAACATTCCATGTTTTTACTATTCATGTAGCCACTGATGAAGGGCGTATATACGTCCGAAAGCGCTCTGGCAGTTTTTAATTTATGTTTTGTGCGTCTTTTAGGATATGTTAAATAAAATACCTTTCGTTTTTTAAAACGCGTTGTCCTTGATTTTATCTATTGAATGCAGACGTGATACTAATCTTTATTACTTATTCACCATTCGAGCTAGTACAAATCAACAACTCTAACTGTTGCCATTCATTTAAATATAAATGTTGTATTATTGGTCAGTATTTGTTCCATATTTTACAGACTATACACATTTTATAATCTTATTTTTTTAATCGTTTGGCGTTCCTTCATTTATGTCCAATATCAGCACTGCTCTGCTACTACTATTATCAGAAAAGTAATAACATGTGTTCGTTTTCTTTACGATATAAGATTAAAAATATGTCAGCCTTATTTCGATTTATCCCTGAGCTAGAGAAGCTATTAAATTCTAAACTCTTTATTCCTACTCTGAAAACCTCTTAAAGTATATATATCGCTCCGGACCGTTAGCAGTTTCATTACTGTTTGCGTTTGGAGTAGAAATAGGTCACAGCTGCAGATATTTTGGCAGAAAAACTTGCACATTTTGGAGAGAAAAATAATAAAGGCAAAGAATGCCTTAAAAGAGAGAAAGCTTTACTTTCGACATATAAGAAAATCCGGAGCTTAAGAAGTTTAGATAAAAATTCTAGCAATTTTCAGCCTGAAAAAGATGTTATCTGGCCCCAAAAGTAACATACTTTTCGGGAGATTGCGTTTCAAATAAAGCTTGCATATATAATTAAATAACGAAATGACTTACTTTATAAAGAACTAATGCCTTAGTAGGGTATCGAATAATCGATCACCGGCTGGTCAGATAACGTTCTATCCATTGAGCAACTAGGATTATGGAATTTTCATCCGTAATTAAAGTTGATCCCCATTTTTTCTTTTTCTCAGATTCCGTACCAAAATGCGACTTATAATCACTGCAGCCTTCTTATTCCTCAGTTTTGTGATACAGTATAACATCATAGAGAAAACTTGAGCACAGTGTATATGTACAAATAAAATGATAATGCATTTGGGAGGAACCTTGATGCTCCAATCGGGAATCGAACCTTGAATCTTCAAACTGGCATGCCGACGCTCTATGTTGATCTACTGGGATGAAATTACAAACTATTATTGTAGAAGATTCTACATTATCTAATGTCTTTTGAAATGGATTCTGCACATTATCTTTTTTATCGGATTTCATATCAAAGTGCGACTTATGAATAATGCCACCTTCTCATTCCTCCGTTTTGTTATACAGTATAATATCATTTTTTTCCAATGGCCAGGCACTAGACTCTATCACTAGACTCTACGTCGACTTACGTCGTTTACCCTATGTTCGGCCAAAATCGTGAACCATTTTGTCGTCCTAGGACGTTGCCCCAGGCACACCAGGGGGGGCGGAACACACTGCGCCCACAACAAACAACATACATGTCTTACGTGGGACTCGAACCCACAACGTGACGGCCGATCGATCGCTGGAAACGCTCGCCTTAACCGTTCGGCCACCACGTCGACTTAAATGAGCCAACAGTACACGGTGTTCCCAGGTGGTCACCCACCCAAGTACTATCCGCGCCCGATGCTGCTTAACTTCGGTGATCTAACGGGAACCGGTGTTTTCAGCACGGTAGAGCCGTTGGCTTAGTATAATATCATGTTCATCGGGATTCTCCATAAATTGAAATCTCTGTCGTAAATCGCTTGATGATGGAAAAATTCTAATGTTAACGTTTTCCAGACTTTAGAAATCAGAAGTTTATATAATTGTTCGAGAGTTTTCAGGCATATTTTCGCCGTCAATGCCAATTCCATTCATAATACTGAGATTCATTTTTTATGCGAAACGATTTAGGACGAGGCATAGCTTAAATCTTGAAAGAAATTGGACGTAAATGAATCGGGGGGATGTAACGGAAGTGACATCATATTATTACTAATACCTAAAAGAAAACCATTGATATAATTTTAAAGTCTGGGTAACTTGACCTCGGTGACAAATTTGGCGAAATTTCACCAACTTGGAGACTATTGGCGAGTTTTAAAAAAAAATCAAATTTAGCATATTGGTTACGAACATTGCGAGTTATGGGCTTTCTTCAGAAGTTTCCACAGAGTGTACAATATATAAGTCCGTCATTGGTCAGTGGAGTTGTTGACGTAATATATGATACAAGCAAAGGTATCTGCCTATATCCTTTAAATTGTATCATAAAATAATACCAGTAGAAAAGTATAAGAAAATTAAATTTAGATCTGCGACGTCTCTGCATTAACAGCTGCACTGTATATGTGATATAAGTAAAGGTATCTACCTATACCCTTTAAATTGTATCATAAAACAATACCGGTAGAAAAGTATAAAAAAATTAAATTTAGATCTGCCACGTCTGTGCGTTAACAGCTGCAGTGTATATGCGATACATGTAAAGGTATCTGCCTATACCCTTTAAATTGTATCATAAAATAATACCGATAGAAAAGTATAAAAAAATTAAATTTAGATCTGCGACGTCTCTGCATTAACAGCTGCACTGTATATGTGATACAAGTAAAGGTATTCGCCTATATCCTTTAAATTATATCATAAAATAATACCGGTAGAAAAGTATAAAAACAATTATATTTAGATCTGCGACGTCTCTGCATTAACAGCTGCACTGTATATGTGATACAAGTAAAGGTATCTGCCTATACCATTTAAATTGTATCATGAAATAATACCAGTAGAAAGGTATACAAAAATTTAATTTAGGTCTGCAACGTCTGTGCGTTAACAGCTGAAGTGTATATGCGATACATGTAAAGGTATCTGCCTATACCCTTTAAATTGTATCATAAAATAATACCGGTAGAAAAGTATAAAAAAAATAAATTTAGATATGTGACGTCTGTGCATTAACACCTGCACTGTACGTTAGTATGCGCTCATCGTTTGTGTCAACCACATGCTTGCCGTGTAGAGTGACTGCAAACGTTTGAATGTTGTTCTTGAGACCCAGACCGTCCGACCTACCAGAAAGGTATAAGGTAACTGTTTGGACGGCCGGGAAGAGCCACCCAATTTAAACCGGAACCCAGTGGGGGAAAATGTTTGAATGTGGAACACTTCGTCGTTTGTAGTTCAATTCGGACGAAATAAACTACATTCTTTATTTGTAATTTATGTAATCTAACTTATTTGTAATTCATGATTATTTTAGTGTTGGTTTATCCGATTTGCCATATTCAAATTTTGGATTCAAACGTTGTATGAAGCTCATGTCTCTCAATTCCTTAACATTGTCACTGATAATGGATATTATGATATCCGAAAGAGCTAAGGCACTTTAAAATGTAAAAATTTTCCTGTACGTCAAGATGGTATTTTTAAATAAAGACGATTTACAGATCTGGTAGTCTTTGATAGAAAATATACATTCCATTAATAGATAGAAACTGTATATTAAAAAAAAAATAAAAACATTAATTCAAAAAACCAAAAAATATCGAAACTTTTCCTTAGATATTTTGCTTATTCGGCTTACATAACAAACGCATCCCCATTTACCCATTCGAAATATTCATAAGAAGTCATATGTAACATCAATCTAAAACAAATAGTAGTGCTACTTGCCATTTTTCTATTTTTTTTTACTCTTTAAAATATTGAAACGAGTAATAAATGGAAAATGGTGATTATAAATGTCTTATTTATAAATTCATCAGTGTTTCTAAAATTGAAATTACAAACATTAATTCAATTCCCTTATGATTTGTAATTATTCGCAGGTTTCACATACTTTCCTATAAATAAATTCTTATTTTCCGGAAGATTTTCGAATTAAAAGATTTTGAATCCTCATCAAGACCAGGAAAACGATTGCTTTAATCACTAAATCATCATGGCTTAACCATGAATTTAGTCGCAGTTTTTTAGTTAGAGAAGAAATAAATATTGTATTATAGATAAACGCACCGGCAGAATTGCAGATAGAGCTCCCAATCACACACATAGATCTGTTGATGAAAATTTGAAAATGTTTACTCTAAAGTGTCCAAAATGCGTAAATCCATCTAATTGTTAACTAAGGTTAACATTTATTGTTAACTATTGGACTAAGGTTGAAAACTATATTTTCCAATTTTCCACCTTAGTCCAATACTTTCCTTATTACAAAATAAGGCGGGGGAGGTAGTAAATTCGTGGCTTCTAAAAATTTAGAATTTGGTGGCACAGAAATAATTATTAATAATAAACGTTTTGATCAGTTCATATTAAATACTGGTATTATTTTCCCTATATATATATATATATATATATATATATATACAGAGTGTCCAGTGATATCGGTGCCCAATGGCTATTTCCTCAACCGTTAGTCACAGAGTACTTCCAATTGCAAAAAATTTTTAAATTTTAAAATCTATTATCTTAGAAATAATTTAAATCAATAAATGCATTTTTCAAAGAAAAAGGAAATACGAAATAAAAATTTTTATACGGTCCCCCTGTCCTACCAGTTATATTTAGAAAAATCATCCTCATACAATTTCATTCAAAATATAAAAAAAACATCTTTTTACGACCAAAATTGACCGATTTGTAGCTGTTTAAATTTGGAGCACTTTTTGTGCCGAGAAATGGTCAAAACGGTCCCTGATGGGTTGGTTGTCAGGAGAATTGGTCAATACGGTCCCTGATTGGTTGGTTGTCAGGAGAATTGGTCAATACGATCCCTGATTGGTTGGTTGCCTGAAACGGGACATTTCTATGCGTGGAAAGGCGACTTAAGTCATAAAGTTTAATTCTTCATTAATTACTCAGTGAATTTTGGTCGTAAAATGAAGATTTTTTTTTAATCTGCATGAAATTGCATGAGGATGACTTTCCTAAATATAATTGGTAGGACCGGGGGACCGTATACAAATTTATATTTCCTATGTATTTCAGAAATGCATTTAATGATTTAAACTGTTTCTAAGATAACAAATTTTAAAATTTGAAATACTTTTGCAATTGGAAGAATATCTCTGTGACTAACGGGACATTTCTATTCGTGGAAAAGCGACTTAAGTCATAAAGTTTAATGCTTCATTAATTACTCAGTGAATTTTGGTCGTAAAATGAAGATTTTTTTTTTAATCTGCATGAAATTGTATGAGGATGATTTTCCTAAATATAATTGGTAGGACCGGAGGACCGTATACAAATTTATATTTCGTATGTATTTCAGAAATGCATTTAATGATTTAAACTGTTTCTAAGATAACAAATTTTAAAATTTAAAATACCTTTGCAATTGGAAGAATATCTCTGTGACTAACGGTTGAGGAAATAGCCAGTGGTCACCGATAGCACTGGACATCCTGTATATATATATATATATATATATATATATATGTGTGTGTGTGTGTGTGTGTGTGTGTAATCTTGGACTGCAATAGCTTTTGAAGAATATGTAGAAAGATCATCTGCTGATAAAATTTGTTTATTTAGGTCATAATCGAAGTTACGCTTGAAGAACCTTTCATTTTAATGCCGGCTGTATAAATATTTTATGTAAACATGCATCTATTCTTTATATCTAGAGCGTATCTATTGTCCTTTAGAACACCTGTTACAGTCATCACTTTTACCTGAGAGGGTGGGAGGCGTAGTTTATTATTCAAAGTCACGTAATCGTAAAAAAGAATGAAAAGGCCATTGGGAATATTATGAAGAGTAATATTTTTTCTTCTTCTACAAATAAATATTATGACTTGAAAATAAGTGCTGAGTTTCAAATAACTAATAATTGAAGAGGGCTGTCAATATGCCAAACATCAGAGTCAGTAAGATAAACAAGAAATATCAATTATGCGTAAAGAATTGATAATGAAACACTTTCCAACTGAAATGTAATTTTATTTAAATATCTCTAAAATGCGATATATTCAGTTGTGATATTTTTTTAATCATCACAATACTATAATAATTTATTTACTTGGAAACTTAAAACTTCATCAAAAAGGCAATACTATAAAATTGTCTGCTTCTCTATGTAAAATCAATGAATATTTCATTCATATAACTTATATTACAGACTCCAGAGATAAATAATTTATCGTTAAAAAATTATTCAATTCTTATACAACTCATTCTACTATCACTTGATTTGTTTACATTTTACACACAATACAATTAGGGTTCGTTTGGCAAAGTTTGATGATCATTTAAACTAAAAAATATTGCAGTTGCGTTTGCACAGGATATAGATGCACAGAAAATGCGCAAACATAAAGCGGTTTTAGGATTGATGCAACACTAAATATAAATTTAAAAAAACTTTAAAAATTACGATTTTGACACATCGGTAAAAATAGATTGCATGTTTTATTTTGCAATGAGAATAATTGAATTTGAATATTTTTATTTTTATTTAAAAAACTACCGAACATTGCTGATTTTTTTTTTATATATTTTATGGGATAATTTGAATATTTCCTAAGATTTTCGATGCAATTTGCAAATTTCAACTGTTTAATGCAATATTCAAATTCTAAGAATGTATATGCTAATTTCTATTAGGATTCTCAAATATTAAAATGAATTTTCTTATACTTCTAGTGTGATAATTATTTAAAATTCAAGTTGAAAATGAATATTCAAGTCAAATGTAGCCAAATTTGAAATCTTTCACAACTGACACACTGGGCCAACGACCGTACCGTGCTGAAAACACCGGTTCTCGTTAGATCACCGAAGTCAAGCAGCATCGGGCGCGGTTAGTACTTGGTGGGTGACCACCTCGGTACACCGCGTGCTGTTGGCCATCTCGGGTGCGGTATCCCCGTGGTTTGCGCGCTAGATTTGCACGCTACCACAAATGCCGCCGTGTTCATGCGGAGTACGATCACGTTAAACATGTGGGTCCGTAAGTCCTTCGGAGAGGTTGGTGGTAGGGGAAGGAGGGTACGGTCCCTGTGGATGCCTCCCCCACTGGGTTCCGGTCTAAATTGGGTGGCACTTCCCGGCCGTCCATACAGTTGCCTTACACCTTTCTGGTAGGTCGGACGGTCTGGGTCTCAACAACAACAACAACAACTGACACACTTCATATGTGCGTATCCATTCCATACAAGGCCTTTTGCTTGTATTAATAATTATAAGAGTTATAAAAAAACAACGCTTTTCATTATAAAAAAATAAAATTAATGTCCTAAGTAGGAAAATAAGGCGGTAATATAACTATACAACACACTTTTAGTGTTTTCAATCAATTGCGAGGAAGGAACTTTGATTATTGCACATACTATAATTTTGCAACAAGAAACACGAATACCCTCATAAAAGTTGAAAATATGCTTCAAATGTCTATTTGAGTTTTCGAAGCCTAAGGATATATCAGGAGCAAAGTGTTCAAGATCTTTTAGCACGATGTATATACAAACTTTTCAATAGAACTTTAAGTTCGAAATATACTTTTAAAGTAGTTTCACAGTACAAATTTGAGTATACACACAACATTTATATTTTTTTTATTTATACATAAATGTATATTTTTATTTATATATAAATGTATATTTTTTGTTTATACACAAATGTATATTTTTTATTTATACATAAATGTATATTTTTATTTATACACAAATGCATATTTTTTTATTTATACATAAATGTATATTTTTATTTATACGTAAATGCATACATTTTATTTATACATAAATGCATATTTTCATTTATACATAAATGTATATTTTTATTTATGCATAAACGTATATTGTTTTATTTATACATAAATGTATATTTTATTTATAAATAAATATATATTTTTTATTTATACATAAATGTATATTTTTATTTATACATAAATATACATTTTTTAATTTATACATAAGCGTATATTTCTTATACATAAATGTATATTTTTTATCTATGACAGAATATGCATTTGTCTTAAATAAATATGATCCTAAGCAAGAACTATATTTATAAATATCAATATGTATTATTCAGTATTGAGGAAGTAGCAATTTGCTTTGAGCAAATAGAAAAGAGAAATTAGGCATCCCCATTGTTCATTGATACTGTATCTTCCATGCTTGGCGTCTATATAATCACTTTTTCCATATTACTTTACAGGAGATGGCGAAGCTAAGATTTGTTCATAAAATAAAGCTTTAATTTCAATCAAATTATATAATGGTTATTTATTAAAAATTTATTTATAAAATCTATTTTTTTGTCAAATTTAAATATTTAAACTTATTTCAAAATGTTAATTATAAATATGAATTAATTGATCCCGGGTTGAAAAAATGAAATACAGTAAACCCTATGGAAACTAATTTTTTAAACATTTTTTAAACGGATTTAAAATTCACAAATTGCTTCGAAAATTTTAGGGAATATTCAAATTATTCTATAAAATATATAAAAAAAAATTCAGCAAAATATATTCAGTAGTTTTTTAAATAAAAATTAAAATAATAATTACACCACTTATATGAAGCAATCACGTGACCATGATATGAAAAGATCACGTGACACACTTCAAAATGAAATATGGCATCTACCTTGTCTCAAAATCGTGATTTTTAAAGTTCTTTTTATTTCATATTTAGTGTTGTATCCGTCCTGAAACTGCTTTATTTTTGCTTAAATTCTGTGCATCTACATACTGAAACAACGCAATTACAATATATTTGAGTTTAAATGATCATCCAAATTTGATTATTTCTACCACGAAACCTACTTTTCACTTATGGAAAATGTAAATAGCAAAATATATAGAATGAGTTGTATAAGAATTGCTGCATTTCTTTAAAGCAAAATTATTTAGCTCATGGAGTCCGCAATATAGCTGATATGAATGGAATATTTATTGATTTTACAGAGAGAAGGACGATTTTTTTGATGAAGTTTTAAGCATAGAGTTTAATTACTTGTAGCTCCATGGTCTTAAGTTTTTACATAAAATACATTATTATAGTATTGTGATGAATGAAATGAATGGGAAAAAGGTAATGAATGAAATGCTGCTTTTATAGAGAGGGCCAGGCTTGTTATATTTCGATGACGTCATTTGAATAAATTGTTGTTTTCGATGAAGTTTTCAAATATAATGAATTATTGTAGTATTATGATAATTTAAAAAATATTACCGAGGAATGTATCGCATTTTAGAGATGTTTGAACCAGGCAATTTATATTTCAATGCCGTCATTTGAATGAAGTTCATTTTTTTCGATGAAGTTTTAAGTTTTCAAATACAATAAATTAATGTAGTATTGTGATAATTTTCAAAATATTACTTAGTGTATTGTATTTTAGAGATGTTTAAATGAAATTGCAATGTTCGAAAGGGTTTCATAATCAATGCTTTATGCATGATTGATCTTCCTTGTTAAAATTAAAAATTATTAAAAATGTAGACTAAAGATTTATTGAAATTTGTATTATGGGAATCAAGCAAAAGCTTTTCGTTGAATTAATTAAAAATAAATAAAATCATTTTAAAATGTGCTTTAATTAATTTTATAATATGAATAAAACTAAATAAATGTGAAGTTCAATAATTTTTTTCGATGCAATGCTTTTCAGTAAGACATGTAGTAAAAGAGAAATTATATATGGAGTTTTCGTTCCAGCCGCCAAATTCTCCTGTTCTCTAATCCTGGTCTTGGATCCATGCCAATTTATTTGCGCTTGTTAATTATTCAGTAGTAGGTGAAATACGTCGCGAAGCCTGGTCTCTTTTTGGAGGGATTAGAACAAAATTAAAATTTATTTCCACAGTATTTCTAGATCCACGTGAAATTAATATGTTTGAATCATTCTTCGACATATTTTATAATTCTGAAGCAAACTAATGGATATAATGAATAACTGGAAATTTTAAAGAATTCAGAGAATATTTACAGAAAACGTTTGTGGTTCAATAAAATTATACTTCATAACGAAAAAATATTAAATTTAACTTATTTATTTTCTAATTGCATTGAAATAGCTTGTATTTAAATGATATGATGTGATAGGATTGTAATATTTTACTTATCTTAAGTTAAAGTTTATTTAAGTGAGCTTTAAAATTTCACCAAACCTGGTTAGATAATTTAAACTGAAATTTAAAGAATAATCGTAATTAACATATTCACTTTATACATTGATATAAAATAAGTATAAACGAATTTACACAATTAAGAACATTTTCTCTTCGTTTTAAAAAACAAGTATAATACTTGTTAATGGTAATGCAAAATTAAAGAAAGAAAAATCAAGTGTCTCCTTATTGAAATATTATTGCTACAAAATATTACAAAATATTATTTCTTGCAAAATGCTTCTTAATGCATGAAGTTTCTAAACAAGAAAACAGATTTACAATTAACCATTATCATTATGTAAAGAAACGGGTTGCTTGACGTTGCTCACATTTTTAAAGAACATTGTACCAGATTTGGCAAAACATCGTAAACTTGGTGAGTTTGGGCAAGTTTTAAGAAGATACCGGAGCTTTCTCCATTGTTCCATTACTTTCGAAGATAAGGCCTCTTTCTAGAAATTTCTATGGAAAGAGTTTAAAGAAGTCATCGTTCAGTTGGGCAGAGATCACGTAATACGAGTCAAATAGAACTGTGCGTTACGTCAGTGTTGTTAGAACATATTCTGCTAATTTATGTGTTAGTTGAGCATTTAATTGCTGTTTTATTGTACCTAACAGTTGTTTAGCGACCTTGTAAGTCAGCTGTAGTGATATTACTGGTAAATTGTTCCTGTTTACGCTTATTGGTGCTTTTAAATAAACGCGTTAGTTATCCAGAAATTCAGACACATTTTTTCATTTTTGTTTTCTGGAAGTACACCCACGATTAGATAGGATACGTCGTAACACTATATTTACTTCTGGTTAATATGTACTCATATTTGAACAACTGCTAATTGCGTACGAATATTTCTACCCATACCTGCCTTCACTGCAATAGAGAACAAGAAAGATCAATCATGCATAAAGCATTGAGTATGAAACACTTTCCAACTTCAATGCAATTTTATATAAGCATCTCTAAAATGCGATACATTTCTCGGTAATATTTAAAAAATTATGGCAATACTACATTAATATATTATATTTGAAAACTTCATCGAAACACAACTGAAATTTATTCAAATAACGTCATCAAAATATAACACGCCTGGCTCTCTCTCTCTGTAAAAGCAGCATTTCATTCATAAACATTTTTCCCTTCATTTCATTCATCACAATACTATAATAATTCATTTTATTTAAAAATTAAGACCATGGAGCTACAAGTAATTAAACTCTATGCTTAAAACTTCATCGAAAAAAATCGTCCTTCTCTCTGTAAAATCAATGAATATTTCATTCATATCAGCTATGCAGACTCCGTGAGCTAAATAATTTTGCGTTAAAGAAATACAGTAATTCGTATACAACTCATTCTACATATTTCGCTGTTTACATTTTCCATAGGTGAAAAATAGGCTTCGTTGTAGAAATAATCCAATTTGGATGATTATTTAACTCAAATATATTGTAATTGTGTTGTTTCAGTATGTAGATGCACAGAATTTAAGCAAAAATAAAGCGGTTTTGGGACGGATACAACACTTAATATGAATTAAAAAGAACTTTAAAAATCACGATTTTGAGACAAGATAGATGCCATATTTCATTTTGAAGTGGGTCACGTGATCTTTTCATATCATGGTCACGTGATCGCTTCATATAAGAGGTGTAATTATTATTTTAATTTTTATTTAAAAACTACTGAATATATTTTGCTGAATTTTTTTTAAATATTTTATGGAACAATTTGAATATTACCTAAAATTTTCGAAGCAATTTGTGAATTTTAAATCCGCTTAAAAAATGTTTGAAAAATTAGGTCCCATACGGTTCAATGTATTTCATTTTTTCAACCCGGGTTGAATCCAAAACTAATTGGGTGATATTATTCATTTATATTCCCATAGGTCCAACAGACCGTCTGAACAACATACTAAAATTTCATTTTGATTAAGTCATTTTTACGGTAGTTATCCTGCTAACGGACAGACAGACAGACAGACAGACAGAATGAATGAATAAAGTCATAAACACTTTTCAACTTTATTGTAAAATGTTAATGAAAAATGTAAATTAAAAGTACCAATCATTAAGACTACTGAAAAAGGGAAAAATCTAACAAACATAGAATATATATATACTTATAACGATTAAATTAATTATTAAAACAAGAAAGATCAATCATGCATAAGCATTGATTATGAAACACTTTCCAACTGAAATGTAATTTCATTTAAAAATTTCTAAAATGTGATTCATTCAGTGGTAATATCTTTTACATTATCACAGTACTACAGTAATTTATTATAATTAAATATTTAAAACTGTATCGAAATATAAATCATCTGATTCTTTATGCAAAATCAATGAATATTTCATTCATATAACTTGTATTCCAGACTCCAGAGCTAAATAATTTTGTGTGAAAAAAATTCAGCAATTCTTATGTAATTCATCTTACAATCGCTTGAGATATTTGCATTCTGCATATGTTAAAATTAGGCTTCCTTGAAGAAATAATAAAAGTTTAGGGATCATTTAAAATCACAACTATTGTAATCGCATAGGCACGGAATTTAGATACACAGATAATACACAGATAATATATATGTGTATGTGTATGTACTCAAAGTATTGGAATCGTGCAGAAGATCGGAACTCGAATTTTCAAAGGATCTACACGTTTTGGGACTTCTAGAACACGAAAAAACTACTTTTAGGAAGACGTCTGTGTGTGTAAGGGTGTATCTGTGTATGTTTCTGTGTGGATATTACATCCACTCTAATTGAAAAACTAATGGACCGAATTTCATACAATTTGGTAGGTATGTTTTTTGTGGGAAATCCTGATGTTCATTAGATTATAGTACGATTCGTAATAAAAGAATCTGCCTTCTTTGCGAAATGGCCGCAGAAATTGCCTTTATCCACTCTAGCTAAAAACTAATGAACCAAATTTAACAAAATTTGGAGTATAATATTTCAATAACCTACAAGTGATTTATATACCAAATTTAACAAAATTTTGTATATAAATCATTTGTAGGTTATTCTACTACGATTCGGGAAAAAGGAACGGGCTATTTTTGCGAAATGGCCAGCAAAAATCGTTATATATAAAAATAAAAGACTACGTGTGCTCAATTATATCAATTAAATTCCTATTTTATATGTGATTTTTGACAACAAAAAGAATAAGACTAACTCCATTACTCTAGGACTAGCCGTTCTTGAGATATTCTAGTTTTTTCGCGTTTTCGCTACGCCAACTTTGACAATAAGTCCAGCTATCAAATGAGAACCAAACTTAAGTTTAACGTGTAAATTCAATGTCATTTAAAATACTTATGTTGTGCAGATAAACTCAAATTATCATTGAATAAATAAAGAGAACGAATATGAGTCTGCAGGGAAAGACATGTGCTGTCCACATCAGAATTTTTAACAATATTACGCCAATGATTTATAGAAGTGAACGGGGATTATTTTCAGGCCATTTCGAAAAAAATGTATGATCTATATTTAAAGATCCATCAAATTTTTGTCGAATAAAATGTTCAACAAATTTAAGCTGTGTACCAAATTTTAACTCTCTAGGACGTAGGAAACTGCATTTAAAATGCCATCAATTAAATTTATAAAGAAGAGTTATATAAAATTTAAAAAAAATGAAAAATTGTTATCTACCAAATTTATTTTAAAATATGAAGCCACTCCCATATGCAAAACGTTTAAACAAATGGAGAGATATTTATTATATAATATCTCTCTCTTTTCTTTCTGGAAGATATCCCAAAGTCAGAATTTAATTGAATTTGTTTTTTTCCCTATATAAAATAATTTTTTTAATTAAAAAACTACTTAACATATTTTACTGAATTTTTTTTTATATATTCTATGGGATAATGTGAATATTTCCTAAAAATTTCGAAGCAATTCGTGAATTTTAAATTTACTTAAAAAATGTTTGAAAAATTAGGTCCCATAGGGTTCAATGTATTTCATTTTTTCAACCCGGGTTCAATAAAAAACTAATTGGGTGATATTATTTATATATATTCCCATAGGTCCTACAGACCGTCTGAACAACATACTAAAATTTCATTTTGATAAACTCATTTTTACGGCAGTTATCGTGCTAACGGACAGACAGACAGACAGACAGACAGACAGACAGAATGAACAAAGTCATAAACACTTTTCAACTTTGTTGTAAAGTGTTAATGAGCAAATAAAATAAGTGCAAGATTTAAAATAATTCAACTTTTGCAGATATATATTGATCAATGGAAATACTGTTTCACATGATACGAAATACAGCAAAATTTACATGGCAACCCTGAATATACTGTAATCTTTAAACACTGATTCTTCTAGGGTAAAATATAAAATGTATGTCCCACTCTTCCATAAAATTTCTCCCACAGTACAGACATGTATTATGTCAGTAACTTCTAACATAAACATGATAAAAATCTAAATCGCATTACACATGTTAGGTTTCCATAACGATGAGCCAAGATTTTCCATCTAACTTTATATATCTCTTTAGAAACCATCTGGTGATTCAAAACCGTTCTCGACGCCTGGGGACAGGACAGGGAACATCTTTCGTATAACCAGTTTGAGACCCTTTATCACGTTTTATGAGAAGACAGGGAGGGGATCTTATCTCTTATTTAGAGATATTCCAGTACTGGAACATAAATAAAAGATGGTCAAGTGTGTTTTGCAGCACATAATAAAGATATACAGGGTGTTTCAAAAAGATTGCACACTGAATTGGACGATTGGTCGTGGACTCTCTTGTGTTTAATTTAAGAAATGATTCATATAAGGTAATCTTTCAGACTACAGCCGTTTTAGTCATGTGACATATTTTAGTATAAAAAATACAAAATTTGATTTTCCATACCGGCCCTCTACAGAGGATTAGAAAATCCAATTAGAAAATCTCCCTTTATTCATTTAAAAATTAAAAATAAATAAATAAATAAATAGAAAAGAAAAATTGGTTCTCTAATATGCAAAATTGGCTGCAAGGAAATTTTCATAATTATTGGACCTAAACCACTTTGACCCGATCAAAAGAAACGACAAATCAAATTTCAGGGGCTGTACAAACATTTACTTTCGATTTCCGTTAGATAAATGTTCCATTCGAATTCAGGGGCTGTACAAAAATTTACTTTCTATTTTCGTTAGATAAATGTTCCATTCGAATTCAGGGGCTGTACAAAAATTTACTTTCTATTTTCGTTAGATAAATGTTCCATTCGAATTCAGGGGCTGTACAAAAATTTACTTTCGATTTTCGTTAGATAAATGCTCCATTCGAAAACGTACATGCGTACCTATTTTTAGTAAAGCTTTACACGGTCCACAATTATCCGTCGAAAGTATAATTTGCGATCTCTCGGAAAATGTCGATCGTATTGAAATGGAACATTTTTATTTGACAAATCGGAATATTGAAAGTATCTTTTATAATTGATAATTTTTTATAGGAGGCCCTTACAAAAAGTTACGTATACTATTGACTAAAAGTTATCTCGTGATCAAATTCGCATGTGATGGTATCTACCATCATTGAAGCATTTCTCATGTTGGAACCATGGGCCTTTTACCATTCGTTCAAGATATATCATTCTTGCAATCTTTATGAAACACCTTGCATATTTCTTTAAGAATCGTCTGCTGATTCAAAACCGTTTGCAACGCCTGGGGATATGAATTAGGGCATTTTTCGAAAAACCAGTTCGAGACCCTTTATCACGTTTTATGAGAAAACAGGGAGATCTTATCTCTTATTTAGAGAGATTTCTGCACTGAAGCATAAATAAAAGATGGTCAAGGGTCTTCTTCAGCACATAATAAAGATATATAAGTAGTGGAAAGGGCAATGCGCTTTTTTTTATTATAGAAACATTCTCAAGAAATCACGTTATTCTCAGGCATTTTTTTCCCAGCGTTTGAACATTTGAAGCTTAATTTAACAAATCCTCTGTTTTGTTCGTATTATTGCTAAAACACGGAATTTATTCATGTACTATATAAAAATCAGACTCTATGTAACTGTTTCCCTTGGCGATAGATTCGGCGATAAGTTGATGACATTGACGGACATTTTGGCGTAAAATTTATTGAAATATCTCTGAATTATACACCATTTTTGAAAATGTCGCCCAAATTACCGGAATGACGCCACATATAATTAATTTTATGCATTCCATCATTTGCCGGGTTTAACATTTAATGATATAATCTAATTTTCATCGTCATAGTAATACGATTGTAAACGATTGGGTAATTTTCTACAGCGATATAGATCAAATATCGGGCAAATTCTGTATCATCTGGAATCGTATCACCGAAATCGTAACTTTGTACTGTACTCAAAAAATATCAATATCGACTTGATTTTTCATTTTACTCTGGAGTTACTCCAGAACACTGTAAAATAGCTCTATGAATGTAACCGGATTCAAATTTGAATAAAAAGTGAGTTAGAAACAACTACATATTGATTTTTCGTTGAAATCCATTTTAGTTTTGTATATCGCTTCCGAACAAAACAAAGGTACAGGGGAGTGCTGGTGGAAGTTTATTAAGTTCGTCAACAAAAATATACATTTTTATATACACATAGAAAAGCTATTATCTTTGTCAGTCTACCTGCCACACTGGACGACAATTTAGCTAAAGTAGAAAAACCGTTTTGCAAAACATTTGGCGGAATATCGCCAGT
Organism: Amaurobius ferox; assembly: GCA_951213105.1. NCBI lineage: Eukaryota > Metazoa > Arthropoda > Arachnida > Araneae > Amaurobiidae > Amaurobius > Amaurobius ferox. Next base: position 127,606,320 of record OX578135.1, on the reverse strand, counting down.
TTCGTGACTTTAAAAAAATGCCGCCCAGTTAATACTAATTTAATATATCTGAAAATAAAATTCAATTTCTGCCATTATCTCTGCCACTTTGAAGGAATAATTAATTTAATATAAGTGATTCAAAACGCAGTCCCATGGTATTGTTATTGGGACAGGTTTAGATTTCGTATTTAATTTTCGTTTTGTGACGGGTTACACAGTAATTGTGTAGTTAGGAAGTTTTACAGTAATTTATAACATCAATTGGTGGAGATGCATGTGTCCAGAGATTTTAAAAGAACAAGTGGTTCAGGCTATCAAATAAGAAGGAATCTTTTATACAGTCGCATAAACCCAGTCATATAACTTTCATAATATCTAATTATACATAATAATTCACGATTTATATATCAATCAACGGTTTCTATTTATTTATTTAAAACGCATAGCGCATTTGGTATTTTCTTTCAACGTTCATAGTTCAATATTTATATCCACAACACACAACAACATTGGTCTTATTCGCCCCGAGGAAGGCAAAAAATAAAGTGAGCACTTCACTTGACAATAAACCTTCATAAAATCGTAAAATGGCAACCATGATAGTAACTTCTAACATAAACTCGACATAAACGTAAATCGTATTACACATGTTATGCTTCCATAACGATGAGTCAAAAACTTCCATGCAACATTATAAATCTTTATAGAAGCCATCCATATATTCAAAGCGCCTTGGATGCCTGGAGATACAAAAAGAGGAATTTTACGAACAACCGGGTCGAGATCCTTTATCACGTTTTATATAGAGACTAGGGGATCCTATCTTCCGTTTTGTTGCACTGAAGCATAAATAGAAGACAACCAAGTATCTTATTCAGGCTGTAATAAAGATATGTATGCAGAAGAAACGCATTTAATAGCAATAACATAAAACTATTGCCAGGTACGAGCGTCGTTCTTAGAAAACATATAAATGTTTGATTCAACTAAAATATTGTTTGTCTTTTATCAAGTAGAAAATTTGTTACTGTATAAAACAAAATTTTTAGTATATATCATTCGAAATATAATCAAGTAGTTGTAAAACAAATGGTAGCACAAATACATATTTTTATTGAAGTTGGTTCAGTCACCAAAGTGCAAAGTGGGGCAATACAATTAACAGGCACGTTGTCCAACAATTACTAAATCCTAATATGGCTCTATTCATTGAAACAAATTATAATTTAACAATTACTTAAGTTTTGTTCCGACCAAACACCAAATAAAAGTTACAACTATTTCTAAACTCCTTTTCAATTCAAGTCTCAAATTGAATATGTGGAGGCAAGAATCATCTAAGTCCATATTTGGTGATTTTTACTTTTTAATAATAACTTATAGAAAAAAAGTCGGCCTTTATTTTAGTGCGAGAGTGATGTATATGTTACGGTTAAAGTAAAAAAGTCGGTTAGTATTAATAATAACCACGTCTTTTGGTAAATGTGATAAATATTGCATATTAATCACATTTATCGGTAAATATTAATAATTACCAATGAAGTTTGGTCATTGTGATTAATTAAGCATAATTTATTGAAACCCCAATTCTAACGTAATTTTTATGTCATGCGATAGGATGTATATGATATTAAATACATTAACAGTTTAGTTAGCAATGAAATTTGGTCACTGTAAAAATGTTTTATAAGATATATTCATTATTTATTACTACATACAAATTACATTATACACAAACACCTTAAGGCGACAAAAAATTGCAAACAGATTACATTAAAAATACAATAAATGAAAATCTCAAGCTAAATGTTCTGAAAATTATTACATTGACCAAACTTCATTGGTAATTATTAATAACAACCAGTTCATGTGATAAATTCTCATAAATTATTCACTTTAACCGGTTCATTTGGCTAGTATTAATAATAGCCGGTTATTATTAATTATAACCGATTAATCGCATTGACCGTAACATATATACGCTTTGTCAACACTAATATACACTGACTTCCAAAAGTTAAGCACCTAATGCAAATTTTTACTTTTCGAATGCGTATTTGAATTTGAGTGGCTGAAAATCGCTGCGGATGTAGATGGCGGTATGCAAATATCGTATGTTGCAGCCAATCCCGATTGGCTGTCCGGATATATGCTAATTAGGCAGTCGTTGAAGAGGTCAGCAATCTGAAGGGTTTGAGGAGGTGCATTTAAACGCTGATACGAAGCGTTCATAACTTCTGTAGGATTATTTTTGATGATTTTCGTGTTTCAGTGGATGAAAGTCGAATGCCAGATAGTGAGAGCTGGCTCACTGTCGGGCGCATTGAAGCAGGACAGTCAATCAAAGATATGGCTATTTTCTTTGGGGGTTGATTATTCGGCAATATCTCGATTATGGAAACAATTCCAAACAAGTCAAACAGTTGTCCGGAGATCTGTGCCCGGTCGTCCAACGGTTACCACCCCCTCTGATGATCGGTATATTGTTATAGTAGCCAAGCTGAAACGACGAGCGGCCCCCACAACTGTTACATCCATGGTTGCAGCGGCACTTGGTAAGACAATATCTTCAGTACTGTGAACTGAATGCTCCAAATGAAGGGACTGTATGCCATAGTACCACGTTTTTGTGTTCAACTGACTGTCCAAGCCAGAGGGGCAAGATTAAAATGGTGTAGTCGACATGCCAATTGGACTGTCTCAGATTGGTGCAACGTCCCGTTCACGGACGAGTCCAGATTTGCCCTGGAATCCGATGATAAGCGTGTAAGGGTCTGGAGAGAACGAGGAACACTCAATCAGGCCAAGAACATCATCGAACATCACGGATTTAGAGGTGGCAGCGTCATGGTGGGGGCTGGAATTTCAATGGGATATCGCACAGAGCTGCACATCTTTAAAGGCGGTGGTTCTGTGATGGCTGCGCGGCATCGGGATGAAGCCCTAGACCCCTATTGCAAGACTCTACGCTGCAGTAGTGGGTCCTAACCTCCTTTTTATGGACGATAATGCTCGTCCTCATCGAGCTAATATCGTTGACGAATACCTGGAAAGTGAAGTCATTTCTCGCATGGAGTGGCCGGCGTATTCACCCGACCTTAATTAAATTGAAAACCTTTGGGATGCCCTAGAACGTGCTGTCTCTGCACGTTTACCTCCTCCAGTCAGTCTCAGAGAACTGCTTACTGCCTTATTGGAGGAATGGCCATTGCTCGCATCTGTGATGATTGATATCCTCATTGAAAGCATGGAAAAACGTTGTAAAGTTTGTGTGAAGGTCCGGGATGGTCACATACCATATTAATGTAAGTTTTAGTTTGTTTGCCTTTAAGCATATTTTTGTTAATGACCCAAATGTGACACCATAATGTATAATTTACGAAAAGTATAATTTTTTTCATCTTTGTACACAATTCTTGCTTTCTTTAATGCATAAACATATTTGCTACCTTCATGTACAATTTTGAGTTAATCAAAGTTTTACTTTTCCATTTTTGTTGATTTCCATCCGTTCTTAACTTTTGGAAGCCAGTGTATATACTGAAAACTGTTATTTCAGAGTTGCGATTGACAACACCAAATAAAAATTATAACTATTTCTAATCTCATTTTCAATTCCAGATTCTAATCGAATATGTGGATGCAAGAACCATCTAAATTGATATTTGGTGATTTTTACTTTTTGATAGCAACTCATTGAAAAGTAAAGTCGGTTTTTAATTTAGTGCGAGAATGATGTATATACCCCTGGTCAACACTGATATATGTACCGAAAACTGTTACTTCAGATAAGAGTTGCGATTGACAACTCCCAATTGAATTGAAAAATCCCAAAGATGTGATGAAATTTGGCACACTACAATGTGCCCCTAAATGACATTTGGTTCTACAATCAGCCGGAAGCGTTAAAGGATGGATATCAGAATTATTGAGGGTAGCCATTGAACTTTATTCTGTAATAAAGCCACATTTATACAGTGATCTAATCAATTACGAACCAAGTCAATAATTTAATGACTACTTTCATTTAAAATACTGCACTTTACACTTCAATAAAGCTACTTTTGATGTCAATAATAATCTAGGGTAGGGGTATCTATCTGAAATCGGAACGTTACGGAAAATGTTAACAATTTGGAGAGTTACATTTACGAACCTATTATATAAAAATGTAAGCAATTTGGAGACTTACATCTACGAACCCAACATATAAAAATGTAAACGATTTGGAGACTTACATCTACGAACGCAATATATAGAAATGCAAACAATTTGGAGACTCACATCTACGAACCCAATATATAAAAATGTAAACAATTTGGAGATTTACATCTACGAACTTAATATATAAAAATGTAAACAATTTGGAGACTTACATATACGAACCCAATATATAAAAATGTAAACGATTTGGAGACTTGCATCTACGGACCCAATATATAAAAATGTAAACAATTTGGAGACTTACATCTACGAACCCAATATATGAAATTGTAAACAATTTGGAAACTTACATCTACGAACCCAATATTTGAAAATATAAACAATTTTTACTTCTTTTATCGAGTTTTATTTATGAAGAGTTTTATTTACGAGAGTTTTATTTATGAATACATAAAAACAATTTTAACGTTTTGAACACATTAAAAAAACTAAAACTTTTCCGTTTAAGCGATTTTTCTCCTTACTTTCACTTAAACAGTTTTATAAATTACAAACAAATAGACGAAGCAGTAAGCGACATAAATGTTCAGTAAGAAATCAGGTTTTCAGTTTAATAATTTGGTTTTTTTTTATAAATCGCTTGTAGTTTTCGAGGAATTGTCTTGTCAAATTCGAGAAGATTAAACATTTTCCGTTTTCTCAGATACACAATTCACATTGGTGCAACAACCAGGTAAATCCATCTCAGGCGTTTGCTCAAAAAGAAGAAAAATATGATGGGTTTTTTTCTACAAGCAATAGATAACTTGCATTTATTTCTAATAACATAGACAATTCCAAGAAAGTATGACACAATATTTTTTATAATTTTTGCTCTCCTAAAAATTTGATATTTAGAACTTACATGGCTTTTGCACCCGCCCCTTTAATTCTAACCCGATTTCATTAAAATTGAGTTGAAATGCATATATTCAAAAATATATACACAATATTACATCGCAGATCTGTGTTTAAATACTAATTATTTGTTTTGTCTATTCGAAATAATTTAAAAGACATTTTCTGTGCTTAAACCTTATCCATAACATTTATAAATACATTAAACACGCACTAGAAATATTTAAATATTTTTAAATATTTTCTAACAAAGATCACAAATACATTGTAAACATTTAAAATCACCCTTAATGATGTACACCAGAATTTCACATATTAGACTTCCGGAGAGCTGCCGGACGCCATCATCAGTGGCAGTGTTGAGGAAATGACAGGCCTCGCAATTAAAATTATTGTAAATTACAAATAAGTATATATATAAATATATATACATACTTATTTGTAACTTACGATAATTTTAATTATCGTAAATTACATATAAGTATGTATATAAATATTTATATACATATTTGTAATTTACGATAATTTAAATTTCGATTTATCCCGCTCTGTATATGCAAATTTTGTATTTGCAATTTCGGACTGCATACAAAGACTCATGTTTGTAATTTTATTCACTTTGCCACTGATGCACTCTGGCTCTTTAATATATAAAATTTTGGTGTACGTCATTAATGGTGATTTTAAATATAGTTTACAATGTATTTATGGTCTTTGCTAGAAAATATTTTAACATACCATATATAACATTACGACAAAGTACATACAATGTCATACATTTCATTATTTAATAGCGTCTTTTCATAAGCAATGTATCTGAAATATCCCTTCTTAGTATTATCCAACATGCATAAAATGCATTTTTAGGAAGTTACTCATTCCACGCACTTTCCGTTAGTTTAAGACTCAGAAATGTGAGAAACTTCAGAAATAATTGGATGCCAGTATTTGTTTCGGTCGTCTTGACTTGAATGGTAATTTATTCGAACGTTTTCGCAGAACACCTGTTGTGCGAGTTTGCTTTCAAATCGGTGTTCACCGGGAATGGTTGATTACATGCAGTCACGTCTTTCCATGTTTTTCTGAACACTGTAACTGAAGGAAGGAGTTGGAAAGGATCTAGAGAATTCTAAATACGTGAATGAGGAGTAAGTTTTAATTTAAAATTCAAAAATGGATACTAAACCTTGAGCAATTTTTACTTTACAATTTCGCTGGGAAGAAAATACAATGAAACGTTAGACAATACCGTTACCACGGTTAAGGAAAGTATTGGATATAGAGCTTCATATTTCAATGCTATTGTATTGAGGAAGTATTGTTTTCCAAAAACAATTGTTTGCTATATGGATTTTAATAGAAAATAATTAAAAATAGTTAGTGTTAAAACAGATAATCTAAACGCGTCACTAAGATGATGCGAACTTTAAAATATAATCTTTACAAATATTACAAACTATTTCAGAACAATAGCTTGTGTACGAAATATAAAAAATCTGATGTGAGCAGGCAACACATGACTTTCCTTATATAATGCAATGAATTTACTACTTTTACAGTAAAAAAATAGGTTTTTCTTATAGTAGATACTTATATTCTTTCCAAGATATTGAATTTTCGACAATTAGTCGTCATTTTCACTAATTTAGCGTCATTTTAATCCATTTAGCGAGATTTTCGTTAATTTGACAACATTTCAAAAAGTCGCCAAGTTAGCGACATTCCGCCGAATTCGCCACCAAAATCTCGCCAAGCTTTACTGACGGAGAAATAATTTATTCTTATAGCAGATAAATGACTATTGGCGATCTCAAATACAAAAGTATTACTCGAAGTATCTTTTCTCATGAATGGAACGAGCTAGATCCACGAGAATGATGTTACCAAATTTATCGCATGGTATTACACATGAAAAGTGAACATGTTTCTCAATAGGAAATATATTTTTTTTATTTTAAATGACTTTTTGATAATTTTTTTGAAAAATGTGCAATATCTCGAGAACGGTTTTTGTTAGCGTTTTAAAATTTATGTGAATCGTTTTTTAATGAAAACTTACATAAGAAATGTCTATTTGCGAAACTTTTTTAGCGGTATTGATTTTTTGACGATTTTTTCAAAATTTCACTCGAAAATTTAGGGGGGTTCTGAACATTCGATTACGTTTAAAAACAATGGGCTTCCAGTGCTTACGGATTGTGATTTTTGTACCACAATTTGTTTGAATCGGTCCATTCGTTCGTCAGTTATCGTCTCCACAGACTCACTGACACACACACACACACACATACACACACACACACACACACATACACAGACATCACTTCAAAAATGTTTGATTCGTGATCAGGGATGCTTGAAACGTGCTCTCTCGTCGAAAACTCGAATTCGAATTTTCGACCCCGTTACAATACTTTCCTTATACATTATGTATATAAGGAAAGTAAAAATATTATTTTAATTCTATTAATAATTGTGTGATACCAGTAGATCTGTTCACTACCAATTATAAATGCATGAAAAGTCGAGAGAAGATCAAAATTCCTGATAATTGTTTTGCGATTTTTACTAAGAGAAAAATGCAATGAAATTTTAAATAAATAAGTTACCACTTTAAAACAGACGATGAATTTTACCTAAATTTTGAAATTCGAATCTGTGTTCAAAAGTGAAATGTAATTGTAAACTTTCAATTCTTCATCATTCAAAAGTACATTGCAAAATACGTACCTAGTTGTATACTGTAAAATCGAGAAATTTAGCTGCTCTGTCGGAAACTAAAAGTTGCATTGTTAAAAAAAAACGAATTTAAGACTTGCTTTGATCGATGCCTGCAGTTCTTGAATTGGATCAAATTGAATTGTTTTGTCTCTACTTTTTGTATGTACACTAAGAGCTACTTTGTCCCGGAAATACAGTTTAAAATAGATTCCAAACTACTGAATGTATGTATGCATACTCGGGACTCTCTAGTTCTACCCTGGATTCAAACCAGGATTGTATGTATCTGAAGACCAGTATAAATGAACCGTTTGTCCAGGAGAGAGCCTTCTTGTAACTTCCAGAAAGTCTTCTGTGCGTAAAATACTCATGTCACCAGGAATAAAAAGTTGACTCGGAATGCTGCATGTTCGTAAAAAAAGAAAACTTAATTAACCTAATTTTATCCTTTCAGCAAAAATAAAAATCTCGAAATTTTTACAGAACACCTTAAAATTAAGTTGCATCACATTGCATTTCTTAATCATTGGACAGTAGTATATTACAAAAGTAACTAGCAAATATTAATTTGAAATCTAAATTTATAAATTCGCGTAAACTAATTTTTTTTAAATTAGTCCATGAAAAATAAAAACAGTCATGTCAATGATATATTTAATTCTCAATTTAACATGTAGTATTAACCAACGGCAAAATTATTTAATAAATATATTGAGCAATTGATTTCTCCTGTTAATTTTGCTGCCCCTTCTCTTTTGGATAAGCTTAGCACAGAATATTTTACAGTGTAATGAAAAATAAATACTAGTAATTGAACTTTCGTTAAACATTTGTTCATAACGATGTTTAAACTTGCATTAATTTTAACGTAACAAACTAGAGTCTGTCGTAATTTTTTTTTAAATATTCTATTAAGGATTAGTTTTAAGATTCCATTCCATTCTTTTAAATTCTTTCAAGCATTCCATTCGTTTAAATTCTATTAAGGACCCCCTTTCCATTCTTTTGAGGAATTATGTTTCAAGATTTGCAGCCAAAATATTAATAATCATTCTAATCTTTATCTAGCATGCAAAATACATATTTTTTAATAAAATTTTCTTTCCATACTCTTTCTTCAGTTGAAATCTCATAAGGAGAGCTGGAAACTCTACTTCTAATTTAATGTCTGAGATCCCGTTGAATAAATTGTAATTTATTTGAGCGTTTTAACAGAACAACCATGCATATTAGAATCGTTTTAACAGAACATAATGCCTTTATTCCACTTAAAAGTACGAATCATAGAACCGAGGAATTGGACTCATGCCATATGGGCAACCATAATCATTTCCGCACCGTCTCGTGCACCTATGGTAATAATACCTTGAAACATGTTAATTGAGTTAATGAATTAAATAATATATCCCAAGATTGAAAATATACTAGAATGTTTGAAGATGTGCAGACATATCTATTAAAATTACATTCAATAACTTATATAATGCTATTTCATATATATGTATTTTTTGTACACTTTCATATTTTAATATCAATACAGCTTGCAGTAGCCACGGTATTTTGTAACATTTCAATTTTCCATGTATATTAGAGAAGCTTACCCTCAGGAAAATACAATTAGATAAGACATTATATGAATACCAACCTGAAAAGAGAAAAAAATATTATATTAATAATATGTTGAACAGAAATATAATTAAATATAAAAATATAATATATATTATAATAAAAACTAGTGATTTATTGATTTTACGAAATATTTTTTATACATGGATGTTCTGTAGAATTTTATAATCTGATTTCAAGTGAAAAATATGTGTAAAATTTAAATTATTATTAGTATTGTGTGGTGTTGAACTTCCCAAAGGACACGACGCTGAAACAAACAACGTTGGTAAACAACGACAAGCTTTAAACAAGAAATATTAATATTCATTTATATTGGATGACACTAATGTCACTTGTCAAAGTGTATTTTGTGAGAAAGCAAATGAATACACAAGTAATTATCATTTAAAATTTTATCAAAACACGTTCACATTTAATGACGTGCTTCATGCCATTGACGGGGAACGTGCACAAATAAAACTTAATGAAGTTTTACTATAAATGACATAAAATATATAATGTGTTGAACACATGATTTTTGCAGCGGAAAAAGCGTAAATGCCCTAACATGAATGAAGAAAATAAGAAAGAAATCGAAAATTAAATTAATGACTTCAGGTGGAAAATTCGCAAAAACTTAGAACATGAAAATTTTCATCAACTCGATAAGATTTGTTTTAGACCACCTTAATATAATTAAATTGAATATTTTTGCCAAATAAAACAATGGTGGGAAAAACAATTTATTTTCCGCTATCTGTTAGAACTTACGGCGATGCTTATATATATTACATTCCTAGATCTAATTATGACAACCTAATTGTTCAATTGTCTACTGATGTTAAACTAGAAGGGATTACATCAAAAACTAAAATTTATTTGCAGGGTATATATAAGCCTCTAAAAACCTTTAAAAAAAAGTAAAAATATAAAAGTAAAGCTTGAAAAAAAAATGAAAATATGCAAGAGAACCCCCATCAAAATATTCTAATATAAATTTCCAAACATTGAGACTAGAATAAAAAAAAGAAAAAATTCTAAAATGGTCTAAAAATGTTGTGATATCAAATTGTTAATTACTTTTTAACACTTTACAACAAAGTTGAAAAGTGTTTATGACTTTGTTCATTCTGTCTGTCTGTCTGTCTGTCTGTCTGTCTGTCCGTTAGCACGATAACTGCCGTAAAAATGACTTAATCAAAATGAAATTTTAGTATGTTGTTCAGACGGTCTATAGGACCTATGGGAATATAAGTGAATAATATCACCCAATTAGTTTTGGATTGAACCCGGGTTGAAAAAATGGAATATATTGAGCCCTATGGGACCTAATTTTTCAAGCATTTTTTAAGCGGATTTAAAATTCACAAATTGCTTCGAAAATTTTAGGCAATATTCAAATTGTTCCATAAAATATATAAAAAAAAATTCAGCGAAATATATTCAGTAGTTTTTTAAATAAAAATTAAAATAATAATAACACCTCTTATATTAAGCGATCACGTGTCCATGATATGAAACGATCACATGACCCACTTCAAAATGATATATGGCATCCATCTTGTGTCAAAATCGTGATTTTTAAAGTTCTTTTTAATTCATATTGAGTGCTGTATCCGTCCTAAAATTACTTTATTTTTGCCTAAATTCTGTGCATCTACATACTGAAACAACGCAATGACAATATATTTCAGTTTAAATGCTCTTCCAAATTTGATTATTTCTACTATTAAGCCTATTTTTCACCTATGTAAAATGTAAACAGCAAAATATGTAGAATGAGTTGTATTAGAATCGCTGTAATTCTTTAACACAAAATCATTTAGTCCATGGAGTCAGCTTAGCTGATATGAATTCATTGATTTTAGAAAGAGAAGGACGATATTTTTCGATGAAGTTTTACGCATAGAGTTTACTTACTTGCTCAATGGTCTTAATTTTTAAATAAAATAAATTGTTATAGTATTGTGATGAATGACATGAATGGGGGAATTATTTATGAATGAAATGTTGCTTTTATAGAGAGAGCCAGGCGTGTTATTTTTTTATGACGTCATTTGAATGGATTTCAGTTGTTTTCGATGAAGTTTTCAAATATAATAAATTATCGTAGTATTATGATAATTCTAAAATTATTACCGAGGAATGTATAACATTTAAGAGATGTTTAAACCAGGCAATTTTTACTTTAATGCCGTTATTTGAATGAAGTTAATTTTTTTCGATGAAGGTTTAAGGTTTCAAATATAATAAATTAATGTAGTATTGTGATAAGTTTTAAAATAAAACCGAGGAATGTATTGCATTTTAGACATGTTTAAATAAAATTGCATTGAAGTTGGAAAGTGTTTCATAATCAATGCTTTAAGCATGATTTATCTTTCTTGTAATTCATATTGAGTGTTGTATCCGTCCTAAAACTACTTTATTTTTGCTTAAATTCTGTGCATCTACATACTGAAACAATGCAAATACAATATATTTGAATTTAAATGATTGTCCAAATTTGATTATTTCTACAACGAAGCCTATTTTTCACTTATGTAAAATGTAAACAGCAAAATATGTAGAATGAGTTGTATTAGAATTGCTGTATTTCTTTAACACGAAATAATTTCGCCCATGGAGTCTGCATGGCTAATATGAATGAAATATTAATTGATTTTATAAAGAGAATGACGATTTTTTTCGATGACGTTTTATGCATAGAGTTTAATTACTTGTAGCTCCATGGTCTTAATTTTTAAATAAAATAAATTATTATATTATTGTGATGAAGGAAATGAATGGGAGAAAGTTATGAATGAAATGCTGTTTTTATAGAGAGATCCAGGCGTGTTATTAACACTTTACAACAAAGTTGAAAAGTGTTTATGACTTTGTTCATTCATTCTGTCTGTCTGTCCGTTAGCACGATAACTGCCGTAAAAATGACTTAATCAAAATGAAATTTTAGTATGTTGTTCAGACGGTCTGTAGGACCTATGGGAATATAAATGAATAATATCACCCAATTAGTTTTGGATTGAACCCGGGTTGAAAAAATGAAATACATTGAGCCCTATGGGACCTAATTTTTCAAGCATTTTTTAAGCGGATTTAAAATTCCCAAATTGCTTCGATAATTTTAGGTAATAGTCAAATTGTTCCATAAAATATATAAACAAGAAAGATCAATCATGCATATAGCATTGATTATGAAACACTTTCCAATTGCAATGCAAATTTATTTAAACATCTTTAAAATGCGATACATTCAGCAGTAATATTTTTAAAATTATCACAATACTACATTAATTTGTTATATTTGAAAACTTAAAACTTCATCGAAAAAAATGAATTTTATTCAAATGACGTCATTGAAATATAAATTGCCTGGTTTAAACATCTCCAAAATGCGATTCATTCAGCGGTAATATTTTTAAAATTACCACAATACTACAACAATTTATTATATTTAAAAACTTAAAACTATCGAAAAAACTGAACTTTATTCAACTGGCGTCATTTAAATATAAACTGCCTGGCTCTCTATGTAAAAGCTGTAAATATTTCATTCATACACTTTTATTCCAATTCTTTCATTCATCACAATACTACAATAATTTATTTTATTTAAAAACTTAAAAGCATGGAGGTACAAGTAATTTAATTCTATGCTTAAAACTTTATCGAAAAAATCGCCTGCTGCTCTATGTAAAATCAATGAATGTTTCTTTCATATCAGCTATTTTGCAGACTCCAGAGCTAAATAATTTTGCGTTAAAGAAATTCAGCAATTCTTATACAATTCATCCTACATCTTTATTTGTTTACATTCTCCATAAGTCAAAATTAACTTCGTTGTAGAAATAATCAAACTTTGATGATCATTTAAACTCAAATATATTGTAATTGCGTTGTTTCAGAATGTAGATGCCCAAAATTTAAACAAAAAGAAAGAGGTTTTAGCACAGATGCAAGACTAAATATAAATTAAAAAGAACATTAAAAATCACGATTTTGGCACAAGATGGATGACATTGATCATTTAAACTCAAAATTGTAATTGCGTTGTTTCAAAATATAGATCCACAGAAGGTAAGCAAAAATAAAGCGGTGTTAGGACGGATACAACACTAAATATAAATTAAAAAGAACTTTAAAAATCACGATTTTGACACAAGATGGATGCCATATTTTATTTTGAAGTGGATCACATAATCTCTTCATGTAATGTGGATGTAATTATTTTAATTTTTATTTCAAAAACTACGGAATATATTTTGCTGAAATTTTTTTCATATTTTTTATGGGATAATTTGAATATTCCTAAAACTTTCGAAGCAATTTATGAATTTTAAATCTGCTTAAAAAATGTTTGAAAAATTATGTCCATGGGGTTCAATGTATTTCATTTTTTTCAACCCGGGTTCAGTCCAAAACTAATTGGGTGAAATTATTAATTTATATTCCCATAGGTCCAACAGATCGTCTGAACAACATACTAAAATTTCATTTTGATAAAGTCATTTTTACGGCAGTTATCGAGCTAACGGATAGACAGACAGACAGAATGAGCAAAGTCATCACTTTTCAACTATTTTGTAAAGTGTTAAAAATTAACGGCTTTGTTTCATTATTGAGTATTTCCACTTTAGCAAGAATCTCAATTCGGTCACAGTCGATCGTAATCTTATCTTCTAGGTCAACTGGAAAAATTAATATTTCGAAAAATTCGAATGAGAACAGGACGATGGAAAAGACAAGAAAGATCAATCATGCTTAAAGCATTGATTATGAAACACTTTCCAACTTCAATGCAATTTTATTTAAAACAGTTGAAAATGCAATACATTCCTCGGTAATATTTTAAAACTTATCATAATACTACATTAATTTATTATATTTGAAAAATTAAACCTTCATTGAAAAACATGAACTTCATTCAAATGACCTCATTGAAATAAAAATTGCCTGGTTTAAATATATCTGAAAAGCGATACATTCCACGGTAATATTTTTAAAACTATCATAATACTACGATAATTTATTATATTTAAAAACTTCATCGAAAACAACTGAAATTAATTCAAATGACGTCATAGAAAAAATAAATAAAAAGAACGAATATAAGTCTGCAGGGAAAGACATGTGCTGTCCACATCAGAATTTTTAACAATATTACAACAATGATTTATAGAAGTGAACGGGGATTATTTTCAGGCCATTTCGAAAAAAATGTATGATCTATATTTAAAGATCCATCAAATTTTTGTCGAATAAAATGTTCAACTAATTTAAGCTGTGTACCAAATTTTAATTCTCTAGGACGTAGGAAAGTGCATTAAAAATGCCATCAAATAAATTTATCATGAAGAGTTATATAAAATTTGAAAAAATTAAAAATTGTTATCTACCAAATTTATTTTAAAATGTGAAGCCACTCCCATATGCAAAACGATAGAACAAATGGAGAGATATTTATTATATAATATATCTCTCTTTTCTTTCTGGAAGATATCCCAAAGTCAGAATTTAATTGAATTTGTTTTTTTCCCTATATTAAATAATTTTTAATTAAAAAACTACTTGACATATTTTACTGAATTTTTTTTTATATATTCTATGGGATAATGTGAATATTTTCTAAAAATTTCGAAGCAATTCGTGAATTTTAAATTTACTTAAAAAATGTTTGAAAAATTAGGTCCCATAGGGTTCAATGTATTTCATTTTTTCAACCCGGGTTCAATAAAAAACTAATTGGGTGATATTATTTATTTATATTCCCATAGGTCCTACAGACCGTCTGAACAACATACTAAAATTTCATTTTGATAAAGTCATTTTTACGGCAGTTATCGTGCTAACGGACAGACAGACAGACAGACAGACAGACAGACAGAATGAACAAAGTCATAAACACTTTTCAACTTTGTTGTAAAGTGTTAAAAACAATTCAGCGAAATATATTCAGTAGTTTTTAAAATAAAAATTAAAATAATAATTACACATCTTATATGAAACGATCACGAGACCATGATATGAAACGATCACATGACCCACTTCAAAATGATATATGGCATCCATCTTGTTTAACTCTTTACAGCAAAGTTGAAAAGTGTTTATGACTTCGTTCATTCTGTCTGTCTGTCAGTTAGCACGATAACTGCCGTAAAAATGACTTAATCAAAATGAAATTTTAGTATGTTGTTCAGACGGTCTGTGCGACCTATGGGAATATAAATGAATAAGATCACCCAATTAGTTTTGGATTGAACCCAGGTTGAAAAAATAAAATACATTGAACCCTATGGGACCTAATTTTTCAAACATTTTTTAAGCGGATTTAAAATTCACAAATTGCTTCGATAATTTTAGGTAATATTCAAATTGTTCCATAAAATATATAAAAAAAAATTCAGCG
The DNA here is from genome assembly GCA_951213105.1 of Amaurobius ferox. Taxonomy (NCBI): domain Eukaryota; kingdom Metazoa; phylum Arthropoda; class Arachnida; order Araneae; family Amaurobiidae; genus Amaurobius; species Amaurobius ferox. Next base: position 127,590,539 of record OX578135.1, on the reverse strand, counting down.
AAATATATTCAGAAGTTTTTTAAATAAAAATTAAAATAATAATTACACCTCTTACATGACGCGATTACGTGACCATTATATGAAGAGATCACGTGACCCACTTCAAAATGAAATAAGGCATCCATCTTGTCTCAAAATCGCGATTTTTAAAGTTCTTTTTAATTCATATTGAATACTGTATCCCTCCTAAAACCGCTTTATTTTTGCCTAAATTCTGTGCATCTACATACTGAAACAACTCAATTACAATATATTTGAGCTTAAATGATCATCCAAATTTGATTATTTCTACAACGAACCCTAATTTTCACTTATGTAAAATGTAAACAGCAAAATGTGTAGAATGAGCTATATAAGAATTGCAACATTTCTTTAACGCAAAATTATTTAGCTCATGGAGTCTGCATAGCTGATATGAATGAAATATTCTTTGATTTTACAGATAGGAGGACGATTTTTGTCGATGAAGTTTTAAACATAGAGTTTAATTACTTGTACCTCCATGGCTTTTTAAATAAAATAAAGTTTTCAAATAAAATAACTTATTATAGTATTGTGATGAATGAAATGAATGGGAGAATGTTTATGAATGAAATGCTGCTTTTAAAGAGAGAGCCACGCGTTTTTTATTTCGATAGCGTCATTTAAATAAATTTCAGTTATTTGTGATGAAGTTTTCAAATATAATAAATTATTGTAGTATTATGATAATATTAAAAACATTACCGAGGAGCCAGGCGATTTTTATTTAATTGACGTCATTTGAACGAAGTTCATTTTTTTTCGATGAACTCTTAAGTTTTCAAATATAATAAATTAATGTAGTATTGTGATAATTTTTAAAATATTTCCGAGGAGTGTATCGCATTTTAGAGATGTTTAAATGAAATTGCATTGAAGTTGGAAAGTGTTTCATAATCTATGCTTTATGCATGATTGATCTTTCTTGTTAAATTCTGATACTAGAAATAATTATGTTTTCATATATGTAAGTAAATTGTCTGCGATGTTAATTATAACCTTTCTCCCTATGAATACACTACAGCATATCTCTGAAAATGAAAATTATTACATTTTATACAAGCGACGCTTGACGGCCGTCTTTCTATGTTACAAATAAATTTATTACTTCTGTACATTGTCTAGACATTATATATATAATATAATTGTATCCACCTCTCTTTTCCTCGACATTTTAGTAAATTGTGCAACTACACTCCTCCGTAACTTGGTCTAAAATTTTTTGTTTGAAGAAGAGAAAAGACACATTTTGTCAGAATTAGTAACATTTCTGAAATTGTATAACGTTATATTGTATTGCATTTTATGTATTTGTTGATTTTTAACTTAGAGCGTTCGTCGAGTTTTAGAACTATGGCTGCGCTCTATCTAAATAGTTTTATCTCATGTTTGTACAATGCCTGGTTCAAGAGTTACGCCATTGCGTTTTAACACGGGCGAGCTGTACAGAATATAATAATAATCTTATACTCGCTCGGCTGCTGTTTGCGTTAGTTCCGTTTTTTTCTTTCTTTTCGCTTCGCTGCAGGTCGATCGTTTTGCTTGACTAATTGAATAGAAACTATCTAAAACACATATTTTTTTTATTAAAGGTTGACATGAATTTTAGTTTATTTTTTCCACACATACACAATTAGTTATTTATTCCATATCACAGTACTGAGAACTAAAAAATAAATCTATCTGTAAAAGAAAAACTTCGTTAGACGCAGCTGCATATAAAGATTGTGAACTAAGTTATCAATTTCTTTGAAATCAAAAATAGCGTTCTTCATCACAATATAAGGGACACAGGATTAACCATGGCAGAGTCGAACTGTGAAAAAATAGTTTATCACGTGACATACATTTTTGATTCTAATTTTGTTCTCCCGATACATGATAGAGAAAATGTGGATAACTCCTATCCATAGGCATTTGTAACCCATAAATATAAATTTGTTTGACCGCACGCAAAGGTTTAATCTATATAATAGTTATCTAATAAATTTTTGTATATTCAGTCCCTCCAAAAGAACCAGGGTAAGCGGTAAACTGCAACTATGCACACTTTTAATACTAACCAAGAGACAGAGGATAAAAGGCGGAGGATGTTCGAAAAAACATTCCAGTCCCTCTATATCCTCCCCTCCCCTCTGTTGACATAGAAGTCTAAATATCTGTACACGTATTAGCATCGTATATGGACACATACCCTGATGGAGTTAGATTTTCGATTTCTCTCCCAGGGAGGGCAAAAGAAAGTTGGGGCGAAGAGTCTTATTACAGTCCGTTTAGAATCCTCCCATAGTGAGCTAGCAAACTGAAACTGCGTAGTTATAGTATCGACTCCGGATCAGAATCTTACAGGGTTAAATTTGATTGAAATGACTATCTGGCACAAGGTGCAATGCACGTTTAAACAAAATAAAACGTACTAAAAATTTGTTGTGGACAGCACATTACTTTCACTACAGACACAATTTTATTTTCTCTATTTCTTCCGCAATTCATTAAATTACGTTTAATGGCACACAATATCATGAATAATTATTTGAAATTACACTGAACTTGCCGTTTCAATTCCATTTTCGTTTTCATATGGGCGACTGGCGTATTGTCAAAGGCACCATGGCAAAAATGTAAAAAATTAAAATATGTAGAGAGCAATTCATCCTAAATTTATAGTTTTTTGTCGTCAAATATTACGTATATGAAACAAATATTTAATTGATACATTTGAGCATACGTAATCTTTTATTTTAGCTTTTGATGATTTTTGCGGGCCATTTCGCAAAAATAGGCAGGTTCTTTTCATTTAATTGTACCAAAATATAATCTGCAGCAAAATAACCTACTGGTGACTTATCTACCACATTTTGTGGAATTTAATCAATTAATTATTCAGCTTGAGTGGATATTTTCGGCTTTTGTGGGCCATTTCGCTAAAATGGCAGGTACCTTTTTTAATTGTACCAAAATCTAATAGGCACCACAGTAAACTATGGGTGACTTATCTACCAAATTTTATGGAATTTAATCATGTAATTATTCAGCTTGAGTGGATATATTCACTTTTTGAAGGGCAGTTTGCAAGAAAGGCAGGTTCTATTTTTTTTATTCGTACCAAAAAGTAATCAGCAACAGGGTAACCTACAATTAACTTATCTACAAAATTTTGTAAAATTTTGTCAATTAGTTTATCAGCGAGAGTAGATGCGTACTAGATAACATGCATACCAGATACATAGAGTGTTGCAACTTATTTCTTTAGAAGTGTTACATTACATGTTTATGACAGGCTTAAATACTAGTCATATTAAAAACATAATGCAACGAACAAAATTGCAACAGAATTTAATGAGTCAGATATCACTCGAACTAAGGGCAATATAACAATTATGTTCATACATTAGAGTTTGTGAATATATTTCCAATCAAAATCTATTAAAATTATTTTATGCAAGGACCTGATTCCAACCAGCGTGATTAGCAATCTCCAAAATAATTTTTATCGCCAATTAACAAAAAATATCTGATGTGGACAGCACATGCATTTACTTATATAATGCAATGAATTTACTACTTTTACAGTAAAAAAAATGTTATTCTTATAGGAGATACTTATATTCTTTCCGAGATATTGAATTTTCTTCAGTTAGTCGTCATTTTCATTGATTTAGAGTCGTTTTTATCCATTTGGCGAGATTTTCGTCAATTTGGCAACATTTAAAAATGTCGCCACGTTGCCGACATTCCGCTAAATTCGTCGCCAAAATCTCGCCAAGCGTTATGGACGGAGAAATAAGTATCTTTTCTCGTGAATGGAACGAGTTAGATCCACGAGAATGATGTCACCAAATTTATCGCGTGATATTATATAAGAAAAGTGAACATGTTTCTTAACAGTTAATATTTTTTTTAATTTATGGTATTTTTTTAGAAATTTATTTGAAAAATGTGCAATATCTCAAGAACGGTTCATGCTAGCGTTCTAAAGTTTTCTAAGGCAAAATAACATAAGAAATGTCTATTTGTGTAACTTTATTAAAGGTTTTGATTTTTTGATGATTTTTTCAAAATTTCACTCGAAAATATAGGAGGGTTCTGAACATTCGATTGTGTTTTAAAACAATAGGTTTCCAGTATTCAAGGATTGCTGTTTTTGACCAAATTTCATTCGAATCGCTCCATTCGTTCGTGAGATATCGTCTACACACACACACACACACACACACACACACACACACACACGCAGAGAGAGAGAGAGAGAGAGAGATCTCTTCAAAAATGTTCGATTCGTGATCAGGGATGCTTGAAACGTGCTCTGCCGTCGAAAACTCGAATTCGAATTTTCGACCCAGTCAGAATACTTTTCTTATACATTATGCATATAAGGAAAGTAATGTAATTATCAATACGAACCCTGAATTATAGTATTACTGAACTAGTTTGTTTAGGGGGAAGAAAACTAAAAATGCATATACACAGAAAATTGCCCCTATATTCGGGTCAATAACAATCATTACTCCTAAACATATAAAATCAAATAGAATCGTTCTGAATACATGAAATCAAAATTTCTTCCCATTCTGATATATTAAACTTTCATAAAGGTTTTATTTAAGTCTGGTAAAAATGGGCACATCCCGTATATATATTTTTACTTTATAACATCCAGACCAGTGTTGACATAATCTGTTATTTACGGTTGAAAAAATAAAAATCGACAAACATATAAACAGCTAAATTTTGCAGTAACATAACATTTTATGAAGTTTAAACATATATTTTATATTTTTCCGAACAAACTTCAGCTGTAAAATTTGAAAAGGGGCAATTGAACTGTTACTTGATATGCGATAAAAATTTATTGTTGTTCAATGTGTGATAAAAACTTTTAAATGTAGCAACAGTTTTATACATTCAATAAAAAAGAGGGAAGTTTGGTGTTATGTAATATAAAAAATATTAGAAGAATTTTCTTCACATCGTTATATCTTACGAAGATAAATGAATAAACGGAGCTAAATGCATACGGAAATATAATAAGACCAAGAAGGCAGGACTAATATTAATAAAATAGTTAACTCTAAATAGATTAATAACGTATATTCACGCAGAAAATATAAACAAGAAATATTAATCATGTATAAAGCATTAATTATGAAACACTTTTCAACTGAAATACAATTTTAGTTGAACATCTCTAAAATTCAATACATTCAACGGTGATATTTTTTTAATTATCCCAGTTCCACAATAATTTATTTTACTTGGAAACTTAAAATTTCAAAAAAAAAACCAATGGTATGACATCGTCTGCTTCTATATGCAAAATCAATGAAAATTTCATTCATATCACTTATATTCTAGATACCGGAACTAAATACTGATGCGTTAAAAAATTAGCAATTCTTATGCAACTCATCTTACAATTGCTTGATTTGCTTACATTCTGCAATCATTAAAATTTGTCCTCGTTGTAGAAATAATCAACGTTTAGTGATCATTTAAAATAAAACAATATTGTAATTGCGTAGGCAGAGAATTTAGATACACAGCTAATATGCAAAATTAAAGCAGTTTTAGGACGGATGTCATATTTTATTTTGCAATGAGTCACGTGATCCCTTCATATAATATTGATGTAATTATTATTTCAATTTTTATTTAAAAAAACTGCTTAACATGTTTTCTTAAATTTTTTTAACTCATTTTATGTGATAATTTGAATATTTTCTAAAATTTTCAAAGCAGTTTGTGAATTTAACTCCGCTTAAAACATGTGTGAAAAATTAGGTCCTATAGGGGGGGTCAATGCATTTAATTTTTTCAACCCGGGTGAAAACCAAAACAAATTGGGTGATATTATACTTTTACATTCCTGTATGTTCCACAGTTCGTCTGAACAACATGCTAAAATTTAATTTTGATAAAGTCATTTTTAAGGCAGTTATTGTGCGAACGGACCTACAAGCAGACAGGTAGAATGAACAAAGTCATAAACACTTTACAACTATGTTGGAAAGTGTTAAAAATAAACATTTATGTTATGAAAATCATTTATTAGTTCGATTTATTTAATGCTCGCAAATATATACCAGACATTTTGCAGAAGATTTAAACTATGGGTAAAATATTAAGCATTTAACAAGCATTATAAAAGCATTTAAAATATTATAATTTAAAACAGAATCTAATATATATCTAACATTTTGTTTTAAATTCTGTTGTAATTCCGTACAGTGCAAAAGTGTTGTAGAAGGTTGTAATGCCGGAATGCAGGAGGTCTGGATTCGATTCTTGGACAATTGCTTCTCAAAGACTAATACTCTTTATTTCTTTCGATCCAAACCATATAAACTACTTAAAGGTGTAAGCTATCTGTTTGGATAGCCCAGGCAGTGCCACCTAATTTAGATTGGAACATGGGGGTGACATCCACAAGAACCGTACTTTTTTCTCCAACCATCAACCTGTCAGAAAGACTTACAAACCCACATATTTAACTTGTCCTACTCTGGTGTAGCTCGCGGCTAGTTTTTGCAGAGCTGGGAATTGAACTCGGGTCCTCCGAGTGCAATCTATGCCTTAACCACTGGGCTATCCAACCCCAATGTCTAATACTCATAAATGTTGCTTAACGTATATAAAGTAGGTGCTTAAAGTTAGTAGAGCTGTTTGGATACGCAACATAATTCTATCAATTCTGTATAGAGCCAGAACTGTGTAGTATGTTAATATCAAGGCACAGTTCAAGATGGGGATTGATCTCTGTCCGATTGACTTTATCATAAATTGAAATTAGGTTAAATACTATGCAAGAAATTTGAAACGAATTGCTGTTTTCTCTTTAACAAAATTAGCTTTATAAGCTAATTCAGTGATTCGAAATCAAGGTTACGAGATAATTTGCAAAAGCTTACGAAAAGAAGTTCAACTAGCAACCATTTTATTAGTGAGAATTAATAAATAGGTAATATTTCATCCAAAACTATGAGTTGGTCATTATTCATGAACTCTTATCCTTTAAAAGTCTGTTTATTTTAATTAACCCCTGTCGTCCGTAATATGCGTCATCCAGGTATGTGTTCACCTACACGATACACATATTTCAAGGGTTCCTCTAAGCAAAATGTAGGAAATCACTGGTCTAATTTATTAATATAAACAGTAAAATGTTTTGGTACCCTTTGTGAATAAATTTTCAAAAACTCGAAAGTCTGCTAAATGCTAATATGCTGAAACCAGGCAGCACAAATAAACTTAAGAACACATTTCCGTAACATTTTTATCCAGTTGCAACAATTAATTAAACATGATCACGAATTCCTGATGAAAAGGATATATTTCTTAAACTAAGCAAGTCACAAAAAGTGTGCAATGCCAGAACCTAAACACGCAGATAAAAAGGATTTTCAGCAATGTGCATAAAAAACAGAAAAGTGTCAAATAATTATATCTAGTCAAATCTGAAAGCTGCAAGCATCGTGGAAAGAAAACGTTCTAAATTTATATTTTTATTTAAGAAAACATTTTTTGCTTCTTGCAGATAATTTGATTTTTTAACCTACGGAGCAGGCAATGCTATGGATTCTACATAACAGCTAATTTTATGGAATTTACATAGTAGCTAATTTTCTGAATCCTGTAAGGCAGGTGATTTCCTATATCCTACAGAGAAACTGTTTTTCTGAATCCCAAAGAGCAACTGATTTTATGGCTCCTACAGAGAAGCTGATTTTATGGATCCTACATGGCAGCTGGATTAATATTCTTGATGCGTCGTTACACTATAATATGATTTATCAGACGATGCAACAAACTAATGAAACTAACCGATATTACATTTTAAAAATAGGCTTTAATTTTAAGCACAGCATATGTTCCAAAAAATATATGTCGTTAAATAATTATCAAGGAATCCCGCTGCATCATAATATTCCCAATACATCTAAAAACATAACACTTATATGTAGGAAGTCATTAATAAAAGCCACCTATACAACTTCTGATATAACTACATGACCCACCAAGAGACAGTCCAAACTTTAGAGGAAAATAAATTGGCATCATTAAAATTCTAGTTTCGTTATTCATTGCTATGATTAAGATAAAATCTAGCAGAAGTTGTCGAGACGTAGAACATAGTTAAAAATACTAATTAGTTTCGGTAGGGTGCCAATTTACTTTCGAGGACTTCAGAAAGTAAATGGAGAAAGTCTTCTGTATCACATGGAGAAAGAAACTTTTACATTCATATCAGGAACAATGACACTCAAAAGTAGGATTGGTTTTATATGAAAATGGAGTCTTAAAATGCATCCCTATCGGCTTACCATGTATCGTTTGTTTGATAAAATGATTAATCAATACGTTTGTTTCGATGAAATATATCATCTCTTTATGGATATTTCGTTCCCGGAAAAAAATAACAAGATAGCATTGCCTGACGGGGTGCTCCAATTTGTATCTGTTGTATATCAATGTGAAAACTAGGACAAAAATTCAAAACTACTACATTGACAGAAATTAAATATGTGCTCCTCTAGCTACTTATTTATTTCAAATTTAGAAGAAAATATAATCGGTATATAAAGAAAAAATAATATGCGGAATAGTGATCTGTGCAAAAGATAAAATATGTGCTTCGTGGTGATAGTGAAGTCACAATCGCTACAAGTCACAGACGCAGTGAAGTCGCAATCACTACATACAGCAAACGAATTGGAAGAGATATCGTTTTGTGGCCAGGCAGAGAAATTGAGTATTTAGTGATTAGCTCTCCCTCACATAAGTTATTTACTGTAGTTTTCGGAAAACACTCGTACACGTTACGTTTGGTGAATGACCAAATTTTAAGAAAATAAAACAAAAATAGAAATTTTCCAAGATTCTATTATTTAGGGCATTAGTTTCAATTCGCGAATAATTATATCAAACAGAAAATATACACTATATAAAACTAGAGGATATGAGCAATTCCGAGATTTTCTAAGCTCAGCAAGTGGGCATTTGACCCCTGAGCCAAGCAATATATGTTTAAAAATGTATTTTTCTGTATTCATATTTTCACATTATAGGCAGTACACCACTAAAATTGAGTCCAAACCACTTCAACGGTTTTCGAGATTATGAAAGCGCTAACAATTTTGATAAAATTACATTTAGTAGCTAAACTATATAATTTTTGGTTTTGTTTGTGTTTACAAGTACGTAATATATGAAACTTGTCATCCAAATTAGGCTCAAATCTGTTGTGTTTTTAAAGAATGTGAAAGGTTTGACGATCACCCATTCACTCACACACCCAAAGATTGACAAGAGTAATAACTGGTATCTGGGAACCCCACCTATGTCGTAACCCCCACCCTGCTCGCTATGCTTTGATAACCCCCGTAATTTTCTTCGCGAGTCAGCGGGCTTCGCCTCCTATTCGCTGCGCTCGCAGAGATCGCATCGCGAACTATTTTAAGTAAAGAAAAAGTCTAAATCGGTAAACGGTTTATTTCATAGTGTTACCCTATTATTTCTCAATAAATATACCAACTTTTATATTTCTGTATGTGATAGTTTTTGAGGTAGAAGACAGAGAAAATTGATGGACGCGTCGATACGAAGAAACATTTTTCACTTCAGAAGCGTATAAAAAGTAAAACATCTGGTAAACTACATTGAAATTAAAAAAAAAAGGCTCCATCCTACAGAAATGTAACTATATAACTAACTGGCTGCAAAAATTCGTGGTCTTACTGTTGCTAGTCTATACAGGACGCGAACTCGCAGCTTGAATATTTTGTCTTTGACTTTGAAATTAAACATTTCTTAAACTGCAATATATATAGAAAAACGGTTTATATCGGTGTATTTCCCAAATTTTACTCTGGAAGTGTACCGTCCCAAATTTTATATTTTTTTAAATACTTTTTTTTTTACTTTCTTATACTATTCGAGATAGTAGTGTTCTGTAGAAAGTTTTCAAATTCGAGATTTTAAAGGATGAATACGTTTTAAGGCATCTTTAACCCATTGTGAAACCATGACCTATTTTAAAAAGATTATAGTATGTGTGTATGCGTGTGTGGTGTGTAATGCGTAAACGTAATTTAACAAATAATATTGAGAAGAACTAGAACTCACACATAATTTTTAGTAATTTACATGCTTAGAGTTCGAATTATTTACATTATTCAAATCATTTAAATAATTTTATAGCATTCTTTTTGATATAGAACGATGATAATTTCCGATGTAATGTTTGTATTATATTGAATGTGGGGAAAACTGATAATCTGTACTCGGCTATGGATGTTAATGGTATTAAATAAGTTTATATTAGCACAGATAGGCCAAATGCATTTATCGGGGTAATAAAACCAGTGCCAACTTAAAAGAAAATACTTTAAAACATGTGTATGACAACAATAGCTTTGGAATGACATCTGGCAAAGACACATAATTTCCTTTTCAGTTTGATAAATGATTGCAATACAAGTTTAGAACTAAACACTAGAGTAGAATTCCGTCCCTCCCTGGGGTCGATTTGCCCCCACCCCACAAACCACCCCTTTTTTTTGTCATAATTTGAAATTCTGATAAATTTTCTGAAACAGCCCCACAATGTTTAGGAGTGGGCCCTAAACATCGGAAAAAATTCGAAAAAAGAAATATATTCTTAGCTAAAAATTTCGAATAAATCTCCTTCCCCATACATACATCGTTTTTCCGTGGTATTGTAGGGCGGAATACTACTTGTTAGTTTTAGAAAAACATTCCCAGTAAGCGTCTATCCCCAACATCTTCCTCGATTTTCAGTCGCATATGAAGGGATGGATCGACGAAACTATACGGTATGGAATATGAATGTATGAAAAAATCGAGTGGAGACTCGGATTTCTGATATTATGTAACGAAACAAAATACGTATATAAATTTTCCATGTTTCAATTTCCATGACAACCATAAAAAAGATCCACCACGTACGGAAGGGAGAACTATTTTAAGCCTCTTGCGTTATCCCTGCATGGAGAGATTTTTTTTTTTTTTAATCTTTTCAGCTTTCCAAAATTCCATAAATTCTGTGCGAAAATATCAACCGTCAAGGCTGGGTAATTGCTACAGCTTGCCAAGACAGCATTCGATGACAATGTGGGCTCTGAACCCTGATAGCAGCGTGACCACGTAACCTTGATCTCCCACGGATCGTAAATTATAATCCGCTGGGGAGGTTCGTTAGCTTGCATGTGTGCGCTCAAGTTACAGATGTTTTTGCGTCTGGGTCGTAAAAAAAATAGATGGAAAATAATCGGATGCTTGCAAAGAAATGGTTTATTCTGCAGACTAGACGCAGCTAAGTCTGGTATTTGCACGTTTCATCGTTATATGTATGATACTGGCCATTTCAACCGCACTTCACGTGCATTCAATGATTAGTGGTCACTCAAGGTGACACTTACACACTTAATAACAGTTGTTGATGACCAATTTTATTTTGTTGTCAGTGCAAATATATCACATTCTGCATTTATTGTTTTATAGAGGCAGAGTGGTGTACATTTTTTTGATAATTCTTTTGTATCGTCAGAATAATTCAAAATTTCAATTTTTTCGTTGATCTGAAATTGAGACTGTTCGAATGAGACCAATACTAAGATTCTGGCAAGAGTGGAAGAGCTCGATTATTAACCCTTTGCTTACGGGTGGGACAGCGTCACTCCCAAACGAAGGACCTCCCCAAAAGACAAGTATTTGACATACCCTATCCCAAACAGTTCGATACCCCTTTGCAGACATTGGCGTTGCAAAGGGCATCGAACTGTTTGGGATAGGGTATGTCAAATATCTGTCTTTTTTAGAGGTCCTTCGTTTGGGAGTGACGCTGTCCCATCATTACACAAAAGGTTAAGTAAAGTGGTCTTGACATTTTTTTATTATTCCTTTGCACTATTGCCCATAACTCGAATTTTTGAAATTTTTGAATTTTCCTTTGGTTTCGAGAAGCTGAGGCGAATCTAAAACATCGAAACTAAGATTTCAACTATAGTGTAAGTGAACGGTAATTTGAATACCTCATCCTCTCGCTCACCCACTCAGTCCGTTTAGCGCATGTTATATATATATTTCTTTAAGCTACAATATTTTTGCAGTTCTATTAAGTTAAACTATATATAATATGTCTTTTTGAGGAAAAATAATTGTAAAGATTTCCTAAAGGGATTCCCTAAAATACTACAGACAGCCTTCAAAAGTCTTGTAGATGTTCCCTGCATGGGAGAACTCAAAAGTACAGTTCAGTCAATGACTGGGGTAATGTCCTAACCCCAATGTGGGTCCTGCAGACAACTAAAGTAAATGTTGTCAATGAGAGCAGTTATGATCCTAACATTGTCTACGCTACTTCCTATGATCTTAACTTGATAAGTTATGACCGTTAGCAGTCCTAGAATTCATTTTCTAATATGGACCCTATAGAGAACTACAATAGAGTCAAATTTCACTAGAATGGAGTGATTATGACACCCTGGATGCACCGTGGTAGGGGAAGGAGGGTACGGTCCCTGTGGATGCCTCCCCCACTGGGTTCCGGTCTAAATTGGGTGGCACTTCCCGGCCGTCCATACAGTTACCTTACACCTTTCTGGTAGGTCGGACGGTCTGGGTCTCAACAACAACAACCCTGGATGCACCACTGCACTATTTAGAGGTTTTACCGTATGTAAGATGTCAGCAAATTATTTTCATTGATTTTTAAATGAATGACGTAATATATTATACATATCTTACTGAAGAATACTCATATTTGATTGCACAATAAATACGGTTTCCTTTTGCAGTATAGCTATTTTCAAATTCCCTGAAACCACGTTAAATGTTGTCAATTTCTTGGGCTGTCCTAGTAGACGTTATAAGACGGAAGTTGTAATGTGGGTCATACTATGCGTGGGGTTTGAACTATCAAAATATATGAAACAGTATATTATAAGAGTTTCGTCTATAATTTTATATACACCAAGAGAAATATTTCTTCTAAATCGCTCTTTTGCTTAAGCCCTTTTTTACAAATATAAGATGAAAAAAAAAATTATAACACCATAAAATACAAGATTTCATTTATTTATGAGGTTTTTCTTAAAACTTTCGTTTCTAAAAAAATATAAGAGACAAGAAAAAGCATTTTTTCCTTTTTACCTTGAGACATGTTCCTTCTTTAAAAGTATTTTTACTGTGAAAAATAGTTGTCGCCGTCCTGTTAAGTTTAACATTGCTGAAAAGTACACTACACTATCAAAACACTTCAAACCATATATGTAAGAACTACACAGTGTCCGATAGATTTAAAATGCTAATTTTTGAATGACAATGGCTAGCGAGACATTATTTTCTGAAGCATCACTTGAAAAAATGATATCCCGTCGCTTGATAAATAGAAGGAATTAAGTTGGTTTTAAAATTTAAATAAAATAGTCTTCAGTTCAATGTGTTGATAAGTTAAACGATTTTATTAAAATTTAAACCGATATAAATAGTAACGAAATTGACCAAAGGAATAAATTTAATAAATTGACAGTATTATATTAGGGACTGAATTTCAATGGTTACCGCAACGGGAGGCAATTAAGATATAGTTATTGATATTTTCAATTTCTTGTTTTATTATGGCAAATATTTTACGAATTCATATATTTTCAGTTCTTTTTATCTTATTGTTGCAACGGTTTAAAATGTGAACTGTGATTTGCATTGTAATGTCAGCATATTATTTTTGCATATGGAGGCTAAAATTCATATATTCAAAATGTGATTTACAAAAGACACCCGGACATTTATCCTTTAATCTAGATAATTTTGTATAGCGCGAACACGAATGCTTAAACTTTTATTTTTATAAGATAATGAAATAAATATTTTAATGGAATTTAAAGATCAATATGGTTTTGAATGCTATCAGAATTTCTACATGTATCTATATATGTATCTATATATACGAGTGTGTGTGTGTGTGTACGATTTTTTAAAATTTATTTAATTTTTATTTTTTTAATTCAATGTAATCTTGCTACGCGCGAGTCGGATATACATGTAAATTACCTAAGTAAATTACATGTATGTAATTTACATATACATGTAAATTACATACATGTAATATATCCCATATGTCTGAGTCTCCTCAGTAGATGTTTAAAGTAGTTTGCCGAAATTTCAGACTTTCACCCACCTCGACCTGACAGTACGAGTGCTTAAATCAGGTCTATTCCGAAGAAAGTTACAGATTTATACTCGATCTCAGCCTGAAATGGTTAGTATTCAAATGTGTTAAAAACCGAAATTTGTGAAATTTTTGCACGCATAATTAATATAAAAGTTGGGTATTTTTAAACATTTATCTTTACATGGATGAAATAAACACCACAATTTCATATAATCTTATTAAAATCCTTTACAATTTTTTTTTTCAAAATTAAATATGTTCGGCCCAGATCGAGCCGACTATCTTTAAAACTAAGCCCGAGTACGGCCCGGTCAGAAACAATGGTGGAAATTCAAGTCCGGTCCAGCTCAACGTTAGGGTCCCGCCTAAGCCCGTGCAAACTCTACATCCAGTTCTGTTTTATCGTCTGTTATTCCATTCTCCTAATTGGCTGGACTTTTAATCATTACTTTTTATTATTAAACATCCATGAAGTCTAATTATGTAGCTATATGAAATGAAATGAAGTGAAATGCTATTAGAATTTCCACATATTTTACATCATCAGCAGCGCCAGATATATCTACTAGTAGTGGAGTAAAATACACAATTCTATTTAGGCTGAGTATCTTTAAGCCTAAAAAAAGTCCTTTGAAAATAGAAAATCTCCGACGGAGTTTAATCTTGCTGAAATGTTGTTTAAACTTCAGCGTACGAAGCAAACTAAATAAAAACACACGAAGTTCTTTTAAAACGAAAGTTCAGAACGGCAATTGTGTTTACCAGAAGAGATACCGAATTGTAAAGAGCCGGAAACGCATGGAGTTACTTGTTCTAACACACAGGAAGATAAAAACAACACCTCTTCCTTCCTCCTAAGTATATTTTTATCAGATGCATTTAAACAGTCCTACAGTACTCAAAGAGGACGGCCATTTTAGAACAAGACTTCGTTAAAGACATGCAAACAAAGAAATGTTCGTGTTCGTTTTCCAATAATTTGCTTTCACAAAGAGGTATTTAAACTGTTGTGAACAATTTTAGTAAAACTTAAAACAAAGTATATTCACTGAAAAAATTCTAAAACACCCATTTTACTTTTAAAATTATTTAAGATAAGGCATCGCATGAATGCAAGACAATAATGTTATAGTACGCCCGCATGAGAAGTGTAAAATATGTTTAAAATAAACGTGTGTGCATGGAATATTTAACGAGAATAAAAGGAGCTTGGCACTGATCAATCCATTGAAGAGTTGTAAAAAACACGTTTTTGGATTGCACTTGTTTAAGAACTGTTGTTATTGAAATTATATCTCAAATCCTGAGCTTTCTAGGCTTACCTAAATCGTTTCATATGAGATAAAAATAGATAAAAAATATCAATTGGTTTGTAAATAAATAAAAAACTTATATCTACAGTTTAAGACAAACATTCTAGGAAAGGCAGAAATAACAGCTAGTTATATTTCCTGGTGTAAAGGCTCAGCTTTTTACTTTCCCTGCAATACATGGTAAAGTATAGGGAAAGTATTGGAATCATGCCGAAAATCACAACTCGAGTTTTCGACGGATCTACTCGTTTCGAGACATCTGGAATACGAAAAAACTATTTTTAGCGTGACGTCTGTGTGTGTGTCTGTCTGTCTGTGCAGATTTTGTATCCACTCTAACTAAATAACTAATTGACCAAATTTCACAAAATTCGGTAGATAAGTCGCTTGTGAGACACCCTGGTGCTGATTAGATTTTGGTACGATTCGGAAAAATTAACCAGCCTGTTTTTGCAAAATGGCCCACAAAAATAATAAATCTAAAATAAAAACTACGTATACTCAAATATAGCCATTAAATGCTTGTTTTATACGTAATTTTTAACGAAGAAAAGAATAAGATCAACCCCATTACACTAGGACTAGCATTTTTCGAGATATTTTAGTTTTTTCGTATTTTCTCTATGCCACCTTTGAAAAAAAGTCCAGTTAGCAAATGAGGACGAAAATTGAATTAAAAGTGAATTAAATTTAATTAAAATAAAGGGAACGTAAATATAAGTCTGCAGGGAAAGTCATGAGCTGCCATCATCAGATTTTCTTTTTTATAGGAAACTTTACTTCTAAAATCATTTGACGGTAATTACATTTCTTTTAATGCTGTTTACTACCGATATTTTTTTCACATATATTCTTGTAGAAGTTTTATTAATCTTAGACGTGTAGGTTTGCATTCATGGTGTGAAACCACACTCAGCAAGAGGGCATGCAAGACCACCAGGTTAATAGTTAGCATCAGTGAGTTCATTCACCGTAGTATAGCGCAGAAGGTTCCAAGAATGACGGTGTTTGAAGACAACTGCTTGGACTAAATCCTGAACTACGTACTTAGACCCGACCAGAACTTTGGGTTGGGATAGATTTATCACAGTTGTCTGAGTTTAGCCTGTTTTGTATCTGCCAGGCCGGATGTATTTAATACGTGAAAAATTTATAAATTAAACCTCTTAGGGGAAGGGGGTGAATGAATAACTTTGTTGATTTCATCTATGTACAGATGAATGTTAGGAAAGCAAAATGTTTTCTATAATTATGAACAGATAATTTGAAAATAAAACCACTTCTGACAAATTTTAATAAACATCGTTTCGGTACTATCCGGATAGAGATTCAAAGTTCTTCGGGTTAGGCCGTGCTAGGTAGCTATATCTGAAAATATATTCGAGCCTGGGCCTGGTTCGTGTATGGCAATTGTTAAAATGGGACAGTAAAAAGTGTCAAATTTTACCCTTGCAGACTTGTAGTTGGATATTTGAGTGTCTGTGCTTCCAATGCAACTACTGCAACGTTCTTAACTTTATCTATTTTGCTGTTTCTAATACTAGGGGTGCATAGCAGATTGATCGCCAACCATATCATTCGAGCACATCTCGAACCAAAATTCCTGTATTTAAAATTAACTTTATATTGGAAATATTTAGAAAATATTTTTAAAAGCTTTAAGTTAATAAGTTTCTACAATCGTGTACAGGTATAAAATTATTTTTAGGATTGTATATAATTTAACAGCATAGCATTCGGCAATGCAAAGTTTAGATCACATAACTTATTGTTCTTAATCCCTATGAATCTGAATTTTATCTTCTTCAATACGTGACAGTACTTTTAAGTCATTAAAAAAATCATTATCGCCATCTATTTGCAAAATTTTAAATGAATAATCTGATTCAATAAAATATTAAAATATATATTTTTGGCAATTCTCAAGTACTATTTGCAACACTGGAGTATCTTTCAAAGAATCTTATATTTTCGAAAGTAATAAAATAAGGAGTAAAAAAAATACAGAAGTTGCCCCTTCCTACTACAGGATAAAGTATAAAATCTGTTTACGATGTAAAAGAATCAAAGATATGCAATATTTTACTCTGTGAAACCATCTGCACATATGTTTACCCGGATCAAAGTAAAGTAGATAGGCATGCAAAAAATTTAAGAGTATGCTGAAAAAAATAGGGATATATTCCGGAAGGATAGCGAAGAAATGATGCCACCGAACAAAGTTAAAATTCCTGATATCTGATAAAATGAAAGAGAAATCGTTTGTATGTTTTGATTTTTTTATTTCATTTATTTTCCTGAATTTTGTTTTATAAGGTTTTTCATAAATTTATGTAATATCTGTAGATTAAATTTATGGATATGTTTAAAAATATTTTGATACATTTATGAATTCAAAGTTGAATAGTTCAGACAAGTTAAAATAATATTCCAAAATGAAAGAGAAATCGTTTGTATGCTTTGATTTTTTTTTTATTTGATTTATTTTCCTGCATTTTGTTTTATACGGTTTTCTATAAATTTGTGCAACATCTGTAGGTTAAATTTATGGATACGTTTAAAAATGTTTCGATAAATTTAAGAATTAAAGGTGGAAGAAAATAGTTTTGACTAGTTAAAAGTATATTATAAAATGTAAAAAAAATATATTTATTTAGTATTGTTTACTGGTCGCAGTTGTCATTATTTGAGGAATTAAAATAGCTAGAGTAATAAATTTCAGTCAATTTTTTACATAATTGCCAATGTTTTAGTGCCTTGCTATTTCATCTTGGGCAATCTCAAGACATCTAAATATATTTCGATTTTAATGTACATTATCAGATCGCATCTTATGGCCTGGCGATAATATTTTCAAAATACAAGAATGATCTCGAATATTGGTAAGTTTAACTTTATTAAAAGAAACAATAAATGTGTAAACAGATACATGGAACAGAGTTATAAGTTTGGAAATTTTTGTAAAAGTCACAGAAATGGCCACCGAATACATTAAAGCAGCAATTAATTGCTCAACGATTTTGCAAATAAGGAAACTGTATTCTCGAACTACTGACCTTTTCACAATTAGGAGCATTCTTCTTATCACATAGCATTGCTCACTGAACAATGAACATCATTATATACGTCATATGGAAATTTTTCTGTAAAACCAAAGTATGTCGGGAATTTCTCAGCAAATGGCTTGGAATTTTAAAATTTTCAAGTTGAAACACTTTTTCAAAGTCTCTAAATTGACGACACATTTTTTTAAATTAACTGTTAAGCTCATAAACCCTGATATTATCCAAATGACAATTCGTTGTGCGCGATAGTACAAGTTGTTTTTAAAAATGGAGGATAAGGCTGTGAAAGCTTTATGTAATAGCAACAAAATACATTTTTTATTCATTTATCTATCCCAATAGGACTTTAAGTAATTGCAAACAAATATATTTTTATTCATTTATATATCCCGATAGAACTTTAAGTAATTGCAACAAAATACATTTTTATCCATTTATCTATCCCAATAGGACTTTAAGTAATTGCAACCAAATACATTTTTATTCATTTATCTATCTCGATAGGACTTCGAGTAATTGCAGCAAAATACATTTTTATTCATTTATCTATCCCGATAGGACTTTAAGTAATTGCAACTAAATACATTTTTATTCATTTATCTATCCCAATTGGACTTTAAGTAATTGCAACAAAATACATTTTTATTCATTTATCTATCCCAACAGGACTTTAAGTAATTGCAACCAAATATATTTTTATTCATTTATATATCCCGATAGAACTTTAAGTAATTGCAACAAAATACATTTTTATCCATTTATCTATCCCAATAGGACTTTAAGTAATTGCAGCCAAATACATTTTTATTCATTTATCTATCTCGATAGGACTTCGAGTAATTGCAGCAAAATACATTTTTATTCATTTATCTATCCCGATAGGACTTTAAGTAATTGCAACTAAATACATTTTTATTCATTTATCTATCCCAATTGGACTATACCGAATAAAACTTTTAAAAGCATACTCCGATAAAGTTTAAGAGTCTTAACTAATGCTAACTAAACCTCGCAGATAAAAATTGGAATAGTCGGGAAATATGCACTTCTTTCAAATAAATTTTCAAGAACAAAAATAAGTAAAAGTTTTAATAAACAATTTTGCCATTCAATGTCATTTTCAAAACACCGCTTTGACAAGAATCGTAGAGAGTATAAAATGTTGTAAAAAAAGTTGAAAATATTCCGATATCAATAACAAAAACAAAGCTCAAAACGAAATCTTCGGATCTCAGAAACAGGTTTCGTTTCTTGAAAGTTCACAATGCATTGGTCTAGTCTAGACGGATATAGAAAAACCGAAGTGGAAAATAATTGGTAATGCTTTATTTGCTTAAGAGCCCATATTATGAATGTGAATAAATAAAAAGATCTAACAGACATTTTACGGAATTTGCACGAATTAATTATTTACTAATTACATGTTCTAGACATATTTTACTTTCATTTGTGCATAATATAAACGATAAAATGGTGATAAAAATTGGATATCGAAGGTAAATCGATAAAAACTGGCCCTGAATGTAATGATTATACGGTGGATGCATACGTGATTTTTATGGCAAAATAAATACACCTACTCCCATTTACAAACTGTTTTTGAGATATTTTGCCGACCTGTGTCTCGGAATCTTGGCGACTTGATATTATTTCAAAATGCGCCAAGTCACCATATGGATTTTTTTTCTAAAACGATGTAATTTTACAAAGTATACACATCATGTATTATCTTGTGCGATGAAATTTAAATATTTTTGTTGTTTCTACATGCGAAGTTTTATCAATGTTTTTTTTTATTCAAAATATATTTTGAATGCACTGGAGGTAGTATATTTTTTTAATACAATTATCCAAGGCAAAACAAACAGCTTAGGACAAATATTCAGATTATATAAAACGAATGTTTCGTACAATTTATCTTTATAAGATATATATAAAATAAAACACATTATAAAATAAAATAATCTATAGAATGTGAGAATTCGTAATAAAATATTCTTCCAAATAAGAGTTTGTCAATTTTCATGCATTTGGTGATTGTATTGACGAAATTATTTAGAAATCCAGAGTACTGCCTACAATAGGATGACTAAGACAGGAATAACACAAATAGGAAGTGCAAAATTATAGGGAGTTCAAAATTTAACATATTTTTTTTCGTGGTGAAATAAAGAATAGGATAACACTTTAGTTTATAAAGTCTCTATCAAAAAATATCAAACCTTCGAGTTTTGCACTGTAATCGAATTGATCGAATTTCAGGATTTTAGCTTTATAGCCAGTCCAAAATGCTATACAATTTCGCTTTTGATTTCGGCTTAAGACGTTTATTTAATAATTAAATGTAACTGCATTTTCATTTGTAAAATATTTTAAGTTTAACAATTTAAGTCTCCGTTAACTTAATTTTCATTTGCCAGTTTCCATTTACTGTATTTTACTCAATCAAAACAAATGGATTCGATACAGTTTGTTAATTAAATCTATTGAAAAATAGCATATTATTCAATCTGTGATAATTGTGAAAGATGGAAGAAGGGCACTTTTTTACAACAATAACTAAAATAAGAATACGTTAATCGCCAAATTATTACGATTTTAAACTATATCATAAAATAACAATATATATGATTTTCGTATATGTAAATAATGTAATTTCGAATGTAATTTCATATATGTTAATATACTCAAGTCTCATCAATAAGCGTGACAGATAATATTGGAATAGCTATCACAAACAGAAC
Source organism: Amaurobius ferox (assembly GCA_951213105.1). Classification (NCBI taxonomy): domain Eukaryota; kingdom Metazoa; phylum Arthropoda; class Arachnida; order Araneae; family Amaurobiidae; genus Amaurobius; species Amaurobius ferox. The sequence continues at coordinate 127,569,205 of OX578135.1, read as the reverse complement.
ATCACTTAAATAGATAATAATAATACAAATGTACAAGCGACTTTTAAGGAACAATTCTCACTATTTGACTCCACTTTTGAAAACTTATCAGCTCCAAAGCACGTAAATCATAAAAAAGGGAAATTTTATTATAATAAGAAAATTAAACATTACGGGACTAATAATAAAATCGAAGCTAGCTCAAAACGAATTCTGCAGATCCTGAAAACGGAATTTATAAGCGTTCACGAGGCGTCAGTCCAGACGTGTATCGAAAAATCGAAGCAGAAAATAATTAGTTGGCTATGTTTTATTTGTTTAAGAGAAAGCACTACATGAATAATAATAAATGAGAAATAGATCTGACAGGCAGAATAATCAATTTTTATGAAATAAGCAATTATTTCTCCAGAATGAGAAATTTTTACACAGTCAAAAAATGCTACAATTTGTTTGCTTTTCATAGAATGATTTTTATTACAAATGCTTTTTTTATGAATTTATAAAATATGTGTGCATTTCCATTTATAGTTGTGCTTTTTATTTTAGTAATTTAAGTCATAGAGTCCAGTTCAACCAGAACGAGTTGAAATCTTGTCCTAATAGCTCAATGTTGAGAGCATCGGCCAGACGATCGAAGATCTTTTTTCGATTCCCAGCTGCGACAGTGAGTTATATACAATGGCGTCCGAACGAATTGTACAGGTCTGCAAATTAAATGCAATGATGATGGAGATTGGAAAAAGCCCCATTTACAAATTTCAGTGAATACTGTGAATTGGGGCTCCAGTATCAACAATGCGATCACATGGGATGGTCCCGGCGACACATTAAACTGCCGTAAGCCCTAGGGTTGGCAGTGTAGTCTGGGCCTTCAACATGGGATGCTCGTCTGGATAAAAAAAAAGAGAATACTAAGGTGGTGGTTGTATGTCAAACCGTCTTCCCAGGCAAGAGTTTATAGAATCCGCTTCGTCCATATTTTACATTTACTTGAATTTAAACAGTCAAAACCAATATAACCAATCTATGTATACATTGAGAATTACGTATATTGAGAAATCCCATATTGTTAAATTTGTAATCATATTCAAAGTTGAAAAATGAGATTTTTCATAGAACATTAAGTAATATAATGCGTCAAGCCAAGACGATACATTACGGGGCGCCTGTGCTAAAAGCACTTATCCCCACATAGGGTTTTTAGAAATGTCCATTTTGTATAATAGCAATATGTGAGAAAGTTCATTTGGGCACTCCGTTGATGGGTGCTGGGCGACGGGCTGAAACTTGAGTACGATGAATCTTGTCTTGGATAGGCTGACTGCTAGAAGAGGTAAGAAAGGAACGTGAAAGAGACTCTGGTAGGATATATTATTGGTCAATAAATCCATCGTTACAAGTTTAAACTAATATAATGATACATAAAAATGCGTAAAAAGTAAAAAAAAATATAATTTTAATCTATTTAGCACAAAATAATTACGTACTGGTATTTCCTCAAATTATTCAACCCTCATCAATAAATCTGGCAGAAACTATTGGAAAAACCATCACAAAACAGAACTGTACTTTCGTATATAACAATAAAATTGAATCAATAAAAGATATTTAAGAAAAAATTTCTCAGTAGTTGAACCAACTTTTCGAAGCTTTGCCGTCCCCAAAGCACAAAAATTACAAAGAGAAGGACATTTTATTATTATAAGAAAAATGTTACGATACTAATAATAAAATCGAAGCTCAAACTGAAATCACCAGATTCTGAAAACGGATTTCATGATAATTCACGCTGCATTCCAGACGGGTATCGAAAAATCGAAGAATAGAATATAATTAGTTAGCTATATTTCATTTGTTTAAGAGCAAAAACTACATGAATAATAATGAGGGAGATATAGATCTGAGAGGGAAAATGAGGAATTTTTATGAAATAACCAATTAGCTTTATAAATTTGGAATTTTAGTTTTAGAATGTTTTATATGCATGTTGAAGTTTTTGAAATGATAGATTTTTCTGTAACTATTAAATTGCCATTGGAAAATTGCATATTCACATAAAGAGTTGTTAAAAAGAAACAGTCTTTGTACAAATTATAAACTCTAAAATATTAGAATACCCAATTTTTGAAAAATCGGCGGTTCGGTGTACTCTATTATTGCCATCAAATCATATCGTTCCATCATTGCCATCAAATCATATTGTTCCATTATGGCCACCTATTCTTATTGTTCCATCATTGCTATCAAATTTTAATTTTGCCATCAAATTGTATACATGCCATCAAATCCTATTACCACCCTACTGTTGTCATCGAACATTTTGAAAAGTACTCGAATTAAACGATTTTGTTATACACTGTAGAAAAATGCTACAACTATATGCTCTTGATTTTGGTTTAAATCGATTAAAAATAATAAAATATGTGTACGTTTATATATTAAATGTTTCAATTTGAATAATGTCAGTCTATATTAACACAATCTTTATTTACTGTATTTTTTTCATTTTCTTAATTTTGCATAATCAAAACCAATGGAATTATCGTACTCTTATAAATTGGAAATTAAGTGTATTAAAAAATAACATATTGTTAAATCTGTGATCAGGTTGAAAGATGAACTTTCTTATATACAAATGAATAACACGATGATACGTAAAATATTCAAGCATCATGAATAAACTTGCCAGATAAAATGTGAAAAACCATCACGAAACATAACTGCACTTTGGTATATAACAATAAAACAATAAAAGAAAATCCACGAAAGAGATTTAAGAAACAATTCTTACTCTTTGATTCCATATTTTTAGACTTTGCCATAACCAATAGCACAAAAAGAGGAAATTTTATTATTATAAAAAATAAAAACTTACGAAACTAATAATAAAATTGAAACTCCAAACGAAACCTCTAGATTCTGAAAGCGGATCTTATCCGAGTACCTAGTCAAGTTTGCATAGTAAAGAGTGATATAGTAAGAAGCAGCACGCCTGAGCGTAATCTAAGAAAGAGGCCCGGGTTTCAGTACCCCCTTTGGACGTATATATATATACTGTAACCGAACCGTTCACCCTTCCCCCTTTTAACTTATTCGTCATACTTGCTATGGATGCTTCTCGACCATTTTCATTCCGGCTCTGCTCGTACTTTACGTGCAGTTTAGGATTCCTGCCTCATGATAATGGTAATTCTTGATTCCCTGGTTTTATTTTTTTTTTCAATTTTTCTGTTAATGCTTGCAGTCTGTTGCATTGGTATTTATAGTAACTTACTATTACCAATTCTGAAACAAGCATGCGTATGGGTTAATTAGAGCTGGATGCGCAGACTTGAAAATGAGTCTAGTCTAATTAATCTTCAAAATTAAGCCAGTGCTGAATATTTATCTTTTCGGCATTGTGGAAGTGGTTTAACGGTTTTGTTGATTTTAATATTTCGTTATTATTTGATTTGGTTAATATAACTTTCGAATATATAACTTTCGTATATTTTGTAACCGACCGTTCCCCCTCCCCTCTTTGATCTTATTCGTCATACATGTTATGGATGCTTCTCGACCATCTTCATTCCGGCTCTGCTCGTACTTTACGTGCAGTTTAGGATTCCTGCCACATGATAATGGTAATTCTTGATTTCTTTTATTTTTTTTTCAATATTTCCTCTTTTAATACTTGTAGTCTGTTGCATTGGCATTGTGATCGTGGTTTAACGGTTTTGTTGATTTAAATATTGCGTTATTATTTGATTTGGTTAAAATAACTTTCTAATATATATATATATATATATATATATATATATATATATATATATAGTAAATATTTAATGATAATCCAAAGAAATAATAGAAATATGGTGTAACATCTATGATGTATGTTTATATATATATATATATATTCCCTCAGAATTATTTTACTTTATTTAGCAATATTTTGATAATGATATGTCAACTAGAAATTTAAATGTTTGGTGAAAAAGAAGGCATGGATCATTTGTTGTGCCTTCAATATTTTGCCCTAAATATCAATTACCGGAGCAAAGTAGTAATATGTTTATTTGATGTAAAATTACTAAATTGTATATTATCATACACATGGATGCACACATAGGCGCATGAATGCACACATAGGCGCATGAATGCACACATAGGCACATGAATGCACACATAGGCATATATACACACATATTCGTTCTCTTGGTTCAAATGAAATTCAGGCAGAGATGAAAAGCATACCTATTCTATTATACTTTCCTTCTGCTACTATGAAAAAGCGCCGTTGAATAATTCCATCGTATAAAACTTTCGGGAGGAAGAGGTTTATATTTCCTTTTATTTTCACCCAGATACGTTTTTATTTTCAAAAGTTTCTTCAATCTCTGTAACATAATACGCGTAACATTTTCTTGAATTTATACAGTACTGCGATGATGCTGAAAACGGCGTCTTTCGGAGAAAGAACCATATGCTTTATTTTCAGCGTTTGAGTTATTAGCTTAAATAGTATACGGAAAATATTCTTATTATTTAACTCAAATGTATACGTTAAGTACGGATATTTACCGATATTAAGTACGGATATGTTGAATCTCATTTACATAGAAATCTAGATCACTATAAATATTTCTTTTGTTTATATACGGCAAAATTATTTATATTTTTTTTCCTTTTGCTGGGTATAGGTCGTAGAGCGAAAATTTATGAAAATAAACACAAAATTATATTTAAAAAATGATATGTTCAACTAAACATTGCTCATACGTTCTGTCTGCGTGTTGCTACCTGTAGGAAAAAATTCCATATTTCTGATCCAATTTCCTCTTTCCCTCAAGTCAATTTAAAATTAACTGGCATTTGACTCATCTCAAAATTTTTAGACTAATATCCTTTTCTAGTAGCTTTCTTTTCCTCAAATTTTACAAGAAAATTTTTGAACATTCACTATTATGGGTCAAAATACTTAAAATTATATCGCCTTACCCTCTACTTTAAAGGTCTTAAAAAATAATTCGATTGCTACCCTACTTGACAATGTACTCCCGGGGAGCGGGGGGGTATTTGCCTCCCGAAATGGCTAAGGACGTTACGAACAAAAAAATCTGATGTGTGCAACACATGACTTTCCTTATATAATGCAATGAATTTACTACTTCTACAGTAAAAAAAAATAGATTATTTTAATAGTAGTTATTTATATTCTTTCCAAGATATTGAATTTTCGTCAATGAGTCGCCATTTTCCATGTCGCTATCATCAATGAGTCGTCATTGATTTAGCGTCATTTTTATCCATATGGCGAGTTTTTTGTTAATTTAGCAACATTTAAAAAAGTCGCCAAGTTGGCGACATTCCACCAAATTCGTCGCCAAAATCTCGCCAAGTGTTATGGACGGAGAAATAAGTTATTTTTACAGCAGATAAATGACTATTGGCGTTCAAATACAAAAGTATTACTCAAAGTATCTTTTTTCATGAATGGAACGAGCTAGATCCGCGCGAAGAATGTCACCCAATTTATCGCATGGTATTACATATGAAAAGTGAACATGTTTCTCAATAGGAATTTTTTTTTATTTTATATAACTTTTTGATATTTTTTTTAAAAATGTGCAATATCTCGAGAGCGGTTCATGTTAGCGTTCTAAAATTTATGTCAATCGTTTTCTAAGGAAAAATTACATAAGAAATGTCTATTTGCGTAACTTTATTAGCGGTATTAATTTTTTGACGATCTTTTCAAAATTTTACTCGAGTTCGAATTAGGGGGGTTCTGAACATTCGATTGCGTATAAAAACAATTGGCTTCCAGTGTTTACGGATTGTGATTTTTGTACCATATTTCATTCGAATCGGTCCATTCGTTCGTCAGTTATCGTCTCCACAGACTCACTGACACACACACACACACATACATCACTTCAAAAATGTTTGATTCGTGATCAGGGATGCTTGAAACGTGCTCTCCCGTCGAAAACTCGAATTCGAATTTTCGACCCCGTCACAATACTTTCCTTATATATTATGTATATAAGGAAAGTAAAAATGATATGTTCAACTAAACTTTGCTCATACGTTCTGTCTGTGTGTTGCTACCCATAGGAAAAAATTCCATATTTCTGATCCAAGTCAATTTAAAATTAACTGGCCTGTGACTCATCTTAAAATTTTTATACCAGTGTCCATTTTTAGTAGCTTTCTTTTCCTCAAATTTTACAAGAAAAATGTTGACAATTCACTATTATGGGTTCAAATGTTTAAAATTATATCACTTTACCCTATACATTAAAGGTCTTAAAAAATCCTTCGATTGGTACCCTATTTGACAATGTACTCCCGGGGAGCGGGGGGGGGGGGGGTTGCCTTCCGAGAGAGCTAAGGACGTTACGAACAAAAAAAATTGTATCGCGGCTATTTTTCACAACAATGGCATATTTTGTCCTGTACTGCCATGTTAAAGAAATATAAAGTTCCAAATAATTATCGACTTTTTTGCTCGAATTTGAAAAACATTCTATTTAATTCTATATTTTTTGATAATGCCGGATATAAAGTTTCGTGAAAATCCAATATATTTGTGGCCGCTATTGTGCACACAAAAAATCGACCACAGACAGGCATCACTCCAAAAATAGTCAAAACGTGTTCAGGAGGTTTTAGAACATATATTAGAATCAAGATCTCAAATTCGAAGATTTTCGAGAAAACAGTATTTTTACTAAACTATATTACATAGTATGATAAAGTAAAAAAACAATTATATATGTAGCGCATTGGTAGGCTCCAACACAATGTTGAAATAATTTTGTATATAAATTGCCTTCAGACCAAGAGCAAGATACGTGGACATTAGTAACATCAAATAATTTTACTCTTAGACGAGATATGTCTTGAAATAAATATACGTTTTATGCATTATTTTGCGTTATAAAAAATCAAATTATTGCGTTATGTATAAAAGAAAATAATGAATTTGCGTCTGTAGGGAATGCGTGTGCTGCCCACATCAGATGTTTATTTTATATTTATTTAATATATTCTCTTACAAAGATAATTCGTTTTTTTTTTTACTAAAAATCGTCCTTTATTGCTCTGTTCATTCAACCCTGCAAAGGTGACCAAGCGTCCTTGGCCTTCCCGAGTCATACATTAAAAGCAGTTTGACGATCGTCTTCTAATACATTTTTCCCCTCTCGAGATAAAAAAAGGCCTTGACCTGTGATATAATCTTCAGGCGGTGTCGGAGATTAATTTTTTATGTTTCTCAGACACGGAACGAAAGCGTGCAAAATATATGAGCCAGTTCAGCATACATATTTTCGCACTTTTTTGGAACACTATATTGGCACTATATATAAAAAAACGATTTTAGCTCGTTCTTTAATTCTCCATGCAATACTAAAATGTATTATGACCGGACATAAAACCCGAAATAAAAATTTCTACATATTTACTTGTTTTGTTTCGTACATTTTTAAGCACGGATGTATATATTACAATGTGCATGCTAGATCCCTGCGAGCTAACTAAGACGAAGTTTCAGACTTACTGGGCCCACACCGACAGAGATTAAAAAATCTGATGTGGGCAACACATGACTTTCCTTATATAATGAAATGAATTTACTACTTTTACAGTAAAATAAATAAGTTTTTCTTCTAGTAGATACTAATATCCTTTCCAAGATATTGAATTTTCGACAATTAGTCGTCATTTTCATTGATTTATCGTCATTTTATCCATTTGGCGAGATTTCCGTTAATTTGGCAACATTTCAAAAAGTCGCCAAGTTAGCGACATTCCGCCAATTTCGTCGCCAAAATCTCGCCAAGCGTTATGGACGAAGAAATAAGTTATATATATATATATATATAACTTATTAGATATTGAATTTTCGACATATATTATATAACTATTATTATATATTTATATATTATATAACTTATTAGAGATTGAATTTTCCACAATTAGTCGCCATTTTCATTGATTTAGCGTCATTTTTATCAATTTGGCGAGATTTTCGTTAATTTGGCAACATTTCAAAAAGTCGCCAAGTTGGCGACATTCCGCCAATTTCGTCGCCAAAATCTCGCCAAGCGTTATGGACGAATAAATAAGTTATTCTTACAGCAGATAAATTGGCGTTCAAATGCAAAAGTATTACTCAAAGTATCTTTTTCCTGAATGGAACGAGCTAGATCCACGAGAATGATGTCACCCAATTTATCGCATGATATTATATATGAAAAGTGAACATGTTTCTCAATAGGAAATATTTTTTTTTCTATTTTATATGACTTTTTGATAATTTTTTTGAAAAATGTACAATATCTCGAGAACGGTTCATGTTAGCGTTCTAAAATTTATGTCAATCGTTTTCTAATGAAAAATTACATAAGAAATGTCTATTTGCGTAACTTTATTATTGGTTTTGATTTTTTGACAATTTTTTCAAAATTTCATTCAAAAATTTAGGGGGGTTCTGAACATTCGATTGCGTATAAAAACAATAGGCTTCCAGTGTTTACAGATTGTGATTTTTGTACCAAATTTGGTTCGAATCGGTCCATTCGTTCGTCAGTTATCGTCTCCACAGGCCCACTGGCACACACACACACACACACACACACACACACACAGACATCACTTCAAAAATGTTTGATTCGTGATCAGGGATGCTTGAAACGTGCTCTCCCGTCGAAAACTCGAATTCGAATTTCCGACCCCGTCACAATACTTTCCTTATACATTATGTATATAAGGAAAGTAAAAAAATGGACCAGTGCCATTATACGTATTTAAATGCACAAAGAGATACTGAACTGGTTCGAAAATATTTCCATCCGGGCCCGACCCGGTCCGAAAATCGTCGTGTCTCGACCTGCTCCGGTCCAAAAATCTCGGTGTTTCGACTTCGATTCGAATCCTCTGAAACATTATAGCTTTCAAGTACGTCCAAAACCTTGAATTGTACTCGTTTAAGATCACTGAGTTACGCAAAATTTTTATTATTTTTAAATTTTACTTCTCATATGACAGAAAGTTAATGTAAATTTCAAATATTGTGTTAGTGATAATGTATGACATAATAAGTCATGGTTCACGTCTAGCTCAATCTGCCCATAATTTTTCAAAACAAAGTTTAGCATCTAGCTGACCCGAAACTTTGAAAAATGTGGCATATTTAAAACTATGTGCAGGGCCGACTGGGGGTTTAATTACATTGGACAGATTTCTACCCTATAACAGGGCGTTGTCAGATTGCAAAAGATTGCTCGACTGATAGACCCTCCCTATTTGTAGACAAGGTTGTCAATTTAGTCATTTTATGGCTAGATCTAGTCAATTTTGGGAACTTTTTGGATCCTCCCCCCCCCCCCCCCAAAAAAAACGAAATCTAGCTATAAAATTGCTGTTTCCAACTTCCTATAATAGCCACTACGAAATTTAGCCATTTTTGCTAAGATTCAAGCCATGGAGTTCGTCCAAGTATTGGCAATCACGTTTGTGAATCATGGTTTCGTGGCCGTTGCTATTCATCAGCACAGGGTAGGTAATTAGACAATACCCCTCTACAAACTTAAGTCAGTATAAAATTTTTAAAGCATGTATTTTAGAATTTTTCTGGTGGGAGAATTTCATTGGAAACCGGTAAAGACAGCGAAAATATGGTACACTGCATGATCTGCTAAGCCTACTCTTGTTACTAGGGTCCAAAGTCCAGATCCAACCTCTAGTCCATGTGCAAGTGCATATGCATGTTTATCTGAGTAACCATGGGCACCCATTGGACATTTTCCAGGACGGGCAAATTGAAGGTCAAGGCGTACAACTTGATGCCCAATTTTGTGACATTGGCCATCCAGGGTCGGGCATGAGCCACCTCTTGTCCTCCCCTATGGGCAATCCAATGCACTTATCTGCGATATATGACCTCGAATTTTGACAATTATGGGTATTATGCGTTACCACGCCAGTATGAAATTGTAATGAAAATTGGTAGAATTATTTGAATATGGCTTTAAATTGACTAAAATGTTTTAACATGTTAATAAAATAGCTTTTGTCAACATGTAATTTGTCACTTTCTAAGAACCTATAATATTGTTTATAGAAGCGGGTAAAATATAATTATACATTCTGTGTTAAAAATATATCAGTGCATTTAAATGTTAGGTATTTGTACTTTCGAAATACCCCATAAATATAATTTTACTAGACCTCTGCATCTTAAAATAATACATTTACTTCAATGTGCCAATTGCTTAATTATAGTAATGCATAAATATGTACATATATAAGAAAAATGTGAGCAACGTATAAAAGCACAAATAACAAAATAATAATATTATTATTATATTATTTTGTTCTTTGTGCTTTTATAATTTGCTCAAGTTTTTCTTATCTTTCGCACAAAGTGTATTGCACTTAATGTACATATATAATTGAAATAGCTGAAATCTTAATATAAGAAGAAGACATTAATTATATAACATAAAAACAGACATAACAAAATAATAATATTATTATATTATATTGTTATTTGTGTTTTTATACGTTGTTCAAGTTTTTCTTATCCTCCGCACAAAGTGTATTGTACTTAATATACATATATAATTGAAATAGCTGAAATCTCCGATATATATGAAAGTGTTTTCAAATGATCATTATAGATTCGTTACACATATATCAATAGTTGAAAACCCTTATTCAAAATATAATATTGTATGCAGGTGAGGAATAATAACAATTAATATGCATAATAATTTTCATAAACAGCTGTGAAAAAAATTGAAGTATTACAGGTCGGATTATTCACATAATATTTACATCTTAAAAATATATATCAAATAATGACAGCAAAATAAAAATTTAAACATGATCATCAAGAACAGATATTAAATTTCGAAAATGTGATATATAATTGGAAGAGGAGAAGAAATTAGTAATATGAAAAAAAAAACTCAAGAGGAAATAAAGATGAAAAATCAGTCTCTGATGACTTCGGAAAAAAAGTTAGAAGGGCAGAAAAATATTTTTAAAGTATTTGGCAGAGAATTGTGAGCTAAAAAGAGATAAAACTTTTAAAACTTATTGGAATTCGCTCGAGGGGGACCTGATAATAGCCCCTCCACAAACTTGAGTTACATTGAGTACTGACTATATTCCCACTTTTGACATAAAATAGTATATTTATTTTGTAAACATGAAGATGGATTAACGGCAAAACCATTACGAATTAAATAAGTTTACAAAAAGTGAGGAAAATGTGTTTGGTGAGGTTTATTTTATATCATTCTAATAAATAAGTTATTACGACAGTATCATTGGCCTCATTGACAGGCTTTCCGATAGATTCCTTTAAGACATATTACTCTATCACAATAAATAAAACTTCTGCTTGTGACAATGTAATTTTCTAATACTTTCATAAGCAAAGCAGGATTAAGATATTAAAATTAGATGACTGCAATTATTTAAACAATCGCTACTGATTGCCCTGAGGAAAAATGGTCTTAACGTCCTCAAAACAATTGTAGTCATAATAATTTTTATATGCCTGGTTTCTTTAAGGATGTATTAGAATGTTTTGGTAATCCCTATTGAATACAAAATGAACTAGTGAATACTAAAGTAGTCAGAGTACATAATCAGGGCAAATTTGACGCGAGAGGTCGAATTTCCCAATATTTAGATTTAACCATTTATTTAGTTCTGTTAAATAAGTACAGAACTAAATAAATGGTTATAACTTGTTATAATGATTATAATAAATGGTAATAATTCTGTTACATACACTTCTAAGATAGCAACTCATCAATACTTACGCCGATATATTTAAAACTGCTAACCTTTTCAATAGCTTTACAGCTGCACATATTTCCTGGGATTAAATAAATATGATATTTTAATAAGAAACGAAATAAATATTTTTTGGACAAAACGAAACACACAAGTTTAGTTAAAAACTTGCAAAAATTTCTTTAAGAAAGTATGCATTTGTCAATAAGGTGACAATAATTGTTTCCAGGGTGTTATAAGCTATCGCCATTAGGCCAAATGAACAGGTAGAACATTATGCGAACTTTTAACCAGCTATAAGAATGAACTGCAGTTCATTTTTAGCAATGACTAAGCCATTAAACTACAGCCATTCCCATCCACACTTTGCGCGGGTCAAGATATTAGTGGTCACTAAATGTGACAGATACACACTTAATAGAGCTATACGCCCATATATTTAAAAGTACTGAATATCAAAACTAATGTTGAGGCATAAAAAACCGAAGATTTTGTAGTTCTGTGAACATAGAAATTGGGGAAAGTAAAACAAGATTTCATCTGCAATCACTGTATTTTACTTTTTTAGTAGTTTTAGATATTTAAAAAAAAAATAATTAATTTTGACGATATTTTTCAATATTTTGATTGACAGCCAACAAGCTATTTCGGCATATGAAATGTAAATCGGTTACTATAGTGAAACAGTAAATTGTAAATAAATTCATTGATAAAATTTTGTAAAAAAGTCGTCTGTAGTAGCTATAATTTAGTCTTAAAAATTGTCGACTGTACATAAAGATAATTCGGAAAATAAGAAAATCTAAGATTTTATTTTTGGCAGGGTAATATAAAAACGAGTTTTAAGTGTACAGCTGTTCTCAAGTTATCTTTGAAAAATTTTTAGAACACAAAATTCCGCGATTTATAAATCTTTTGAGCAAGCTTTTAGATTTTTATTTACTACATTTTGCTAAATTTCAGATTTTTGTCATTACTTATACTATGTCACATTATTACTATGTCGAGTCCCACGTGTATGCAAAGTTTCAAGTTTCCCCTTTCAGCACTTTGGCTTGTGCCAGTCCCTTAGTCAAACAGACAGTATGATATACAGTGGTACCTCAAAAATCCCATTACTCCTATATTTCCATTATTTGGATGGGCAAAAAGGGCAGTACCATAAAGTGATATTTTAAAGTATTTAATATTGACGAAAGCATTGAAGAGAAGGGTATACAGTAATGCACGAATATTATTTTTTAGGAATGTCTGCATGCGAAATATTTCAAAACAGTGAGAAATATGTGATATTCTATTATTCTTTAAATATTTAATAATTAAAATATAATAATTTTCATAATTAAAACATTTTGTTGAATTTCGAAATTTAACAACATGTATTTGAAATTGAACTTTCGAGATGAGTGATATCTTCAGTCCCAATATGGTGTGGCAGTTTCAAGTCTCCACCTTCAGCACTAGAGGACTATGATATTTGAAATTTCCATGTAAAGGTTAATATACTAAATATAGGATGCAAATAATGAGGTTGGGGTGGTCTGGCCAAGGAGGGCAGCCTAAGGAGTTCTATTGACGGTGGCTGTCTTTCTTCCTAGGAACTTGCCTCTCGTGTCAAACTTGAAATCAACTCCACTTGGAGAAAGGTCTCGTGCACGAGTGGTATGATTGTAGCCGTCCTAGTGCTGTTTTGACTGGGGCGGGCAGTAGGGGTAAACAGACGGCTCTGGCCAGACTTCGCAGCGGCCATCTTCGTGCTCTTCGACATGTGTTGGGTTCTAAGGTACATTCCCTTTGCCCGAAGTGCAATTTGGCTCAGGCCTCTCCTGACCATACTTTGACATGTACTGGATGCCAGAGGAGCCAGATGTACTTCAGTCCTGGAGTAGTTCTTCATCTTCCGAAGACTCACGGGTTCATGGACTTGATCTGATGTTGCTGTCAGTCAAATGGGATAAGAAACAACAACAGAATGCAAATTCCGATTTTTAAGCTATATTAAACATTTATTTGAAAATACTGAAATTTTTTTTTTGGAGGGGGGGGGGGGCGATTAAATTTTTGATCACCATTAGAGATAAAGCAATATTTTCAGAAAATAAGTGTAATATCACACCAAATCACGCGAGCATAAATCTTTAAAGAATTATATATTCAAATTCCTCAAATATGTTATTGCCTACGTTTAATGACACTATATTTTCGAATAAAACAATATTGAGTGACCTCTGAATAAGTTATTTAATATTTTATATTTTAACATGGCGATTGTAAGCCTCCCACAACCTAATGAAAATTGCAGACAATTATGCCAAAACCAAATGTTTCCATTTTACACTACTTAATTCTGCTTTATACGTAATCAAATCCCTTATGTGAAATACATGCTAAACAAGTGCATTTTTATTCATTTCATTCTTTCTTTCCGCGGAAGACAGAAGAGCTCTGAATACTTGGAAGAATTTCTTTTCTGTGTTCCATCGGCAGCAGAATCTTCGAAATATCCAGCTTCAAAAATCAATGCAAAAGGGAAAGAAGATGGACCTGCAGAGATCCGCTGAAAGGGATTTTATCAGAGAGGGTAATCCTTGCCACAGATGCTCTTTGACTATTGGAAAATCGAATGCAAAGGAAATTACTGCTATTTTTGTTTCATCAAGTGCAGCGGGAAGTATTACAGCACTCAGGGTCTAACGTATTAAGAAAACCCTTTCTGTGTTTAATATTTACCATTGTCTCATTTTTCAAATTTATTTTTCTATAAAATTAATCCCTTATATATATTCGACGGATAAACATGGGTCGATATATATTTTATGTATTTTTTTTTTACCAATAATCTCCAAATGTAAATTTGTTCGCCAAATAAAATTAATCTTTAACTGTAAAATGTTAATTTTACATCAGAATAATTTGGGTCCCATCTAGATTATTTGGCTTTTTATTTTATGTAAATGATTTTTGAAACGCGAAATAGGATTTTTTAACAGCTAAAATTAAATGATATTACAATGAGGAGATGAAAAGTCAATAAAGAAATTTCTGATTTTACTTTTCTGTAAAATTAATCCCCTATATATCCTACGGATAAACATGAGTCGATATATATTTTATGTATTTTTTTACCAACTATCGCCAAATGAAAATTCCATCGCCAAATAAAATGTATCGTCAACTGTGAAATGTTAACTTTACATCAGAATAATTTAGGTCTCATCTAGATTATTGGGAGATTTATTCTATGTAACTGATTATTGAAACCTGAAATAAGACTGTTTAATAACTACAATTTATTTATTACGAATGGCCAGGCAATTCCATAATTCGCCTATGCATCGGCCAACATCTTGAACCATTTAGCCGTCACATGACGTTGCTTCGGCGCATAAATGGGAGCAGAACACACCGAGTCCAACAATGCAACATCCAAGCCCACAGGTGGGCTCGAACCAACAACTCGGCAGCCGAACAAGCATGAAGAAACACTTGCTTTGACCTCTCAGCCACCGCGTTTGCTAACTTCCAAAATTAAATAATATTACAACGAGTAGATGAAAAGTTACTAAGTAAATAAATAGAATACCATTGTGCTAAGAAATATAAGTGGACAATAAATATAATGTAGATTAAAAGATTCAACTTATTCGATATATGTTTAAATTACCTTTATAAGATTTTCTGTGATTTACTGATATTCTGTTTTCTACTGACATTTTCCGTGTTTTACTGACAGAATAGAGTATATATCAAATAAAAATACACCTGAGAACTAAACAAATATTTCCTTTCGTTCTGTATTTTAACGCATCTTCCGCCGAGTCAGACAGTCGTAATCTTTCTTTCGTAAATTACTAGCAGAACTTTGAGTCTGGTATGACATGCTTATGATGAAGTAGAGCAGAGAAGTTCCACACTTTGGCAGACGATAAAACATTTATACATAATTCCATAATTCCCTTATTATGTGTTATTTAGTAGACAGTTCATTGTCGAACATCGGAAGATTTGTGAGATGTTTTAGTATAAAACAAGTATTTAAAGCGTGACAAAGACAGATAAACTAACATTTAAAAAAAATCTGTTGAAATTTATTTCAAGTTGGAATTTATTTTGTTAATTTATTTTGTTAATAATGTAGGGCGCCAAGTAATATACAAAAGGATTTCTTTTTCCCCCTTTAACATTTATATCTTGATATGCTTGAAACTACACAGGTTAAAAATGAATGGAATTTAGAGGCATTAGTTGAGTGTTTACTGTACATTTATTGGCTGATTAACAGTTGGGCATTGCAATGATTAATATCTGGGGTTCCTTATATTTTTATAATTTCACTAGTATTTAAGCCATGAGTTTAACGCTCTTACGAAATTCGCAACTTTTTTAATAAATTTAATTTGTTATAAATTCATTGTGCTTAGCTTATAAAATAGTCGTCTTAATCGAAAATTGACTAAGTTAGGTTCTATCCCGTGGTTAATACTATAAATGTGCTAGTTTCAGCAGGCTTCTGAAAGGTCTGGAAAGGTTTTTAGAAACTACATTTTATCTGCCCCCCCCCCCTCCGCTCGAAATGGAGGGGGATGGTTCGAAAATCCGGCTTCGCTAGGTTTTGTCTTGGGATCCAATTTAAATTTTTGCGAAATGTTCACTAGTGGGATTGGTCTAAAAAATATTTTTCGATTCACTGCGTAAGTCGGCGACGTTGGTTCTACCACTACATAGTTGTCTTCACATTTCAAAGTGATGGAGTTCAGGCAGAGAGAAGCTGCAATGACAAAGTTCATATTCACAGAACAGGGGCGTTCCCAATGGCAGAATTATGATCCTGTTGCAGTATTTTCTTTTTTTTTTAGTTATATGATTTCCTATAACATTTTTCGGATATGAAAGGATTGATTAGAAAAAAAGAAAACGCATAGCATAGCACGCATATAAATTATGTCTTGTAAATCAGTTTAGGGGAATTTCTAAATTGACTAAAGTGGTGTAGTTAGTAGTATGCATGGGGACAATCGTACTTGATATCCAGTTCCGGGCACTTGTTATTTTCAGCTCAAGTTAAATCTAATACTATATAATGTGGAATAGATTTCATTCTATAAATAGCATCTATATTGTTTGAGTATGTGCCAATAATTATTATTCGAATCGGTCAAAATATAAAACCCCCATATGCTAAATGACAAATGGACAGATATCTTAGAAATGATGGATTTGTGTTCAAGACAGTTTGAAATATGCACGGATCTTCAAAAACCTCATAATTTACCATTCAATACCACAGCAATACTTTCAAAAATAATTAAATAAAGAAATTCTGATTGATATATATATATCAATATCTCCCCAATTCGCCTTTTAAAATAAAAGGAATAAGAGAAAAACTATTTTTGTTTTACAGAAATTTCCACCACGCACTCAGTTTATCATAATCAATCCCACTGATGGAATATTATTTCATTCGAACAAGATACACGCGTGTAATTACTGGAAATAACATCCCTCTACAAGACATTTTTACACGAATTCCCCATTAAACATGGCATGAGATGAATGATCGTAATCCCATAGCTGAGGACTTTTACATTCATCAATCGAAGCATCGCTAATAACCACGAAATTCCAGACTGTAGAGGGTTTATACTTCAAAGAGAGAATTTTCCCAGCGTCATTCCTAAATGTTTGCATCCCCCTGCAATAGGCGAGTACCTTTTAGGTCGGCATTGCGGCAGATCTGCTGAAGAAAGAGACAATCACGAAGTGGCGACCTTTTCGTCGTAAATTATGGGCGGTTTGGGTTTCGGAGGAGGATGTTTGTGGTGGAATGGGCGCTGAATCGGGCACTTAAGCAGATATGAGAACGGTGATATTGCAGGTAAATATTAAAAATGGTTGACTCATTGTTATAATGAATTCGTCGTGCAGTTGCAATCCAACATATTTGTTGTTCGAAAAAGGAAACATTGTTGCATTAGACATTAATCTCGTTAGATAATGGTGTAAAAAATCGCTACGACGACCACGAAAAAAAAATGTGATGTGGGCCACACATGAATTTCCTTATGTAATGCAATGAATTTACAACTTTTACAGTTAAAAAAATGTTATTCTTATAGTAGATACTTATATTCTTTCCAAGATATTAAATTTTCTTCAATTAGTCGCCATTTTCATTGATTTATCGTCGTTTTTATTTATTTGGCGAGAGTTTAGTTATTTTGGCAACATTTAAAAATGTCGTCAAGTTTGCGACATTCCGCCAAATTCGTCGCAAAAATGTCGCCAGGCGTTATGGACGGAGAAATAAGTTACTCTTACAGCAGATAAATGACTATTGGCGTTCAAATACAAAAGTATTACTCAAAGTATCTTTTCTCGTGAATGGAACGAGTTGGATCCACGAGAATGATCTCATCCAATTTATCGCATGATATTACATATGAAAAGTAAACATTTTTCTCAACAATTAATATTTTTTTTAATTTATGGGATTTTTTTGATAAATTTACTTGAAAAATGTGTAATATCTCAAGAACGGGTCATGCTAGCATTCTAAAGTTTATCTCAATCGTTTTCAAAGGAAAAATTACATAAGAAATGTCTATTTGCGTAACTTTATTAAAGGTTTTGATTTTTTGATGATTTTTTCAAAATTTCACTCGAAAATTTAGAAGGGTTCTGGACATTCGATTGTGTTTTAAAACAATATGCTTCCAGTATTCATCGATTGTGATTTTTGTTCCAAATTTCATTCGAATTGCTCCATTCGTTCGTGAGATATCGTCTCCACAGATTCACTGACACACACACACACACGCACTCACACTCGCAAGCACGCACGCACACACACGCACACACACACACACACACACACACACACAGGCCTCACCTCAAAAATGTTCGCTTCGTGATCAGGGATGCTTGAAACGTGCTCTCCCGTCGAAAACTCGAATTCGAATTTTTGACCCCGTCACAATACTTTCCTTATATATTATGTATATAAGGAAAGTAATAATGCGATTGTAATATATTAAAGTTTACCTATTTTTATAGAAGAAATGCTTCCATCTGGTTATGCCGGGTTAAGATTACGCAGAGTCAAATATGAACAACGAATTGCACAAAAACACATAACTGATTCTAACAAAGGGAAAACCATTTTTAATACTGCATCAAACGTCACTACAGATTTTGTCGAGTTCCAATTTCCAACTTCTTAATCTACATGTTCAGTTTCTTTTAAATCAACGCGCTTGTTCATTCTGAGGTTTTCTGGCATAATCCGGCATTGCCAGATTCGAGCACTGAGGAATTGTAGTACAAATTCATTCTCCTGATTAAAAAGTCAAGAGATAACGACAAAGATAAGGTGCAAAATATTATGTCCATCCAACCGTATGCAGCGACTCAGCCTAAAATCGGTGTTTATAAATTGAAAATTATGCTATTTTAACAGTTTTCTCCAAAATATTAACATTCATTTTCACTTTTAAAGACGCTAAACTCAGCAGCATAAGCCTTTTCAGAGAATGATCTTATTTGAGTTCCTCCTTTTCTGGATGAAATGAATTAATTCTTCAGTGTTTAATATTTCTTGAATAGACTGAATGACTGAAGAATACAAATTGAAATTAAGGAATACTTGAAAGTGTAGAGCCGTAAATTTACCAGTTAAGTTATTTAGAATATTTTAATGTGTTTATAATGCATATAATGGGTGCATAGACTTTTTTATTCGCCAAATATGGGAATATTTTCACATAATTCAAATATTTTTTTTTACTAGTAAGATTTCAATATGTAATTATTTTATTATAACGTAGCATGATTTCTATTATGCTATAGTGATCTGTTTTTTATCTTCATTCTTATAAAAATGATTTCTACATTAATACATACTAAACAAGAAAATTCCTTACATTTGCCTATTCCACTTGCGACAAATTTGGCAAGATATCGCCAAGTTGTCAAACTCTCAATAACTTGAAAAATGAAGTTCAGTTTTCGTTTTGATGTTACTCATTATGAGGTGACATTTCATTTAAAAAATTCAATTCAAAGTAAAAATACTTTAACAATGAAACTGACAGACACAGAAAAATAGGTCACGAAACTGAATTCTTAAACAATGACTCACCAATATTCAGTATTCAAATTTCGAATGCCATCATAATTTACCCATGCGGCATTTTACTGGGAAAATATTGAATTGAAAATAAACTCTCTTTGAATTTTTACATCAATATTCCGTTAAACATTAAGATAACAGGTAATAAAACCAGTAATTTAACCAGTTAATTTACCGGTTAAAATACGGTTATCAATATAATCGAAAAATAATCATAATGATTGCCGTATGGAAAATTGCGGCATTGACTTTTGAAATATCATAATTCCTCTCACGGGTGGACTAGTTTCCTTTTCAGACAAGGTGCACGGATGTTATCAAGGAAAATGAAATCTTTCACAAAATCACTTTCACAATATTTCTATATTAGATATGGCAGGAAGATGAGTAATCACAATCCCACAGTTCAAGACATTGACATTCATCAACTCAGACATGAGTAATAACCATGAAACATCAAGATGGAGCAAGGAAAATTTGCCATCTTCACGCCAAAATACGCTGCAATCTCTCAACAATAAACCGAAATTCACTGTGAACGAACGCCTTTGTATTTCAGCAACATTTTAGCTGAATGAGGCAGACAGGTAATCGCAACTGCCCCGTCATAAGTTGGTGGAACTTTGTAAAACTCTATTTATAATGTAGTAAGCGCTCGTTTGGACACATGGGAATATCCATTATGAATTCCAAAACGAATTCAGCATGTGCATTTATATACAAGTAATGAACAAATGTATCAAGGTTTTTATACACAACTTCATCTTATTATAACTCCTATATGCAAAGTAATAATTAAAAGTCATGCTTTAAAAAGTGTCTTCCTAAAACCATTGAGATGATAAAATAGTCCATAATTTTATCTGTGTTTAATGAACGAAGATTTTAAAGTATATTGCTCTCACAAACATCATATATGATTAACTCTATAATAATTATATTTTCACTTTGAGGGTTATATGTCAAAGGTACTTTCAAAGGGGTCCGTCCTATCATAGTCATGACTCACTTCACTTTTTTGATTCGTGCTCTGCCCATACGATGTCATGAGAATAGCAAACGCAGTCATTTTGTTCTATGGCTATCTGGAGAGACCGAAGAAGGTGTGCACAGCACAATTAAAACTCTCTGCGCATGTTGTTTAAGTCTGGATATTGCTATTTGAAAATTAACAAACAATTTTTAATTATAATTATGGGAAAACTTACTGTATTTTGGGAACAACTTTCCTGATATATGACGTCACTAAATACGAAATGCTACTCTTGCCACGTTAGGCTGGCAAGTTTTTGATTGGCTGCCGGGCTCATAGGACCCCCTGGGGACGTTAATGCCACGGTTTAATTGCGCTTGATTGTGATTTTTAAATGTGTTTTTTACATTTGATTTCGTATAAAATCAATATGTTTCAACATACATAAATTTTGATAATTGCACCAAGTTCCATTTGAGACCCTCCATTCTTTCGTGCGATATCTCTTCAATAAATTCAAGAATACATACAAATATGTACATACCATATACACACCAATATACATACCAATATAATACCATATTATACGCATACATACAGATATCAACTTCACAACGTCCAATTTAAGTACAGGGATGTTCACAACCTGCATATCATTTGAAAACTCGAGTTTAAATTCATGATCCCGTCAGAATGCCATGCTTATGCCGTTTATATAGGAGCAGTAAAAGTACGCAAGTAAGAAGTAACCTTTAATTTGTAAATAAATATTTCATATGATACATAGGATGTGATAATATATTCAGGTTTATATATGACTGTTCAGTTTTATATAGCATTTACACACAGGGTTAGAAAAAAATATCAAAATCAAGTACGGAATACTGTAATGATAGCTTCTTCTTTGCTATGAAATATAAGAAACAGTGAACAAATTTTCGCGCTTTACGCAGAATATCTCAAAGAAAGCAGCCATTCTAGTTACATATTTTAGTGAGATGGTGATATTAATTTAGATAAATTCCAACTAGAAATTTCATGTTATACCACTTTCTATAAATTAAACTTAGAACCGGTGTTAAAGTGGTTTTCCTTTGCGGAATTTATCAATATCATTACCATCGCATCAGCGAATTATGCAACTCGGAAGACTAGGCTTCTATAGACTTCTTAGTGAAAGGCCCAACTTTTAGAACTGGATTGTATAAATAATTCATGTTTCATATATTTATATAACGGTAGACGGAATTGCTATGACATAATTATAAACTCCATTTTGAAACTTTATAAAGTAGTATGTTTCCATGATCAACCAATGAAGCAATAAATATATGCAATGTTTACGAAACACTATATATCTTCCAATACATTACTCAGTAGAAATACATAAAATGTTGAACGCATTATAGAATGTATATTTATTCATTCAATATACAACATAATCAATCTCACTGATGGAATATTCATCCTTTCGAACAATATACACTCGTTTAATCATGGAAAATTACGTCTTTACAAAAACATTTTTACAAAAGTTCCCATTAAACATGGCAGGATTATTAATCGTTGCAATTGCATAGCTCAAAATATCCACATTCACCAAATGATGCATTGCTAATAACGGTGAAGTACAAGACGGGAACTACTTCTAAGATATTTTTTTGTATCCACGACGAAATATTAGTTTCACCCCCTCTATAAAATATTTGCTTCTATTCTGTACTTCAAATCTACACTTGGATGTGACAGCCACGTAATCGTTTGTGGTAAATTAATGGCGAAATTTTTTGAGAAAAAAAAAAGTTGTTTATAGAGATATGAATTTAATTTGAGATACATATGAAAAGATAGAAAATTTTCATATAGGTATGTTATTCAATGGTATTTATAACATACGTATGTTATACTCTTACGTAAAACTATTCTGTGCAAAATTATAGAAACACTGCAAAAATTAGATTTATGGATCTAATTGTTATATACGAAATACAAAATAGGAAAACTGTGAAACAAAGAGAGATTACACCCCTTATAAAAATAATATATACATATTTTCCTAACATTTTTTTTTTCAAATTTTTTAAAAAAATTTGAAATTTTTCATATTTTGAGACAATAAATCTATATATATAAAAAAGAAAAGTGTGTATGTATGATCCACCATAACTGGAGAACGGCTGAACCGAATTTCATGAAATTTGTCTTGGTTGTATTGAAATTACCCCCCAAAAAACATAGGCCATGTTTCGAGTTTCTACGACCAGTGGTTCTCGAGATATTAGTGAAAAACGACACTTTCTCCTAGGAGTTCTACTCTCTAATGCCATGATTCACAACGAAAAGGGTTGGACATTGTTGGTTTAAAACGTTAAAGTCAACTAAATCTCTTTTTGTGGTTGTTTATTGAAATTATTAGACCTTTTGAAAATCGCAGGTTTGAGATATGAATTTAAATGGAAACTTTCACCATGGTTTATTTCTCACAGACTTACTCAACACTGAGTTTTGTGGGAGTTTATTGAACGTATTAGATAATTTTGAAAATCGCAGGTTTCAGATATGAATTTAAATAGAAACTATCACCACGGTTCATTTCTCACAGGCTTACTCAACAACGAAAAGTATTAAGAAATCACAAGAAAGATAAATCATGTATAAAGCATTGATTATGAAACCCTTTCCAACTTTAATTTTATTTAAACATCTCTAAAATGCGATGCATTCAGCGGTAATATATCACAATCGGCCCTATATGATCCGGTGTAATTTTTATCATATTTTTGCATGGTAAATTCCGAACAACGCCGGGCAATCGCTGCTAGTTAATTATAATTAAAAAGGTATAATTTTTAAAACATAATAGTTCGTTATTTTATTTATAAATATTGTTAATACGTGTTAGGTTTACACTTGATGCAACTTTTTCCATTTCGTGTCAAAATAATTTTAACCATGAATTCCATTCCAAAGGAAATATTTTATGCGGATTGTTTTAAAATATTATGAAATGTACAAGCTTTAATATTAATCTTGATATTCGATTATTAATCTTTATATTCGATATTTTGAAACTTTAAGAGGTTCATGCTTCTTTAAAATTTAACCAGTTAAGAATCAATCTCTAACTCTGCTTGAAATGGATTCTCAAATAGAGTTTGAAAATCAATATTATCAATATACACATAAATTTAATATCCATACATTTGATAAATTTAATATAAAAAACTCCAAAAATAAAAATTCATAGAGTTTGACATAACCGCAAAGAACAAAGTTTGGGTAATGCTGTCAATGTTTGGTTATAAATATAACATACATCAACTGATACAACTCTGATAGCAATAAAGCACCAAACTGGGGTTTCTACTTCAAAGAGAATTTCCCATCTTAATAATGCTTTTATCCCCAGCAATAATCGTGTATTCCCTTTGATATCTGTATTTCTACAAATCTTCTGTTGAGTGAGACAGTCACGTAAGAGTAAACTTTCCATCGTAAATTATGGGCGGATTGGGTTTGGAGGAGGATATTTATGGTAAATTGGACTGGATGCTGGACACTTAAGATGATTTGAAAATTCTTATTCAACTCCATTATTACATGACTGTATTTTGGAAATTGGCAGTGGTTATATTTTTCGTGGGCAGGGAGATTAAATGAAGGCATATTACAGGTTGTTGAAGACATATTACAGGTTATATATTTTAGGATTTGACAATTCTGTAGAGAATTGGATCACTGGAGACATCAATGATGTGCAGAATAGGGTTGATGTGTGTTGCGTGTGGTGGTTATAAATAATTAGAATGGAATTTCCTTTTCAAACATTTTCGTCAGCTATCTGCCCCTGTATATATTTTGTAGTAATACATTTGAAAATTTTACATTTCTTGTTTCTGGTCTGCAAAATTTCAAACGAACTAATTGTATATATTGTAATTTTTGAAATTGAAGGCAAAAACAATATTGGGAAATTTTGAAAGTTTATTAAGAGCATTTGAGAAAGTCAAAAATTGTAACTATTACAATTTACATGCTAGCAAAAACAACGTAAATTACAGTCGTTTACCGTATCTACTGATTCAATATCCGTGGTTTACCATGGATCGAAAAATACATTGAAATTTAATGAAATAAGTGGTTCAATATTTTCAAACTAGATACTGGGTGGCATTCTTTGAGAAGACCGGTGGATATATATTTTTATGAATATTTTTTCATTTCAGGCTATGTACAGGTGCATACATAGAATATCTATTACAAAATATGTAACAATAACACGGATTTTCATTGTTAATGCAGTACTTTGATGGAAATAAATGATTTTTATTGGTCTGCCTTCCCTTAAAACTACTTATGACACTACACAGTACACAAGCACTGTAGAGTACAGTACTATATAGATATTATACAGTACACAAGTACTGTAGAGTACAGTATTATACAGATACTATACAGTACACAAGTACTATATAGTACAGTACCATACAGATACTATACACTACAGGACTACACAGATACTATACAGTACAGTACTATACATATACTGAACAGTACAATACATAAGTGCATTGTATTTTATCAAAGCTCTATCATCTCTTGAGGATCATGATAAAAAGCCACAATTCCTTGCTTTCATACGTTCGAGATAGAAAGATAAAATTGTACAATGTAGTGTACAAAATGTACATTTTATTATTACTTATTTCGTATTAGTGATGTCTTACTGTGCATAATTTATCAATTAAACATTACTCTTTTATGTATGTTGCACGAATATCATGTTATATATAGCGTTCGGTATTATGTAATAACGGTTATATGTAATAGGTTATATATAGCGTTCAGTATTATGTAATAACGGTATACCTTGAAGCGTGCTATCCACGGAAAGGAGTGCACTTCTGTACTGAGTAAATAAGTTGCTGAAATCATATTATTGCCTATTGCATCCCACAACTTATTTGCTCAATACTACACATCGTTTTTAATGTATTTATTACTTGTATCCAAAGTCTCATACTGTATTTATTATAATTTTTATTATTTTTATAAAATGTGGTACGGATTATAATTGAAATTTGTGGAATGTCAGCGGATACAAATGAAAAAAAAAATGAAACAGACAATATTCAAGTTAATAAAATGTGGTAACTGCTGATGTACATAATAAACCATTAATCATTATTATTCCAATATCCATATAATATACCTTAAGGAGATAATTCACCTTTAGCATGCAAATAACTTCCAGAATGTGACTGAATTTGAAATTTTTTTTGTATAAATCCACTATTTGAGATAAGTGCATAAAATTTTCAGACTGACTAAACCTTATTTGATCTCATGAAAATATTCCAAAAGATAAAACATCATTATTCATATAATTAGAATATTACAATATAATATTCATATGCTGAGAGATAAACTGTTTTGGTATAGCTTAATTTAAAAATTATTTCATGCAAGCAAATATATCTGTTTGATTCTTGAACTATGCAATTTTCACCATTACCATTTTGAATGCTTGTAACTCTGTAAAAACTTCGCAGAAGTTATTGCTTCTAACTTTTTTGTTTAAGAAAAAAAGCAATAAAATTGCGATTTTATTACCTAATCAATAAAAGTTTAATTTAGACACCCTTTATTGATCAGAAATTTTCAGAACATTTTTTGAATTTATTTATGGCATATTATTCGCGAAATAACATATACATCTCGTAAATCAGTTTGGTATCTTGGTAATGAACAATGAGCTTTTGTTTTCCATTTTAAATATCTCAAGATCGATTGAAAATATATATATTTAAAAAAAATTAATAATAAATACTTATTGGAGGATAAGGCAATTTATATTAATGCATGGGGAATTTATTAAACTACTAAACTACGCTTAAATTATTTTTTTTCTTCTAATTTTAAAGATGAGCTATCGCCTTAAATATTCATGTACATGTCACTCATTTTTTCCTTTCCATCATTTCATTTCTATTTTTATTACTCTATCTATACAATTTTCATTTCCTTCAAAGCAAAACTATTTCCCTAAGTCTATTTAAAAAGAAAGAAAAAATTGCATCCGAGCTTGCTGCGACAATGCGATATAAGTTTCGATTGGATTACAGTACCAAATTTGACTCCGATTTCATTAGTTGTCGTCTATCACGATAAAAAAAAAATATGAAAATGAATATCTACAAGAAAAAGTATACTTGGATGGTTATTTTCCCAAATCCAATAACATTGCGTATACCAAAGAAAAACCAATTACTAAAATTGGTTCTTCCCCAAGACCATGCTTAGATTCCCAATCTCGTCTTCGTAGCACAATGCTGTACGGAATTTAAAGAAAAAAAAACTTCGTTGCATGTTAGCTTAGTTTAGGACTAATGTGGAACACTATGGTGGAATTTTGAATTTTAAATGAAATGATAGGAGAAATGTAGAGGGAGGAGGGGGGGGGAGCTCCTACAAACTTGTTCTTTTGTGTTCGAGTGTAGGGAACAACTTTCTTGTTCTTGGGGAATCCTAAGTAGTGCATATATTAAAGAAGATTGATTATGTTAGGGGAAATGAAAAAGATAAACTTTTTTTATGCTTTGTCCAAGTAAATTGCTTTACAGGAAATCGCATAAAATTAATTCTACGTGATGTGAATTTAAATAAAATTGCTGTAGCTATTTAAATTTTAAAGTATACAAATGGCATATACGATTCAACAGACATTTGAAAATATTTCAAATATTTTATACTACATACGCACACACACACACACACACTCACACATATATATACATACATACATATATATGTATTTATATATATATATATATATATATATATATTATATATATGTATTACATATATATATATATGTGTGTGTGTGTGTATAAAGGAAGATGATATAGAAATAAAATGTTTTAGGACAGAAGTAGATACATTTTTTAAAGAAAATATGTATATTTTTTTCAACCTATAAAGGTTCTCGCCAGAATGCCCATAATTGTTTATTCAATCCCGAAGTATAAATTCAGCTACAGAGATACCTGCATATTGTCAGTCATATAGATTGAACCATGTTTACTTCACAGTCACTCTCCTAGCTTAAAGAACAAATGGAACTTGCAATATCGTATCAAAGCAGCTGAACTGGGGATGCTAAAGGACTTAAGGATGGGGAGAACAGGGACGGATTTATCTATACTCAGACATGGTAATCCTTTAACGTCCCAGCGGTTGAAATAGGATCAAAAACAGATTTATGGGAAAAATTATATTAAGGGGGCTCAGTATACTTACTATAGCCGGCTAGGCGCATGTCCAAGCGGGGGCCTGGCCCATTCCTCAGACAACCACCAACGGTTGGTGCCGAGCTACTTTTATATTAGAAACTTATGATCCAGAACAGACTCGGGTCGTGTTTAGCAAATAAAATGCCCGGACGATTTCTTACGTTTAAGTTATAAATGAATATTTATGCATATTATGAAAATTTAAAAAAATGCTGTTAATTTTTGCAATGCAGAAAAAAGTTTAATAATTTATCTTTGTTGTTATTTTATTTTTCTTTGCATACTTTGGAGTAAAGATTAAACTCAGCAAATATGACCGGGCAGCATTCAGACTCAAATGACTTCGGATCAGTTCGAGGCTTATATTTTAAATTGTATTATATTTTAGGTTTAAATTTTTAAATGCCTTCGGGTTTCATTAATGTTAAGCCAAACTTACTGTACAGTAGTTGGTTTGCTGTGTGTTTGTTGACATATTTGTTTCAAGATGTGAGCAGTCAGAACTCAAGTATATAAGCATTTTTACAATTTTCAATGATTAATCAATGAACTGATAATTTAGTTACTGTATCATGTTTTTATACATTTTCCGAAATTAAAATAATATCGATTGTACAAAGCTAATCCAGGATGGTAAGCAGAAACAGTTAAAACTTCCTGTTGAGGAAACTCAACATCGTTTGTAAGACAATAATACAGATGGCGTAGGATATGACAAGTCCCACTGAATGTATACGTATCCCTAACAGCATTTTTTTTTTCGCAGTGACGTAAGATTTACGTCACATTGTGACTTTGGGACGTCACAGGACGTCGCAGTACGTCTCAACAATGTCATATTGAGGTCACAGCGAAGTCATTTTCAGGGTCGTTTGTGACGTCGCATATTAACTTTTTTGTGACGTCACCTTGTAATTGCCATTGTAATATCGTCACATTGTAATGTGTTAATTAAATTGTGGAAACGTCACAAAATATAGTCACAATGATGTTACAAAGTTACTAATGCATAACGTCGCATAAAAGTCTAAATATAATGTCACATTGTGACCCAGGCGTCACGTGACTACAACGTCACTGTCACACATGTGACGATCTTTGCTGTGAGGGATGTTTCCACGGTGAGGGGTGATATGCATTGCAGAACACTTGCTTAAACTGTTAGTTCCGTACAAATAAATTATCAATGTAATATAAATTATAGCTCAAGCAATAAACTATATTCGTATGTACTCAAATATATTTAACCATATTTACCTCCTTATATTCTTTAGCTTATTTTACTAACAGAAACAAAAAATTACTGCTTCTACTCATAATTAAATAATTTTAATTTGAAAATGCTCAACTATATACATAAATACTACTTTTTTTCCATTTTCTTAAATAAGAACAGTCGGGACATTACAAACACTAGCGTCACCTATATACAGGGTGTCTCAATAAGATTGAAACGCGCTTTAATTCTTTACCTGTTGGAGATAAGTTGGCAATGTAAATTGTAAAAACGTTGAAAGTAAGGTAAGAAATAAGAATACGTTAATGAAATAGTCTTCCCATTCATTTTCAAAAAGTTACGCTTTTTAAATTTTTATACGATTCCCTTAGACAAATTTGGTCAATCAGAAAATTTTTATTTTTAATGCAACAAGATCATTAAAAAATCACGCATATCTGTATCTTTAAAATCAATTGAATCACGATAAAGGAAAAAAATCTGACTTATGCCAAGTTTCCGTACCATATCAAAGGCTGTTTCATCAGTGAAAATAGGGATCATAAACAAATTGACGATGGAAATTGCTTAGATCAAAATACGTTAGTATGGGACACATTTTTTTTTATCACAAATCCATCTAAATAAAGCATTACACAGGCAGAGATCATATAAAGCAGTGGTACTCACTACGCGGTTGCGTATCCTATGTATTATCATCTAGTTTTATCTTTTTTGCGATATGTCACAAATTTACATTTATAATTTGATATATGGTACCCATTCACAATGTTCAACTTTCAATGAAATGCAACTCGCTCAATTTTAAAGATGCAGATATGCGTTTTTTTTAATGCATTAAAAATAAAAATTTTCTGATTGATCAAATTTGTCTAAGGGGTTTGTATAAAAATTTAAAAAGTGTAACTTTTTTAAAATTAATTGGAGGATTATTTCATTAACATAGTCTTATTTCCTACCCTACTTCCAGCATTTTTGCAATTTACATTGTCCACTTATCTCCAACAGGTAAAGAATTAAAGCCAATTTCAATCTTTTTGGGACACCCTGTATAATTTTCAAATGATTGTGGCATTTTCTAGCTTTTCAACCATAAGAGTTTTGTCTCTCCTCAACTCATAAGAAAATCAAAATTTGAGACATACATATTTTAAAATTGTTATTTTATTTTAAATTTGAAACGTTGAGGCATAAACATTCGAATATGCATGCATCTAATGCAAAATTTCTCCTAATTATGCAATTCTTCATTGAAATGCAGAACAATTTTATTGGATTTTTATTGCAAATGTTAACTGAATTAAATGAAAGTGAGAAATTCACAAATAAAGTTATGAAACATATTATTTATATTTGTTCATTTTCATACTTTTTTTCGATTGACATTTAAGCGTAACAGTATATTAAAACATATTTTCGCATAATAATTGAACAGTGAAATTATTCAGTTATTTTGTTTTCTAAACATCTTTCCTATGTACGAGCACACTATTATTTTATTGTAAACTTTATATGAAATCGCGACAGTGTAATTTTATTCCAAATGTTTCTAGATGATGAATAATATTCTATAGAATTGTATCTCAAATAGCGTTAATTTTTCAGATGTGTTTCTAAATCTTTCAGGTTAACAAATAAAGAACTGAGCAAAGCAATTGTATGATCAATCGTAGGTTTTCCTCATATTGTACACGTTTAGAATAAAAAAAAATTGCGTAGTATACTAAAACATCAAAAAACTTTTATTAAATGAGTTAAAATGATGACTAAAACTTTAAAATGTCAGACATTTTCAAGTATTACATGTTTTTACTTTCCTTATATACATAATGTATAAGGAAAATATTGTGACGGGGTCGAAAATTCGAATTCGAGTTTTCGACGGGAGAGCATGTTTCAAGCATCCTGATAACGAATCAAACGTTTTTGAAGTGATGTCTGTTGTGTCTGTGCATCAGTGAGTCTGTGGAGACGATAACTGACGAACAAATGGACCGATTCGAACGAAATTTGGTACAAAAATCACAATCCGTAGACACTGGAAGCTTATTGTTTTTATACGCAACCGAATGTTCAGAACCCCTCAAAATTTTTGAGTGAAATTTTGAAAAAATCGTCAAAAAAGCAAAACCGCTAATAAAGTTACGCAAATAGACATTTCTTATGTAATTTTTCAATAGAAAACGATTGACATGAATTTTAGAACGCTAACATGAACCGTTCTCGAGATATTGCACATTTTAAAAAAAGAATATCAAAATGTCATGTAAAATAAAAAAAAATATTTCCTATTGAGAAACATGTTCACTTTTCTTATGTAATACTATGCGACAAATTGGGTGACATCATTCTCGTGGATCTAGCTCGTTCCATTCATGAAAAAAGATACTTTGAGTAATACTTTCGTATTTGAACGCCAATAGTCATTTATCTGCTGTAAGAATAACTTATTCCTTCGTCCATAACGCTTGGCGAGATTTTGGCGACGAATTTGGAGGAATGTCGCCAACTTGGCGACCTTTTTTAAATGTTGCTAAATTAACGAAAATCTCGCCAAATGGATAAAAATGGCGCTAAATCAATGACGACTCATTGATGATGACGACATGGAAAATGACGACTCACTGACGAAAATTCAATATCTTGGAAAGAATACAAATAACTACTGTAAAATAATCTATTTTTTCACTGTAAATGTAGTAAATTCATTGCATATTATATAAGGAAAGTCATGTGCTGCCCACATAAGATTTTTTTAATATTTGTTTCAGATTTCCCTGGCATTTGAGTTACGTTTTGAACCATTTTTCAAAATCCTTGACTATTACAAGTTGTTCTTGTTTTCAGAATATCAACCTCGATTTTAAAATTTAATTTAATATTGTCATCTAAGTAAAAATGCAGAGGTTTTTTTTAAGCACTGCAAACTTTTAACAGCACTGCAGACCTTTTCCTTTTGTAAATATAAATAATATTTGGATCTCTCTAAAGTAATGAAAAATATTTAAATATCCCTGATTCTATAAACTTTGAAATAAAAAAAATATCCTGAATATCAAGCCATATCGAGATTATAAAATTAACTACGTATACGCTCAGCTATGCAACATGTGATGGATGAATGGGCATATGTCGGTATTATTAAATCGAAAAATATATTATTAAATCAGGATATAGTTCTTAAAAAGAATTATGCTAAACAATTTATGAAATCAAACTACTGTGGCTCAATCAATATTATTAGTGAAAATTATGTTTTTTCCACTTTTCTTCTTCTTTTAACTATTTGATAACACTTTAAAAATTATTGAATTCAATATCCTTTACTGTAATATGACCTCCTGACGGTCTTGAGTTTTATGGCAGACTTTAAGAAGTTTTTACGTGTGCTGACCCAATATATATCAGTCTTACCGCAAACTCTTTGATTGGAATATCAGCAACTTCTTCATCGAGAGTCATTACGTTTGACTACAATGAAGGCAAGGAATAACAGTTGCTTTCTGGTGTATTTCGTTTCATCATAGCTCTATTGCCATTGGGCTGGTTTCGTACCAGTGAGACAAAAGGTAAATATGAATAATGATACTCGTAGGTGACCAAATAAAATGAAGTGATAAGGTTCACCTACCTTTAATATCTAGAAAAGCAAATTTTACCCGGAAACATCCTGGTTGTCTCCTGTTTCCTTTTTAATGACAAGCATTCTCTTGAGTCTTTTGTGGTAAAAAATTGAACTCGTTTGTTTGTTACGGATGCTTTACTATATCTCTTCAAAAATTCTACATTAATTCATATATTTAACTTTATATATGTATGAATATATATAATAGTAGTTTGAAAATTCAGTGAACGAAAAGTAAGAAGCTACAACACGATAAACCTAACTTTCTAAAACACCCACAGAATAAAATATAAATCAGCAAATCATCAATCAAATGGAAAAAAAATACAAAACACGAGTTATCAAGTTATAGAAAATCAACAAAATTCAATGGTATGGAAACACATAAAGAAAAGCTTAAAAAATCAAGCTATATCGCTATATACGTGGAAAAGGCCTAAGCCTAAAAAAATGAAAATGTTCACTTCGTAAAATTCGTTTCAAGTCCAAGTATTTTGACGAAGCAAACACAAAATATGTATGTTTCTGAAGAAATGGATAGATTATATCTGTAAACTATTTCTACTTGGACGACGTACTAAGAAGGAATAAAAAGACGACGTATAAAGAAGGAATAAAAAAGAAAACTTGAATGAAGATACCAGTGTTGCCATTCGCAAAGAAAAAATAAAACATGATCCACTGTTGCCATTCGTAAGAATTGAAAAACAGTAAAGCGAAAAGGTAAGAGAAAGTAATAATATACAAAAAGAGCTACTAAAAGGTGGGACTAATAATAGTAATGCTGGCGTGGAAGAGGATGTAAAAATGAAAGTATTAATAATACAAGAAAATGGAGATGTCTGGCTAATATAAGATACTA
This sequence comes from Amaurobius ferox, assembly GCA_951213105.1. Taxonomy (NCBI): domain Eukaryota; kingdom Metazoa; phylum Arthropoda; class Arachnida; order Araneae; family Amaurobiidae; genus Amaurobius; species Amaurobius ferox. The sequence continues at coordinate 127,535,307 of OX578135.1, read as the reverse complement.
TGAATAGAAATATAAGATACTATGAAAAGAATTATATACATATATATATTTCACGTATTTTTCTTTATCAGATATAATAAATGAAAAACAATATATATACATATATTTCTTTTTGATATAATTTTTTTACTTGAAGAGTTGCTTTCGAGTTTATAGCCTTACATTTTCACCTCTGTACAAAAAATTTAGGGTTTAAAAAATGAGACGTTTCTCCTTTTAACAAAAACAAATGATACGTCAGATTTATAAAATAACAAGGTTAAATTTATTCAAATACGGAAGCTAGTATGTTTCCTTTAAAATTATGAAATTCTACTTCTTTTTTCTACCTCGACTTCTCCTTAAAAAAGCCAAACGATCGAAATTCAGGGCTTCTGGCTTCCCCTTTCCCTTTTAAAAGCATAAACATGTTTCAGTATTGCATTTACCACGGACATACATTCAAATAAAAAGGGCGAAAGTTTAAAGAAAATTATTCTAATTTTTTTTCCCTCATTTCATTGTTTAAAAGAAAACATAAAGTCAAGTAATGCTGTCTTGAACAGAAAACACAAGTTTGAAATGATGTTAATTTCTAGTTTTTCCAAGATTTTTATTTAATGCATGTTCTATTAAAAAAACCATGTGACCCCCATCACACATCGTGTCTCAGTTTTATATATTATGTATTGTAGGAAAAGTAAAAAAAAAATGACAAAAACAGCTTGGATTAAACAATAATGACAATTCTGCAACAATTTTGGACATTTTGTGTAAAATATAGAGGGTCCCTAGCAAAGTCAACACATCTCGCACATTCTGTTGTCGATTACTACGAATTATATACATTTCTCTAAAATTTTAACTGTTTTCGCATTTTTGTCTATGTTGCCGAATTCGACTCCTAACTTTCCTAGGGGCGCTACAAGCACTTTTATTTGATCGGGAATAATCACTTTACTATAGATAGATCTAAAGTGTACACTTATAGTGTACATTTCCTTACAAAGTTATCAGAGTGCTAAAGGACGTCACTAGGAAATCAGTATATTTTTATTTTCCTTATATACATAACGTATAAGGAAAGTATTGTGACGGAGTCGGAAATTTGAATTCGAGTTTTCGACGGGAGAGCACGTTTCAAGCATCTCTGATCACGAATCAAACATTTTTGAGGTGATGTCTATGTGTGTGTGTGTGTGTGTGTCAGTGAGTCTGTGGAGACGATAACTGACGAATGAATGGACCGATTCGAACGAAATTTGGTACAAAAATCACAAGCCGTGAATACTGGAAGCCTATTGTTTTTATATGCAATCGAATGTTCAGAACCCTCCTAAATTTTCGAGTGAAATTTGAAAAAAATTATAAAAAAAATCAAAACCTTTAATAAAGTTACGCAAAAAAACTGTTTTATGTAATTTTTCATTAGAAAACGATTAACACAAATTTTAGAACGCCAGTATGAACCGTTCTCGAGATATTGCACATATTTTTTAAAAAATATATCAAAAAATCATGTAAAATAAAAAAAAAATGTATTATCTATTGAGAAACATGTTCATTTTTCATATGTTATATCATGCGATAAATTCGGTGACATCATTCTCGGAGATCTAACTCGTTCCATTCATGAAAAAAGATACTTTGAGTAATACTTTTGTATTTGAACGCCAATAGTCATTTATCTGCTGCAAGAATAACTTATTTCTCCATCCATAACGCTTGGCAATGTTTTGGCGACGAATTCAGTGGAATTTCGTGAACTTGGCGACTTGTCTAAATGTTGCTAAAGTAACGAAAAACTCGCCAAATGGATAAAAATGAGGCTAAATCAATGAAAATGACGACTAATTGATGTAAATTCAATATCTTGGAAATAATATAACTACTATAAGAATAACCTATTGTTTTTACTGTTAAAGTCGTCCATTGCATTATATAAGGAATGTCATGTGTTGCCCACATCAGATTTTTTACAATATGAATGTCCAAAATTGTCACGTATGTATTGTTTAACGGTAAATATGTTTGTCCGTTTTTACAATGCAAATGAGTTACAATGTAAAATGCAGAATCCACTTCCACGTTAAGAACTTGCAATACCGTCCTAGTACCTCAACGGTAGAGCATGAGATGTCCAGTACGAAGATTCGTGATTCTATTCCCGGTTTTGCCATGATGGTAATGACTGTTACTAAAGTAACACTTAAAAAAAAAGCGATGGTTCTTCCCAGTTCATAAATCGTTGCTTGTAGTGAAATATTCAAAATGTTACAGACCTGTTATTAGACTGAATCATTATCTGACCAATATTATAGACCTGTCAGTAATTGGGTCTGTTCTTACATGAGTGGACTGGGCCTACAACTGGTCCTACCTGAGTTGACTGGTCCTACGACTGGTCCTACCTGAGTCGACTGGTCCTACGACTGGTCCTACCTGAGTCGTACGGCCTAGGATTTTTAGACCTGTCATTATTTCTTCAAATGGTGACAACATTTTTAGAATATGTGGTCTAACTCCTCATCTATGACTACTAAAAACACATTAATTAAAAGTTTGATAAAACATTTCATTTCTATAAGAGGTTAATTTTACAGTTTTTGAAAGTATGCTTTGCAATGCCAGTGCTTGGAGGTTTCTGGATGAACTGTGACACATACATTCTCAATTAATTTAATGTAATCTTCTAAACGGTTTTTATATCCACCCAGACCTGAAATTATATTGAAATTTTCAAAAATAAAATAAATGCCAAGGTAGTTATGTGATTAAATGCTAAAAATCTGAAAACAAATTTTGGAGAATTTTTTTTAATGAACATTTGTTGACAGAGAGAGAGTTATTTAGATTTAGATCGAGTATGCAAATATGCACAATAGCATGTAAATAGCAATAGCAATTTAAAAAATATTCTATCCAGTTCTAGATATTTCGATAACGAAGCTCGATATAAAGTTTCGTGAAAATCCATTATTATTTGTGTCTGCTATCGATAATAGACAACAAACGAAACATCGTGTACAGAAATCGAACATCAGACAGACAGACGAACATCACTCCAAAAATAGCCAAAGCGTGCTCAGGAGGTCTTAATGCATATATTGGCATCAAAATCTCAAAATCGAAAATGTTCGTCAAAGTAATATTTTCTCAATACCACATATGGGAAAGTAAAACGTTAATATTCTGATTAAAGGAACTTATTTTTTCCTTTCATAAATAGTAATCATGGAAATAGCAACACTCTATATTTTTGAGCTTCTTATTTGAAATTCATAAGAAATCTCACAGTTTCACGTTATTAAACAAATGTTCAATCGACCAGAAAGCGAACTACGATGAATTAAAAAGATTCGAAGCTTTCATCTCAGTAAAATTTATATGCAGAAAAACAGAAGAATAATTCTTTAGAGGGCAAAAAATAAAACTCTCATGCAAAGTTTTTCTAAGGGTACTTCTTTTTTCAATTTCTGCTTTTGTTATGTTATTTCTCTCTGCCATGTGCACTTGACTCAAAGTAATTGAAAATTGTGAATAATTTTTTCGTTCCTTTTAAAAGTTTTGATTTATAAAATTTTTACCTTAGTTTTTATCATTGACATAAGTCGTATTTTGCGAGTAATGCTAAAACTATATGTGCTCTCATTTGTACACTGTAAAAATGGCATTCCAGTTGTCCTGTTGTATGCACAATCCCTGTTGAATTGTAGAATAAAAAAATTTATGTTGCCATTTAGTATAAAGAGTCACACCCATGGAGGTAAAGATAAGAAGTAAAACCTCCATACTGAGAAAACGCCAATATCATTTGAGACAATAATTCAGGTGGCGCTGAGACAAGATAAGCGCTTCTGCGCTCATGTATTTATATGGCGAAAGGCTTAAAATATATATTTAAATTGTCAATTTTGTAGAACTGAATTAGCAGAATGCAAATTAGAACTGAAATAATAAGGATTATCCCTACGTATTCAAAATTACCTTACCTTTCAATTTATTTTTATCTTACTATATTCTCAACCCTGTGATACAACTATGAAAACTACTGATAAATTATGCTGATAATTAGGCAATATTAATTTAAAAATAATCAGAAATTGATATATTGAATACCATGCCTCTCTGTTATGTCAAGAAAATGACCCTTTACCAACTTTAGCGAAACCCAGATATAATTCTCAAAACGTTAAGGCATTTTCAAGCGTATCATCCATAGGACTTTTTAATTCACTCTATCTCCATGACCACACCTCTTTGTATGGTAAATATAGTTTTTGTGTTAAACAAATAATGTTACAGTCTATAACTTCTTTGTATTCATCTTACTTTATTATTTGCTTTATTATCAACAGTTTCACATAAACAAACAATTAATTTACGTGTCAATGTATATTTATCCTTTTATTTACTATTTTATTATTATTTTTCAGGGTCATTTCGTGAAACGGACATTTTTAATTATTCTTCTATTGCCGCCCAGGCGGTGAAGTGGATAGCGTTTTCGGCTGCTGTCTTGTGGGCTCGGGTTCGAATCCCGAATAAGGCATGGATTTTTCTCGAGGATAAAGTCAGTCTTCCACCTTCTGGGTCCTCGTCTAAATGTGAAGCTGCACAACCTCCGACCTTCGTCAGTGATGCGTTCTTGTAATAAACTTTGTTCTCTCGTCTTGTGTCTTTCTTCGTTCTTTACAGCTTCCTACGTCACTGGTCCTGAATCGGCACCGCCGAAACAAGAGGTCATCAGTAACTACAACAACAACAATTTTTCTATTTGTGCCTATACCTAATCAGCACCTGAGTAATGCACGTCATTAAAATTGGATATAGTTTTTAACCAACAACGAATGCATACACTACACAGATCCACAGATGGAGACAGGCATAAATACATACATACAGATATACAGACATATAGATAGATAGTTATACAGACAGATATATAGATATATATACAGACAGGCGTTGATACGCATAGAATACGCTAAAAATAGTTGCTTATTGTTCTAGAATATTCTAAAAGATGGAAATGCTTTTGAGAACTCGATCTTAATTCAGTACTTTCCTTGAACTTTATAATGTGTATGATATACTAAGCATGGTATATTGAAACTAAAGCAATAGCTATGGTATTTTGAAACTAAAGCATTTTGAAACCAAAATAACTACAACAGAATGTCAGTCAGACCGACAAGGCGATTATACGATAGGTTCTGTTAATATTAGCATTTAGCTTACTCAGTTTTCTCAAATAAAGATGATATTAATAATGTAAAAAAATAAAGTATAAGAAAGAGTAAAGATATGTTTTTGTTATTTGACTTCTTGTCTAACATCTTGTCTGATTCCGGTTGTCTAACATTTTGCATATTTATGTTCATCGTTTAAAAATTAATCTGAATTGAAATTTGTGAAAAGCTTTCATTTCTAGAAACCAGTGATTTTATGAATATCCATTTTCCTTAAAATTTTGTTGAAGGCCCAAATTTGTATTATATGCTTTATAAGGTCCGTTTTTATAATGTGTACAATTAGCTAAATACATATCTAAAATTGATAATCTTTAAATATCATTTTTGAAGAGAGGAATTTTATGGTACTGGAAATGTTCGTCAATTACTTCTATCTGAAAGAATCGTAGATGTTTTTTCCATTATTCACATCAAAGTCCTTTATCTATCGGATTATATATATATATATATATATATATATATATATATATATATATATATATATATATATGTATATGTATATATATATATATATATGTATATGTATATATATATATATATATATATATATATATATATATATATATATATATATATATATATATATATATATATATATAAGGCAAAAGTAAATATGTTCAAAAATATGCCAAACAATTTCATTCATTCATCGTTTTGATTAATACACATTTGCTGTTAATATCTTTTTAAGAAAATAGTTTTTCTAGAAAATTGAAGTACGTCACCTAAAATAGCACAATATTAGAATGCCTATTGTAAAATCATCAAACTCAGAACTATAATATCAAGAAATAGATACTTACTCAATTTCTTATATAGAATACTTGTACCATCATATAAAAAATAAATAGCGTGAAGAAGTAAATTAAAAATAAAACACACACATAGAATTCTGGACTCTCAACTGTTGTAAAAAAAGAATAAAAGCATTTTTTTTTCGGTTTCCTTACCGATACGGAACTATCATACATTGCCTAATATTCAAAACTTTTTTATTTTGTATGAAAAGTGGTAGAGAAGAGCAAAAAAATATTTTCGTTTTTCCTCTTTATCCGTAAGAAAGGAGGCTGTTGAATAATTCTTTCTCTTAAAACTTTCACTGGAAGAATACTTTTTTTGAGAAGCTTACTTAATCCACTCACTCACTATTCCAGTAAAGCGGTTTTTTCTTAAAAACAGTCGAAATGTAGAAAAAAAAAGGATTTTTTGTCTGCATTTTTGTTATTTTACAGAGCTTTTTCCACGACTCAACATTGAAAGAAAGTATTTTAAAATCTTACACTGAGTTGGATATTTTGAACAAACACGAAATCTAATATTTCAGGCATAATTTTAAAAACAGTGTTTTGTGATGGTTTAAAATTTTATAGGCTTTCGCGTGCAATTTCTCCCTTTATGTGTATTTTCTTTGCAATTTTTAAAAGGCCAATGTTTAAAAGAGTCCTTACAATGCATATTTTTAAATGTAACGGAAAACGAAAATACTCTAATAAAGATATAACGCATTTACATCCATGAAGTATAAATTTCTACTACTTAAAATTTACATATATTGTTTCAACAAATAATATTTTACTAGAATTCTAAATCTATATTTCAGAATCTTAAAACATATTGAAAGCTTTTAAAAAATAAGATGAGATCTTTTGAAGCTAGAACACAGATAAATCTTAAATAACGGAAAATAAATAATTTATTTTAAAACAAAAATACTTGAGTACATTTCCCAAAATTTATGACTTAAAAAGACATTTAAGATTCGTGGAAAATTTATGATTCATAGACAGTAACACAAAGTACATATAGACACATGTCCAAATATTATAAATGTTTCACTATTTACCACACCACAGGTTCCTTAACTAAAAGTTTAAACATTTTCATTTGTATAATACTGCAGTATCACATTTTCGCATTTAGAGTTATACACCAAGCCTTCATTATCGCACTCTAAATGTACATATATTGTTTCAACAAATAATATTTTACTAGAATTCAAAATCTATATTTCAGAAATTTAAAATATATTGAAGGTTTTTGAAAAATAAGATGAGATCTGTTGAAGCTAAAACACAAATAAAACTTAATTACCGGAAATTAAATAATTTATTTTAAAACAAATATACTTGAGTACATTTCCCAAAACTTATGACACAAAAAGACATTCATGATTCATAGAAAATTTATGATTCATAGACAGTAACACAAAGTACATATCGGCACATGTCCAAATATTATAAATGTTTCACTATTTACTACACCACAGGTTCCTGAACTAAAAGCTTGAACATTTTCATTTGTATAATACTGCAAGTATCACGTTTTCCCATTTAGCCATACACCAAGCCTTCATTATCGCACTTTATTACTAAACCTGCTGTATTAATAAGTTAATATTGATAGTAGTTCTTTGGAAGCTCTACTGTTTCATAGCACATTAGAAGTAATTAACTACCGTCAGCTAAGAGTGGATTACGTCAAATATCCATTTACAGTTTAGTATCCGTCTTTGGAATTTAAGCTCCTGCCCATTGATTCAAATCAGGGGGGTAAGAATTGTGTAACCAATGTTGGTTGCATCCCTAAAACAAATAATCTTTTTTAAAAGAAATTTTCATTTTTTTTCCCGAACCTTTAACAATTTTTCTAGTAAAAACAGGCTCATTTGCACAATTAGACAACATATTTAATTATGAACGAGCAAATCGAACTTCATTCTTCATTGCTAACGAAGCAAAATCAACAATTGCTTGAATTCAAAATCTACTCTGATTTTGTTATCCCTTGTACTTGAAAACTACAATACGAAGGAGCATGAAAATTTGCGCACATACGTAAAATTGCTAGCAGATTTGCAAAATTACAATTTCAATTATTAAAACGAACTGTAACAGGTCGAAACGTTCATTTTAAAATTATTTCTAGTAGCAATCTAATATTGGTACAATATTAGCAGTCAGTATTGGAAATGTTGGACTAATATGAAAAGTGGACATTTTGACGGAATTGGCCCAGTATTGGCTTAAAATATTGGAACAATATTACGCCAATATTGGCGTTTCATTTGAAATATTTCCACTATAACGCCAATATTGGCTTAATATTGTAATGAAAATATTTAGCCAATACTGAGAGCCTATGTATTGGAAATATTATTTTCCTTATATACATAATGTATAAGGAAAGTATTGTGACGGGGTCGAAAATTCGAATTCGAGTTTTCGACGGGCGAGCACGTTTCAAGCATCCCTGATCACGAATCGAACACTTTTGAGGTGATGTCTGTGTATGCGTGTGTGAAAGTATGTGTGTGTGTGTGTGTGTGTGTGTGTGTGTGGTGTGAAAGTATGTGTTTGTGTGTGTGTGTCAGTGAGTCTGTGGAGACGATATCTCACGAAAGAAATGAGCGATTCGAATGAAATTTAGTACAAAAATCGCAATCCGTGAATACTGGAAGTCTAATTTTGTAAAACATAACGGAATGTTCAGAACCCCCCTAAATTTTCGAGTGAAATTTTGAAAAAATCGTCAAAAAATCAAAACCTTTAATAAAGTTACACAAATAGACATTTCTTATGTAATTTTTCCCTAGAAAACGATTGACAAAAACTTTAGAACGCTAGCATGAACCGTTCTCGAGATATTGCACATTTTTCAAATAAATGTATCAAAAAATCCCATACATGAAAAAAATATTAACTGTTAAGATACATGTTCACTTTTCATATGCAATATCAAGGGATACATTTGGTGACATCATTCTCGTGGATCTAACTCGTTCCACTTACGAGAAAAGATACTTTGAGTAATAGTTTTGTATTTGAACGCCAATAGTCATTTATCTGCTGTAAGAATAACTTATTTCTCCGTCCATAACGCTTGGCCAGATTTTGGCGACGAGTTTGGCGGAATGTCGCCAACTTAGCGACATTTTAAAATGTTGTCAAATTAACGAAAATCTCGCCAAATGGGTAAAAATGACGCTAAGTCAATGAAAATGATGACTCATTGAAGAAAATTTAATATCTTGGAAAGAATATAAGTATCTACTATAAGAATAACATTTTTTTAACTGTAAAAGTAGTAAATTCATTGCATTATATAAGGAAAGTCATGTTCTGCCCACATCAGATGTTTTCCAATATAATGCCAAAATATACAATATTGGTCCAATATTACACCTATATTAAACGCTATTAAGGACTCATGCTCACTACTGTTTCTACAAATAACAAGTAAACAACAACCTTTAAATAGCTAATCAAAGCGTGTGTACTTACATGCGTTGTGATTTAAAGGTGCTCCTGTATATTAAATACATTTATGCGATTTAAATGTACTACTCTGATTTAATTGTTTTTCTGTATTTTAATTTGTTTGATTTAATATTCGAATTCTAAAAACATATATGTATTTTGCATTTGGACATCCTCTCACACCTTGAAATAATTGTTTTATACTTCTAATTTCATAAGTATTTGTTAAATTAAGTTTCAATTTTAAATCTGTCACAATTCGTACACTTCACATGTGATCGATACCATAAGTATGCAAAGATTCAGCCTTTTAGTCATCTGAAGAGCCTTCTGAAGAATCTGGAAAGACTCGCCAAAACCCCGCTTATTTTTCTTCCACCGAGAAGGAAATTGAAATTCCAACTCTGTTAGAAATTCTAATTATGCAAAGATGCAGCCTTCTAGGTGACCTGGGGTTTCCGGATAGTCTGAAAAGACTTTTCAAAAACCCACATTTTCCCTACCCTCAGGAAAATCGATAATCCAGTTTCGTTAGGTTCTGCCCCGTTGTCAGTACTATAAATATGCAAAAACTCAGTTTTCAAGTCATTATAGGGCTTCTTGATCATCAGATAAAAACCCCATTAGACAATTAATATGAAGATATAAAGTTAAACTTCAAAATGATATAGCCTAATATGCGCCCAGATAGTATCACTTTGACGAATGAAAACTTAAAGAAGACAGTATAAAGAGTAGAATATGCATCAAGACATATCTTAACCATCACCAAGCAGGATATTTCATGCGTAGTATCATTTGCTACACTGAATACGACATTATGGTATGTTGCACCTTTGCAATTCGTATATTCGTTTGAAAACAGCAATAGAAAAATCGAGTAAAAATTGCATGAACTAAATAGAAAATTTTGGCCCAAAACTTGTAAGTTAAGCGAGATTTATAGAATAATTAGAACGTTGAAGTTACTTTTAGAAAATTATGTTTACTTTATTTACCATATACAGGGTTCTTCCCGGCTGTCCAAACAGTTACCTTACACTTTTCTGGTAGGTCGGACGCGGTTTGGGTCTCAACAACAACCATATATAGGGTGTCCCAAAAAGAGTGAAATGCCTTTAATTCTTTACCTGTTGGAGACAAGTGGGCAATGTAAATTGCAAATATGTTGAAAGTAAGGTAGGAAATAAGACTACGTCAATAAAATAGTCCTGCCATTAATTTTCAAAAAGTTATACTTATTAAATTTTTAATTTATACTTTTTAAATTTTAAAGATAGAGATATGCGGGTTTTTTTTTAATGATCTTGTGGCATTAAAAATAAAAATTTGCTGATTGACCAAATTTCTCTAAGGGGGTCGTATAAAAATTTAGAAAGAGTAACTTTTTGAAAATTAATGGGAGGACTATTTCATTAACGTAGTCTTATTCCCTACCTTGCTTTCAACATTTTTGCAATTTACATTGCCCACTTATCTCCAACAGGTAAAGAATTAAAGAGCGTTTCAATCTTTTTGGGACAGCCTGTATAATTTAATGTATCGGGAAAGTATAGGACGGGGTCGAAAATTGGAATTCAAGCTTTCAGTTGAGTTTTGGTCATTCTGAAACACGAAGCAACAATTTTTGGCATGACATCTATGTATGTGCATTTGCTCGTGCAATCCATGTATCTGACCCACTTGCAAAATTATTTTTCCGAGTTTAGGAAATATAGCTAACACGGATTACTTGTGACTCAACTATCATGGTAGAATTCGTGTTTAAGTAGATTTTTTTTCCTTTATAAATTTTGCAAAAAAAAAAAAAAAAAAAAAAAAAAAATTGAACAATTTATATTGTAGGTCTAAATAATCACAATTATGGCATGTTTCCCGTCAATTTAAAGGGCTTGGAAAATTATTTCGATTGATATCAAATTTGACATTGCATTTAGGGGAGAGGGTACCTCTCCTCCGTGGAGGCTAATGACATTACGAACATAAAATCTGTATCACGGCTATTTTTCGCTACAATGATTGAAACTGTTAAGTTTCGTGATCATGGAGCCATAACGAATCCCTGTTGCGTATATTTATGTCAAATTTTGTCCTATGCTGCCATGATAAGAAAATATAAATTTGCGAATAAATTATAATGTTTTAACTCGACTTTCACAAAATTCTAATCATGAAAAAAATACTTTATACTATATTCTACAGTGTGAGGAAATAAAGATTTCTAAACTTAAATGCGTCAATTAAGCACATGCTTTATACGCATTTTTTTTTTACAAAAAGAAAAACTGCATTTATTACTATAATTCTCGAGATGTATGGTATTCTGACAACTTGGAATCATCTTAAACTACGCTAAGTCGCAAAATATAATAAAACAAATATTTTGAAACTAGAAATTCGATAAAATTTCAAACAAGTATCCATTTTACATTTTATTTTGCGCGACAAAGCTCAAATTGATGTACATTAAAAAAGAAAAATCATTGATGTGGTTTTGTAGAAAAATCCTATATGGCTTGCGAAAATCTTGCATCCGAATCAGACATTTTTAATTACTGTCCAACAACTATTAGTTTTACAAGATCTAATTTACAACTATATTATCCAGAAAATGCTTTATATATAAACAATTACTACTTATGGCCAAATAAATGCGTTACAAATCATTGGAAATTTTTATTCAACAAATGGCCGAAACTCTTGCAAACAGCAAGTCATCCGCTACCAAAACTCCGATTCACAGCATAACGAAAAAATAAAAATGCAAATAAACAGCATGGAATAGCGGCATTTCTTTTATCTGGTGATCAAGTTAATGTCGGGTTTCCACAAACATCATGGAGAGTTGTCGACATTCATTAGTGCCTTGGTTATCATTACGCTTACTAGACGTTCAATAATGTACTTTTCGTCGCCTTTATACTCAAATTTGCTTCCAATCGACACTTTTATTTTGAAATAAATAATGGATAATCCCGGTTATTATTAATACGTTTTAAATTCAAATACTGTTTTTACTTTCATTATGTTAAAATTCCCTTCAAATATAAGTTTTAAGGAATTAATTTTATTCAAAATAAAATAATAATTGTTGCTGGAAATTAAGTACAATAACTACATGTATGGAAATTAAATGTTTTATTTTAAAATATTCGCCACGTTCAAAAATATATTGGTAGTACGAAGTATACCGTCGGTATTAGTTTATCTGAGCATGCTCGTGATACTAAAAAGTAAAAAAAAATGTCTTAATTTTGTTATTAAAGATAATTTTACCCATTTTTTCGATAAAACTTTTCTCTTAACTAGCTGCAATGACCCCCGTAATATTTTGCTTTGTTAATCCCTATTCATTTATATGTACCGTGATAATAATTGGTACTTTGATCCCGTTCAGGCCCTCAGTTATGCTTGGCGTCTCGTTCTCGACTCACTGCATGTTAAGCCATGTATACTTTTCTGGATATGTAATCCGTTTTTCTTTGCTTTTGAAGACACATTATTGGTTGCCTTGTATTTTATGATCTTCTGTTATTTATGTATTTTGTAATTTAAATATATTTTAAATGTATCGGATTTTCCAAAGGTCAGTACTGCAAATCTTGTCTCACGGGTGCGGGCTGTGTATAAGAGTTCATGTTGTCACATCTTATACAATGCATATTGCCACTGATAAAAGACGTAGGTAGCGACGTCCGAAAGCGCTCTGGATTTGTAATTGAATGTACGTCACAGAGAGTGGTAACAAAGACCCTTTTTAACCAAATAAATTGGTTGTCTTTATAATATCATTTTGAAGTCTAAATACTCGTACAGTAAACGAATTCGCTGATATATTATTTTGACACCAAAACGATACACAGTTTGATATTAACATGCCATTGCTGGAGCTGAAGTAGGAGCATATTGTGGTTACAAATCCTGAGGATAGCAAAAATCTCATAATTATTACCCCAGTATGAGACGAGTAGTGCCTAACGAATTTCGTATTTTATAGTATTGTCATTGAATAGCTAATAATGAGCTGGAAGCAAGGACATTCTTATTACTATGTACAAGAAATATGGTCCTCTACTTTAAGTAGGTTAAATTATTTTTTAACATATCACATTGAAGCATTATGCAGTATGAATTCAATTGTCTTTCAATTTGAAGTCTTCTTTTAGCTAACATTTAATACGCGGTAGAACTGGCTTCTGGATCACCACAAAGTTGTACAAATTTGCATTATATAGCGATTACTTACTGCCAGTGCAGCTATTAGCTATTTGGTAAAGAATTCAAAATCCGTAAATCGTTGCTAATCCTTTCACTGAGGGCGAGTTTTTAAGCAATAGTTTTTTTTATAAATCATTGGTTCCCAACCTTTGGAGCATCGAGAATTGCTTTTGACATGCTAATAAGCTAAAGATTTAATTCTATCTTTAGCTAACTTAACATATATCGGGGAGTATTTAGACCTCTTCCTTTGGACTTGAATATCTTAAAAAAATTCTTAAACAATTGTAAATTTTCGTTTTTAGTTATTTCAGACGAAAATACCCCTAATTCCTATCAAATGGCTGTTTAAAATATTTTACCAATAACTCATAATTTAAAAAAAAGAGATAAAAGTCATCGTTTCTTTAACTTGTAGTGTTACTATGATAGAGGGCGTGGAATTTCACAGAAAAAATTTAAATGCTGCTTTATACTTTCACCACTCTTTTAATGAAAGAAATTTATTTAATATGATGCATTCTTAACTTAATCCACATGCCAATTTTTAACACTTTACAACAAAGTTGAAAAGTGTTTATGACTTTGTTCATTCTGTCTGTCTGTCCGTTAGCACGATAACTGCCGTAAAAATGACTTAATCAAAATGAAATTTTAGTATGTTAGTATGTTGTTCAGACGGTCTGTAGAACTTATGGGAATATAAATGAATAATATCACCCAATTAGTTTTGGATTGAACCCGGCTCGAAAAAATGAAATACATTGAGCCCTATGGGACCTAATTTTTCAAACATTTTTTAAGCGGATTTAAAATTCACAAATTGCTTCGAAAATTTTAGGTAATATTCAAATTGTTCCATAAAATATGTAAAAAAAAATTCAGCGAAATATATTCAGTAGTGTTTTAAATAAAAATTAAAATAATAATTTCACCTCTTATATGAAACGATCACGTGACCATGATATGAAACGATCACATGACCCACTTCAAAATGATATACGGCATCCATCTTGTTTCAAAATCGTAATTTTTTTAAGTTCTTTTTAATTCATATTGAGTGTTGTATCCGTCCTAAAACTACTTTATTTTTGCTTAAATTCTGTGCATCGGCATACTGAAACAACGCAATGACAATATATTTGAGTTTAAATGCTCATCTAAATTTGATTATTTCTACAACTAAGCCTATTTTTCACCTATGTAAAATGTAAACAGCAAAATATATAGAATGAGTTGTATAAGAATTCCTGTATTTTTTTAACACAAAATAATTTAGTCCATGGAGTCTGCATGGCTGATATGAATGAAATACTAATTGATTTCATAAAGAGAAGGACGATTTTTTCGATGAAGTTTCAAGCATAGAGTTTAATTTTTTGTAGCTCCATGGTCTTAAACAAAATGTTTAAATAAAATAAATTATTATAGTATTGTGATGAATGAAATGAATGGGAGAAAGTTATGAATGAAATCCTGTTTTTATAGAGAGATCCAGGCGTGTTATTTTTTCTATGACGTCATTTGAATTAATTTCAGTTGTTTTCGATGAAGTTTTCAAATATAATAAATTATCGTAGTATTATGATAATTCTAAAACTATTACCGAGGAATGTATAACATTTTAGAGATGTTTAAACCAGGCAATTTATATTTCAATGTCGTTATTTGAATTAAGTTCATTTTTTTCGATGAAGGTTTAAGTTTTCAAATATAATAAATTAATGCAGTATTGTGATAAGTTTCAAAATATTACCGAGGAATGAATTGCATTTTAGACTTGTTTAAATAAAATTGCATTGAAGTTGGAAAGTGTTTCATAATCAATGCTTTAAGCATGATTGATCTTTCTTGTTTTTTCTTTAAACTACAACACTTAAAAGAAAAAAAATAATATTTTTATATTTAACTCGCTTGTTTACTTAATTAATAATAATTTTAGAGGAAAATTTAATTTTCGTTTCCATAAAACACAATGATAATTTCCGCCGAAGTCAAAGATCTACTGGTGGACCATGATCGTCGGCTTAAGCAACCACTGGTATAAACCAACGATAATTGTTGACGAAATCTCAGTCCGCCTTTACGATTTTTTGCAGTCTTCAGATACAAATCTTTAATAATGTAAAACAATTCCGGTGATTTGAAACGAATAAACATAAAACTGAACTCAAATTAGGAATTCCAAATAATATGAATAAATAAATAACTTCAAATACATTACAGAAGTATAGTAATTATTTTATTAAAGCTTAAACTTTCGTAATGTTTTATAAGTTTACGTACGTTAGAGGCCAAACGACAACCAATATCGAAAGTGAAATAGCACATAAAAACGTTAAGTGGGCGTACGTATATGGAAAGTAGTTTATTAATATAATTTTGATCTAAACTAGGACTATCTCTTGTAAGCAGTACCACGTCGCAGCTAGGCTGCAAAGAAACGTTTTGTGGCCATAAATTTGACATTCGCCAGTCATAAAATACCGTATAGTGATAAAATATTGTAATACTATTTCAGAAGTTATTGATATTGTATCTTAATAAACATGCAATTCCAATAAACTATGATGCATAGCACTAAAAGATGATATAATTTAGTTATTATTTTGATGACCTGGGAAGAATTTCACCAACGAATACGACCTGCAATAATCATTGAAATTCATAGAATTTTGCAAAATTACCTGTCATCCTGTATGTTCTTACGCAAAAGTTTGAAAATATATTCCATTTAAAAGTTTTAATAATATGAAATGAAAATATGCAGCTTATCTATATAAGTCACTAAGTCTGTCTGCTACTCGTTATAAAACTTGATAAAAATAAACATATTGCCCTTTCAACATTATTATTTTTCACTTCAGTTCCTGCGCAACCTTCAATAACTCTAATAAAAAAGTGATTCTATATCTACAACGTTTTAAAATCTAATAATACTTGAAATATATATTTTTTTCCCTTTTCCTCGATTGTCACTTACTCAGAAATCACATCTGGTCTTAAACGATGTCTGAAAGATAAAAATAAGCATTCAGCGCTTAAATCTTTCGGCAAAAATGGAAAAGGCCAAGAAGTAGAAAGGTTTAAAAAAAACGTAAATGAATAAAAGACAGCGAGAGTGTAAACTGTTAAAAAAGGAAACAGTGGACAGAAAAAAATGGCTTCCCATTTAAGCTTTCTTCCGCAGTGACGTAATTGGAAAGAAAAAAAATAAATTGTTGAGAGGCGGAACTTCCGGTATAGGTTCATCCAGTATTGTTTCGGACACAATGAATAAAAAAGGTGTTCGTCCTTAAACACAAGTCCTTGAAAAACTAGTTTGATAGAAAATAGGAACTATACATTGCGACACTCTTTACGATGAGGTTAAAACCCTCTGTTCTGTTTATTTTCCATAAATTGCCTGAGTAATTACGGATATGCAACGATGTTAGAAAAATATTTGTTAAAACTGCATTTAATGTAATATTGAAACATTCAACAGAGCTTGAAATTTTAAAACTTTGTTAAGAATAGATTACGCAATTAATTGATACTCTTAATTTTAGAGGGTTGATTTTACTGGCTTTATAAGGATTACCTAGCTAAACATTCTTCAACCTCCGATATGTGTCTATTGTAGACATGGCATAATTTCAATAGAACCAAGCCAACCCGCATATTTACGCGATGACTTGCCACAGAAGTTAATTAACCCCACATCGAAAATAGCAATATCAGTCAATGTGGGATAAAGTAGCAATATCAGTCAATGTAGAATAGAATAGCAATGTCAGTCAATGTGAAACATAATAGCAATTTCAGTCAATGTGGAATAGAATAACAATATTTTTCGATGTTCTTTAGCACTCTAATTCTGTGTGTGCGATCAGCATTTAGTTTGGTTATGGTACATAATTGTCTTGGATGGCTGACACCTTCGTACGCTGAAAGAGGGTTAAGAGGGGGTAAGAAACACGTGAAATCCAGACAAGCAGGTAAATTAGAAAAATAACAGCGAACATGAATTTAAAATTAAAATATGAGTCTCACAACACAGATTAAAATTAGATCATATCCTCTTCAATCTCTACTGATTTAAAGATTGGTCTGGAGTCGAAGAACTTGAGTAATGGATTTGAATAGAATCTTTGTTTTAGACTCTTCTAGACAGATATTTGATTAATATTTTATATTTGAAAGAGTGGTAGATATTTTTATAATATAAATCTAAAAGAAATTAATGCACAACATTTTATGGCGAACTCTGCTCAAATTCGACTTAACATTCATTAACTCGCAACAGGAAAGAAACAAAATTGAGTGATAGGAATGGCGGAAGAAACTACGTCACTATGTTTTAATATTACGTGGTTAAAAAGGTTTCTTAAATTTTAATATTCGCAGATTGCAGAGTCATAGTCCTATACAAGTAGATACCCATACAATTCAAAAACATGTCTGTCACTTTTGTGTGACTTTTGTCATTTTCTGTGCCGTTTATACTGACGAAGAAGACACATTCGTGTCTCCGAAACCGATTCATACTTTATTTGTTTCTTAGTTTCTCAACATCACATGCTATTGCATACATCGGAAAAGTATTATAATGGAACCAAAAATACAATTCGATGGATATACATATACATTTTGAACATTTTTGAAAAATAATCAACCATGTTTTCGATGCTGACTACGTCTGATTGAACTTCTCAACAAATTGAGTGAATCAAATGAAATTTGGCAACAATTATTTTAATCAATAAACGTCAGGAGCTTATTGTATTTAAGTAAGATCGGACCAAGGGGTAGACGCTTAATTCATCGAACATGTTTTCAAAAATCGAAAAGTATAAAAAAATCTATTTTTTAAACTAGTACAGCTATACTTTGCTGCACTTTATCTTAATATATTATTTAAATGCAAATGACACGATTTACAGAACTTTATGTGCCATTCTTAATTTTAAAAATATTAATAAAAATATTAATAAAAAAATACATGGAGAAAACGTTTATTTCCAGCACTTTAAAGTTCGAATTACAGCAAAATATTCTGTCCCAATCTGTAGACTATACGGTTTCGAGAGTATACACTAATCAGGCTGTTCAGATGATTAAATGTGGAATTCCACCTGGTCCCTAAATAGACCTTCATAGGCTGCGATACAGAAATGAGTTATTAACTATAAAGAGTCTCTTAGGATTAATATATATTATATGTGCTAGTCATTTCTTGTGTTAATATCGCGGCGTTCCGGGTAAATGAAGATTCTATTTATATAATACTTGTGAATAAATGTATGGAAGTTGTAATAATTTGGTTTCTTTCGCGTTGTCTTAATATATTTCATTGAATTAACTAAAAAAAGTAATATTAAAGTATTAACATTATATATCGTTATGATAATGATAATATGTGCATACCATAATTATTCATGTTATATTAGAGTGTATAATTATATACAGGGTGTCCCAAAAACATTGACCTCGGCTTTTATTCCTTAAATATTGATATTAGACATATATAATAAATTGCAAAGTTGCGTAAAAAGAGGTACAACATTTTATGTAATCGATTAAAATTTTCAAGGGAATTAAATTTTCAGATATACAAAATTTAAATTTTTATACGGCCCCGTACAAAAACATTTCCAAAGAGTAAAATGAGTCGTATGCACTAAGAAGGTGATGTACAAAATTTCAGCATTTTATCATAAAAAGTCCCGGAGATATGAAAATACAAAAATGCTGATATAAAGCACTTTTCGATGCAGCGACATAAGTTGACAGAGGGGAGAAATCATGTCGGCAGATCGCGTTTCAGGGTTCATGCACAAATTACGAAAGAAAACAATGATTACATAAATAAATAATAATTTTGCTATCTATTGGTACAAAAGTATCTATACTGTGTAGAAATAATAATTTTACATAAAGATTACAAAGCTTGTTAAAAATATTTCCCATCCATGCCAAAGATCCATTAAAGATAAGGGGCAGATGTTGTTTGCCTATGATGCATTTCTGAGTTGCGTCATTTGAACTCTTGCTGATGACGCAAGAGTGCAAATGACGTATTTATATTTTAATCTGTGATTAATCCCTCACCAACTTTGTTTAAACATATCTCTGGGACTTTTTATGATAAAATGCTGGAATTTTGTACATAAACTTATTAGCGTATAGGGCACATTTTATTCATTGGAAATGCTTCCGTACGGGGGTCGTATAAAAATTTAAATTTTGTATTTCTTCAAATTTAATTCCCCGAAAAATTTTATCGATTTCATAAAATTCTGTATCTTTGTTACGCAAATTCGTAATTTATTGTATATGTCTAAAATCAATATTAAAGGAATAAAAGCCGAGGTCAATGTTTTTGGGACACCCTGTATACGAATACAAATTAGCGTATTTCAATGCCATGTTTAGTACCAGCAGATATCCTGTCCTGCTCGTCATTTAAAATAGGTCTAAATTACAGTAGTATTCTAAACGATGAAATTTTTCAGAAAATTATATAAAAAATAATTATATTAAAATAACCAGAAGTGCTTAATCCGCGACTTTCTTTACAAAATAGCATTTTTACTATCACTACATACATCGAATAAGGTAGAGGAAAAGTATTCTGAAGGGTTCGGAATGTCGATTCCAAGAATTCCTGAACTCGAGTCGAACGTGTTTGAAGTGATGTCTGTGTATTTGTGTGTGTTTCCGAGAGCCTGTGGATGCAATAAACGGATACCCATAAAATGGATACCCATAAATGGATACCGATAAATTGTTGACTTTTGCCATGAAGACCCATGAAGGAAATTTACTTTTGCTTTCCACAAAATTGGATACCTCACAAAGGAAAGAAGCGTTATGAAAATAATTTTGTACAAATATTATAGTTAGTGAATGTTGGAATCCTATTGATTTTAAACGCAATCGAATGTCCGGAAGACCCCTCCCCCCCTTCCCTTAATCTTCGAAGGAATTTTTGAAAAAAAAAATCCTTGAAAAATCAGATGCTTTGATAATTATAAATAAATAAATCATTTCATTGAAAACCGAATAATAAAAATGTTAGAATGCTACCATAAACCATTCTTGCACAATTTTCAAATAAATTTTTGGGAGAAAAAAAAAAGTCAGTTCTTTCAATTATGTTAAATACATAATAATTTCACCGTAATTTGTCATTAGAAAACAAATAACCCAACGTTACTGTGACCCGTCCTCGAAATATTGCAAATTGTTCAACAAAATTTATCAATAAAACATTATATAAAATTAAAAAGTGGTAGGCATCGTTAAATACGTTAATTTTCCTATATGCAATATTGCAACACAAGTCTGTCAAAGCCAATATTGTTAATTTACTTCCTTCCAATCACCACAGATAAAGTTGCAGTAGATGTATATTTTGAAGCCCGATAATCAATTATTTCAAGGATTATAAATTAAATGGCTATTGTATTTTAATGGACGTTTTGCACTTGAATAAGTTATTCTGTTTAGACTAATAAGCAACTAAGGTCGTCATATTTCAGTTCACGTGGTGTTGATTCAATGCCAAGAACTTTGTCTAAGGGAACACCTGCAAGTCAACACACGTCTATATTCGCGTTTTCATTGCATTGCACCTGCATTCACTGTAAAAGTGTTAAAGTCATTGCACTCTGTAGGTAAAATCATATGCTGAATATTCAAACATTTATACTATTTAATCTCGTTGGAAATTAATCTTTTTAGAAATTTCGAATTAAAATGTTCCCAAGTTTGTTGATGAGGATCAGCAAACAAGGGACAGGGTATTACGCCTGCTTTCGCCCCAAACGGGTGTATTACGCCTGCTTATCAGGCACGAAAGATATCGCAAAATGAGCTTCAGAGAGGGGGGGGTGTAAGCCAGAGTAGCGCCAAGGGGACAGAGCGCCTGGTGCTTAAAAAAATAAGTCATCCCTAGCAGCCTGTTACACAGCTAGTTTAGGATTAAGAGAACGATACATTCAGTCACAACTTGCAGACTATGTGATTTCGATGGTATTCAACTAATAAGTCTGTTCAGATGATTAAATGTGGAATTCCAACCTGTCCCTAAATAGCACTTCATAAATGGGATGCAGAAATGATTTATTAACTATAAAGAGTCTCCTAGGAATAATATGCTTCATATATGTTAGTCATTTTTTCTCATCTCGATCTCGCTAGTGTTTAAGGAAAATAAAGTTACTGTTTGCGACTTTGTCGTATATAAAGTAATAAAATTAAAATTAATTGGCAAGCAAATTTTTCTAAAACTCCAGGATTTAAAGCACACTTAAATTGCAAATACCGTAGAATTTATATAATTTGCACTTGAAAATTGACTTTTGCTTTCCACAAAAGATTGTTGTTTGCAACTATTTCTTTACGCTTTATTCGAATTTCAAAATATCACGGGTTTCTTGAGACTAATATTTCTCCCCCTCCCCTGTTTTTTGTATATTTTCTTTAGTTTAGTTACTCCATTCCTGAATAATAGAAGAGTATAAAAACGTTTTTCCCCTTATTTATTATCTCTTTCCTCGTTTTTAAATTTGGTATTGTAACACAGAGTATAACATTAATTATATTAAAGCTTATAGAATGTAAATGATATTAAAGTAATAATAACAAGAATTTGAAAATCAGTCTTTAATCTTAAAATTCGAAGCTGTGATTTCCCGCTTATTAGTGATCAAATATTTCTGAACTTCTCATTGGACTCCTTTTCTGAAACTCTTCAGAAGCTCTTCTTTCTGAACTCATGTTTCTATACTATACTTAACTCCGATCACTATACTCTGTAGTTTTCCGAAATTTCCTTGAAAAGAAAAAAAAGAAGTTTATTCTGCAATCAAACTAGTTCGTTAGTAAACGCATTAAAAGTATGAAATCATTTCAAAAGCAAGAAAATCCCTTCTTTAAAAAAGAAGAGAAAAAATGTCAGCGCAACCACACTAACAGATGTAAGCACGCGTCTTTTATTTTCTGTGATGGTGATTGAGGTTTTTAAACATCAAGAAGTCTATTTTTGGCCTCCTGAACTGATTGATACTTTTAATCATCTTTTCATGCTGTCATTAACAAAGTATTTTTACTAAATAATAAGTAATGCATCAGTTTCAGTGAATTTTTATACAAATATTTTAAGACTAAAATGCGTGGTATTATTGGAATTTGTAAGAATTGTCAGAACTATTGGCGTTATTAGTGCAGAAACTTTGAGTCAAATTTGCTGTTGTTAGAGATAAATACAAAATATATGTTAATCCTGGTTGCTGCATTAGATGCGTGAATCTAAAGTTTTAGAAAAGCTCATTGACAAGTTTTAGAACTATATGCTTGGCCAGTGAAATCTTGACTAATTTGAACAAAGTCTTACGTTTGATGATGGTAGCGTGGTGTAATTACGCAAAACGAAAACTAAACTTATATCTTGGATTATGCCAGGAAAGAATTTTTTTAAATATTTTGGAACATATGCACTTTACTGACAATGAATGTAAAATATCTGATGTGGACAGCACATGCCTTTTCTTATATAATGCAATGAATTTACTACGTTTACAGTAAAAAAATGTTATTCTTAAAGTAGATACTTATATTCTTTCCGAGATATTGAATTTTCTTCAATTAGTCGTCATTTTCATTGGAGTCATTTTTATCCATTTGGCGAGATTTTCGTTAATTTGGCAACATTTAAAAATGTTGCCAAGCTGGCGACATTCCGCTAAATTCGTCGTCAAAATCTCGCCAAGCGTTATGGACGGAGAAATAAGTTATTCTTACAGAGGATAAATGACTATTGGCGTTCAGATACAAAAGTATTATTCAAAGCATCTTTTCTCGTGAATGGAACGAGTTAGATCCACGAGAATGATGTCACCAAATTTATCACATGATATTACATATGAAAAGTGAATATGCTTCTTAACAGTTAACATTTTTTTTAATTTATGGGACTTTTTGATAAATTTATTTTTAAAATGTGCACTATCTCGAGAATGGGTCATGTTAGCGTTCTAAAAAATTTATGTCAATCGCTTTCTAAGGAAAAATTACATAAGAAATATCTATTTGCGTAACTTCATTAAAGATTTTGAGTTTTTGATGATTTTTTCAAAATTTTACTCGAAAATTTTGGAGGGTTCTGAATATTCGATTGTGTTTTAAAACAATAGGCTTCCAGTATTCATGGATTGTGATTTTTGTACCAAATTTCATTGGAATCGCTTCGTTCGTGAGATATCGTTTCCACAGACTCACTGACACACACACACACACACACAGAGAGAGAGACATCATCTAAAAAATGTTCGATTCGTGATCAGGGATGCTTGAAACGTGCTCTCTCGTCGAAAACTCGAATTCGAATTTTCTACCCCTTCACAATACTTTCCTTATACATTATGTATATAAGGAAAGTAAAAAAACGAAGGTGCCTGATCATAAAAAGGCTGAATCTCTGCATACTTATAGCATCGATTACATGACAGAACATAAGATAACCAATTTTGATTAAGACGACTATTTTTCACACTAAGCAATATACATTGTTAAACAAAATGAAACATTAAAAATACAACTTCACATTTTAATGGAGTTACTTTCACTGTCTTTGAGAGAGATAGAGGCTTAAATACTAGTTACTTATAGTTCCCTAAATAGTTATTGAACACTTTTCCAAGGGAGCCAACGGCACTGCCGTGCTGAAAACACCGGTTCTCGTAAGATCACCGAAGTCAAGCAGCATCGGACGCGGTTAGTACTTAGTTAGGTGACCACCAGGGAACACCGCGTGCTATTGGCACATTTCGAGCGCGGTAGCCCGGTGGTTTGCGCGCTGGATTTGCTTGCTGCCACAACTGCCGCCGTGCTCATGCGGAGTACGATCACGTTAAACATGTGGGTCCGTAAGTCCTTCTGAGTGGTTGGTGGTAAGGGAAGGAGGGTACGGTCCCTGTGGATGCCTCCCCCACTGGGTTCCGGTCTAAATTGGGTAGCACTTCCCGGTCGTTCAAACAGTTAGTTACCTTACACCTTTCTGCTAGGTCGGACGGTCTGGGTCTCAACAACAACAACAACACTTTTCCAAGGAGCGCTCCTGCACACTGCCTCCCACGAATTTCCTCCCCGCTTTTAAATCAGGCTCAATACGGAACACCTGCGTCTTAATCCAAAAATTGACAAAATATTTCGTAACTTAGCTATAAAATATTCTTCAACTATAACTTTTTAACACCCAAAGCATATATTTAGACATTAAAAATAAGCAAATACGTGAGCCATACAAATTTTAAAAAGCACGATATTTCCACATTATGCATGATAAACACCAAGAACCTACTGTAACAAGAACCCACTTTCATATACACTCAACCACATAACATATGAAACTCTGAAATTATCTAAGCTAGATAACGTTAACCTTCATGAATGATTTGACTCAAGTGCACATTCCGTCGCTTCTTATCAATCATGGCATCTGCGTAGAGAGACTTATTGAAATAAGAGGCTTTTAACTGGATCTTAATTCCAGCAATATGCGTCAATTTATCATTGCGTAGCATGGGCCCTTGTAACTATACTCAGGGGTATTAACTACACTTCAAGAATGACTGAAAGGTATTTGGATTTCAAAAGGTCAACTGTGTAATTTAGCTAAGCGGCAAAAACTATATCATGCAAAATTGTTGATTTGTATGCGAGTATAGCAGTTTATTCCAATATACAGCCGTGTCCCCTTATCCGCTGTTTCAGTATCCGCTGTTTCAGCTATCTGCGGTTTAGCACGGTTCGATACGAAAAAATCTGATGTGGGCAGCACATGACTTTCCTTATATAATGCAATGAATTTACTATTTTTACAGTAAAATAAAAATAGATCATTTTTAAAGTAGATATTTATATTTTTTCCAAGATATTGTATTTTCGTCAATGAGTCGTGATTTTCATTGATTTAGAGTCATTTTTATCAATTTGGAGAGATTTTCGTTAATTTACCAACATTTAAAAAAGTCGCCAAGTTGGCGATATTCCACCAAATTTGTCGCCAAAATCTCGCCAAGCATTATGGACGGAGAAATAAGTTATTCTTACAGCACATAAATGACTACTGGCGTTCAAATACAAAAGTATTTCTCAAAGTCTCTTTTTTCATGAATGGAACGAGCTAGATTCACGAGTATGATGTCACCAAATTTATCGCACGGTATTACATATGAAAAGTGAACATGTTTCTCAATAGGAAATATTTTTTATTTTATATGACTTTTTGATAATTTTTTTGAAAAATGTGCAATATCTCGAGAACGGTTCATGTCAGCGCTCTAAAATCTATGTCAATCGTTTTCTAATGAAAAATTATGTAAGAAATGTCTATTTGCGTAACTTTATTAGCGGTTTTAATTTTTAATGATTTTTTCAAAATTTCACTCGAAAATGTGGGGGGTTCTGAACATTCGATTGCGTATTAAAACAATAGGCTTCCAGTGTTTACGGATTGTAATTTTTGTACCATTCATTGATCAGTTATCGTCTCCACAGACTCACTGACAGACACACACACACACACACACAGAGAGAGACGGGGGCGCGGTAGCCCATTGGTTAGCGCGCTGGAGTTGCACTCGGTAGGCCCGGGTTCGATTCCAGCCACTGCCAAAACTTCCGCCGTGTTCACGAGGAGTACGATCACGTTAAACATGTGGGTCCGTAACTCCTTCCGAGAGGTTGGTGGAAGGGGAAGGAGGGTACGGTCCCTGTGGATGCCTCCCCCACTGGGTTCCGGTCTAAATTGGGTGGCACTTCCCGGCCGTCCAAACTGTTACCTTACACCTTTCTGGTAGGTCGGACGGTCTGGGTCTCAACAACAACAACAACACACACACAGACATCACTTCAAAAATGTTCGATTCGTGATCATGGATGCTTGAAACGTGCTCTCCCGTCGAAAACTCAAATTCGAATTTTCGACTCCGTCAGAATACTTTCCTTATACATTATTTTATATAAGGAATGCAAAAATGGAAATTTAAGAACTGCATCTACATTCTTTGAGTAGAACGGCTGGTATATTTTTTACTTGTATATTTTTTGTTTCAGACTACGTATAGGTACGTACGTAGGATATCTTCTATAAAATGTGTAACAATAACACGTTTTTATTGTTTCTGCAGCAATTTGATGGAAAAGAATTATTTTTATTTGACTATCATCTCTTGAAAACGCATATGATACTGTACAGTACAAGTGTATTGTGTTTCTTTTATTGCTCTATTAATTATTATTACATCATCTCTTGAAGATTAGTCTAAAACTTCAAAATTATTTTCTTTTATACGTGCGAGAGATAGAGAAAAGAACACTGTAAATATAGAATATAGTATGCAGAATATATACCTTATTATTACTGCATTTAATGTTAGCAATGTCTTACTGTTTAAATTTACCGTATTTATATATGTTGTGCGAATATCGCGTTTCATATAGCGTTCGGTATTATCCAAAAATTTTGTAACCGCGGTAATTCACTAAAAGTAATACCAGCGGATATGGGCATACTACTGTACAGTCAACCCTCCTATAACACGATTAATTCGTACCGCGTTATAAGAAACTCAGATTAGTGCACATCATAATTCGTACCGTGTTATATGGAAACCGCATAAAGTGTTGTATAGAAACCGTGTTATAAGAAACTTAGAATTAGTACAAAACAGAACAATTCGTACCGCGTTATATGGAAACCGCATTAAGTGAAACTCAGAACATATAAATCAGGCGGATTCGTTCTATGTTATATAAAACTACATTTTTAGAATGTAGATGAATGCGATGAAATATTATTATTGCGATGAAATATTATAAATTAGAATACGATGAAATATTATAAATTAGAATGCGATGAAATATTATAAATTAGAATGCGATCAAAATTAATCACTGGGCCGGCCATCGTCTTTTGAAGGTTGTAGTATCGAAAAAGTAGAAAATTTCATAGCATACCAAATGTGTATCAGGTAAAATCGTTCGGGGTGTTTGTTCTTCCTCAAAAATTGTATTAAGGGAACGACAGTTCCCATAGCAAGAGAAAATGCAAACGTTATAATATGAGAACTTGATTATAACAGAAGAATATTTAGTAAAATATCCTTATTTTTATATTACATATCGCGTTCCTATTTGCTTAAGGCGAAAATATACTACGACGAGCTAGTCATATGAAGCGATTCTTATTAAAGCATGGTAGGCAAATGCGTCATACAATTTTTTAAGCTGATGTTTTTTATGAATATTGTAGCATATGAGTGCATTCCTAGTATGGCTTGTGGGGCTACTCACATATTTGGGTTAAGTTCGTGATGTGAGGTTCGATCTGCGGTTCTGGATGATTGTTACTTTCATCTAAGATATAAAAGAAGTCTTCATACGGTGCCAAGCGGTGTGTACACTTTATTTTCACCGTAACTATCAAAATGTTTTATATTCTTTAAAAGACGTGTTTCGTACAATAATGCGATACTGAATTCACATCAGTTATCATCTAAACTTTATAGCCAATCGTGAGAAATACTCGAAGATATTTCAAGGAAAACTTTTAAACCAGAAATGAAAAACATCATAAGTGGAAATATAGCAAATACTTCTACCCTCTTGGGAGATTGAAGGTGAATCACTAGCACTATCTGTAGCACTAATCACTATCTGTAGCTGATCATAAGGAATAGCTGTTGCAACGAAAATGTAATTTTTAAGTCCGATTTGACATTTCCAGAATCAGAAATGGAAATCCTTAAAGAGTTTCCCTGCTCAATTTTGATGCTGAATCCATTAGTCATCTATATAATAAAGGTTCTGTCTGTGTGTCTTATACACTATACGTTCAGCGACCGCGCGTCCGAGAGCTACGGAATTTGGCAATCAGAGACCCGGAAGGGGGGGGAGGTTACACGTGAAAACCGATTTTTAAAATTTGAATTATTTTTTTTTTCTTTATTTAATGTTTTATGCGATTTCGACCGTTTATTGCCCTTTTTTCTCCACCATCCAGACGTCGTAGAAAAAAAACAAATCACACCACCGGAAAGAACAGACAATTGCGAGTAAAAATATATCGATTTCAAATCTCAATTTCAATTTCTAATATTTTTTAAAGATTTTAAAACAAAAGTCACTTTCGGTTCAAAGAAACCAACTTTCGTTTTAAAATCTTCCCATCGTAAAAACTACTCATAATTTCGACTAATAATTTACATTTTTAGAAAGCTCAAGCATCTAGCATTCTTACAAGTTTAATCTGGTCAAGAAATAATGAAAATTGCCCGCAGGATCGCAATTTTAAAGACGTCATGATTTTATATTTCTCGCCCAAATCTCGGCGAAGATCCCATTCTTCCCCGAGAGACCCGCCAAGAAATGGGGGGACGTCACGCCGTTGCATCGGGTTTTTTAAATGATAGAATTAAGAGCTTGGCATATGGTCATTACAAAATTTAAATGATTGAATTATGGTGGATTGAATTGTGGTGATGTATTGTATACAACGGGTGAAATTATTATATTTATATTTTAAATGATAGAACGATATGGATTTTTTAAATGGATATTTTAATTAATGGACATTTTAAATGGATATTTTAATTAATGGACATTTTAAATGGATATTTTAATTTATGGATATTTTAATTTATGGATATTTTAAATGGATATCTTAATTTATGGATATTTTAAATGGATATTTTAATTTTATGGATATTTTAAATATTAGAAAACTGGATATTTTAATTTTATGGATATTTTAAATAGCATATGGTCATTATAAAATTTAAATTAGCGCGCAAGAATTGCACTCGGTAGGCCTGGGTTCGATTCCCGCCACTGCCTAAACTGCCGCTGTGTTCAGGCGGAGTACGATCACGTTAAACGTGTGGATCCGTAAGTCCTTCCGAAAGGTTGGTGGAAGGGGAAGAGGGTACGGTCCCTGTGGATGCCTGCCCCACTGGGTTCCGGTCTAAATTGTGTGAATAAAAAGAAAGTTATGAAAATTGTCGCGGACGGCGCGGTAGCCCAGTGGTTAGCGCGGGAATTGCAGTCGGTAGGCCCGGATTCGTTTCCCGCCACTGCCAAAACTGCTGCCGTGTTCACGCGGAGTATGACCACGTTAAACATGTGGGTCCGTAAGTCCTTCCGAGAGGTTGGTGGTAGAGGAAGGAGGGTACGGTCCCTGTGGATGTCTCTCCCACTGGGTTCCGTTCTAAATTGGGTGAGTAAAAAGAAAGTTATGGAGATTGTCGCGAAGGGCGCAGTAGCCCAGTAGTAGGCGCGCGGAAATTGCACTCGGTAGGCCCTGGTTCGATTCCCGCCACTGTCAAAACTTCCACCGTGTTCACGCGGAGTACGATCAGGTTAAACATGTGGGTCCGTAAGTCCTTCCGAGAGGTTGGTGGTAGGTGAAGGAGGGTATGGTCCCTGTGGATGCCTCCTCCACTGGGTTCCGGTCTTAATTGGGTGGCACTTCCTGACCGTCCAAACAGTTGTCTTACACTTTTCTGGTAGGTCCCGTCAGCGAGTTTGCCACGGTCAGAATTTTCAAGGGTAGCGAAATCTATTGCATTATATAAGGAAAGTCATGTGTTTCCCACATCAAATTTTTTTTTTGTGTTTTTGCTATGCCGGTTTTAAAAATATGTTCAATAAGCAAATGAAAACGAAAATTGAATTAAAAGTGTAATTTCAAATAATCATGCGTGTTACTTAGTGCAAGTAAACTCAATATAAAGAAATATTAATGAAATAAGGAGAAAATGAATTGGAGTCAGTAGGGAAAGTCGTGTGCTGCCCACGTCAATTTTTTTTTATATTCATTTTGTAGATTCTGAATCTCGAACGAATGACTGTATGCTATTTTAATTTTATCGCAAATTGTCAGAATAGAAATGCCTTTGGAATCGAAGTGATCCTTAAAAAGAAAAAATTGTTCACACCAAATACACTAAATGCATCAAAGAGTGTCTCTTAGATTTGTCTAACGGATGAAAAGGCACGATGTTGATATGCAACAAAATGACGCTTTGAGGTGAACTGTAACGACCTACCAACTCGGCAGGTCAAGAAGTCACTGACGACAAGTCACCCGTCTTCTAAATGTTACTAGGAAGCAGGAAGGAAAGTTCAATTATAGCTTTTAAATAGATGATTAAAATATTTACTTTTTTGTGGACTCTTTAATATGTTTTCTACAGTTTACAATAGCCAATACATGATGACTAAACATGCAAATCATGTTATCGTTTACATTAAAAACAGTTTGCATAACCGTACAAGTTAATCCTTTACATAAAAAAAAGATTTATTTTATACTTTTCACGACTTACTTATGTTTTTGAAATATTTTAATAATGACATTTTAAAACACTAAAAGAATTAAGAATAAATGTTGCTCATTAAGATTGTTATGAGCAAGGAAAAGGAGAAACAAATCTAACTATTTTGATATTTTAACTGTTGGAATAATTGATAACCACAAAGTTTGCTTTTATTTGAACGTCGCTTCCAATGCAGTGTTTGTTGTTGGTGCTATATTGATTGGAGAATCAAGAGCAAAACGCAGTTCTTGTAACATGGTTGTAAACTCTACTTGCCCCGCCAAGGCAGCTAATTTTAAGTATACTAACTAAAATCTATTCTGGAAATAAATATTTATAATTTTAATATTTACAGTGCTTTAATGTTTTCATCCAATATTCTGTTTGAGGTGTTTCTGCCAGCAGCTAATCAAAGAGAATTTGTCGGCTCGACCAATTAAATAATTTTACATACTCAAAATGCTAAATTCTATTAATTAATATATAGTTAACTATATATTAATTAACTGTATTATTAATATATAGTTATTAATATATAGTTAAGACTTCAATCAAAATTCTAAGACCGCCTTTCATGACCGTCTTGCGGTGTAGGATAGCCGAGTGGTTAAGGCAGGGGGAATATAGTCGGTCGCCCGAATTAGATTTCTGGTTCTACCCAAACTATCCTCGTGTTCATGCGGAGGACAGGAATGTTGAAGATGTGGGTCTGAAAGCCCTTCCGATAGGTTGATGGTAGGGGGAGTAGGGTACGGTCTCTGTAAATGTCGACCCCACTGGGTTTTGGTCTAAATTGGGTGACACTATGCAGGTCGTCTAAACAGATACCTTTAATCTTTAATCTCCACAGGTGAGGAGCCGAGTCATTGGGTTTGCAGCTTTGTATAACCCTCGTCGCGGATTGCACTGACTGTACAGCGGTTGGCAAGAAAATAGAAAATGCTTGTATGAGATAGAAACTGTGTTCAAGGGAAAAAAAAAAACTCTACTACTGTGACTATGGAGAAAATGCTAAAATACAACAAATCTAATGAAAGTCTGATGACTTATGAACACAGATAAAATACTTATGCACATATGGGACATTCATACGCTTTTGTGACAGATACCTTACACTTTCGGGTAAGACGGAAGGTCTGGGTCGGAAGAAAGAATTTGTTCGCATTTGTCTCTATGTAAAACTTCAGAACTATATATTTTAGTCTATTCGCAATGCAGTATCAAAAATGTACTTTAATATAGGGATTATTTGCTGTAATATAGGGATTATTTGCTGAAATATAGGGATTATTTGCTTTAATATAGGGATTATTAGCTTTAATACAGGGACATTAATATATTATCACTTTCCTTATATACATAATGTATAAGGAAAGTATTGTGACGGGGTCGAAAATTCAAATTCGAGTTTTCGACGGGAGAGCACGTTTCAAGCATCCCTGATCACGAATCAAACATTTTTGAGGTGATATCTGTGTGTGTGTGTATGTGTGGAGACGATATCTCACGAACGAATGGAGCGATTCGAATGAAATTTGGTATAAAAATCACAATCCTTGAATACTGGAAATCTATTGTTTTTAAAGGTAATCAAATGTACAGAACCCCCTAAATTATCGAGTGAAATTTTGAAAAAATCATCAAAAAAGAGTAAACCTTTAATAAAGTTACACAAATAGACATTTCTAATGTAAATTTTTCCTTAGAAAACGATTGACATAAACTTTAGAACGCTAGCATGAACCGTTCTCGAGATATTGCACATTTTTCAAATAAATGTATCAAAAAATCCCATAAATTAAAAAAAAATATATTAACTGTTGAGAAACATGTTCACTTTTCATACGTAATATCATGCGATAAATTGGGTGACATCATTCTCGTGGATCTAGCTCGTTCCATTCATGAGAAAAGATACTTTGAGTAATACTTTTGTATTTGAACTCCAATAGTTATTTATCTGCTATAAGAATAACTTATTTCTCCGTCCGTAACGCTTGGCGAGATCTTGGCGCCGAATTTGGCGGAATGTCGCCAACTTGGCGACTTTTTCAAATGTTGCCAAATTAACGGAAATCCCGCCAAATGGATAAAAATGACACTAATGAATGAAAATGACGCCTAATTGACGAAAATTCAATTTCATGGAAAGAATATAAATAGCTACTATAAGGAAAACTTATTTTTATATTGTAAAAATAGTAAATTCATTGCATTATATAAGGAAAGTCATGTGTTGCCCACATCACATTATTTTAATATAGGGAAGATTCTGGATAGTTCAACACACAATAATATTCTGCGTTACGTAATTGCACTTAAAGAATTTGTTGCCGTACTTTCAACATCGGTAATAAATTCTGGTCATAACGTACACGTTAACTTGAAAAAATATATTGTGAATATGCATATACCCTTATTGTATAAATACATATACACAGCGTACCTTCGCAAGACTTACCTACTTACCTTCGCAAGAAGTACTTTCACGTAACCTACATCAGCTTAAAAAATTATCCTATGAAAAGATTTTAGCTCTTATTATATAATTTATATACTCAGAGTACCTTCTCAAGAAGTACATTCGCAAAACATGCAACTTTCCTGATCACCATTAGTATTTTTATAATGAAATATAACCGTATATTATTTAGAACTAACAGGATATCCGTCCAACGGACAGTATATTTAATATATAAAGAAACTGAAAATTCCCAATTTGCGGAGAATATTTAATAATTTGAGGGTTCTTTTTGTGAAAATTTAAATTAAATTCTAACATAAAGGAAACATTCGAGTTCTCCTGTGTTGAGATAATAAACAGACAAATGCAACTTACAACTTTATTTATATAGCACCTATTCTCGGCGTTGTTTGTGATTTAAAATATGTGTGAATTTCTAAATGACATTGTGATTTAAAACATTACATTAAAAAAATCTGATGTGGGCAACACATGACTTTCCTTATACAATGTAATGAATTTACTACTTTTACAGTAAAAAAATAGGTTTTTCTTATAGTAGATACTAATATTCTTTCCAAGATATTGAATTTTCGACAATTAGTCGTCATTTTCATTGATTTGGCGTCACTTTTATCCATTTGACGAGATTTTCGTTAATTTGGCAACATTTCAAAAAGTTGCCAAGTTGGCGACATTAAGCCAAATTCGTCGCCAAAATCTCGCCAAACGTTATGCACTAAGAAATAAGTTATTCTTACAGCAGATAAATGATTATTGGAGTTCAATTACAAAAGTATTACTCAAAGTATCTTTTTTCATAAATGGAACGAGCTAAATCCACGAGAATGATGTCACCCAGTTTATCGCATGGTATTACATATGAAAAGTGAACATGTTTCTCAATAGGAAATATTTTTTTTTATTTTATGACTTTTTGATAATTTTTTTGAAAAATGTACAATATCTCGAGAACGGTTCATGTTGGCGTTCCAAAATTTATGTCAATCGTTTTCTAATGAAAAATTGCATAAGAAATATCTATTTACGTAACTTTACTAGTGGTATTGATTTTTTGACGATTTTTTCAAAATTTTATTCGAAAATTTAGGAGGGTTCTGAACTTAGGAGGGTTCTGATTGCGAATAAAAACAATAGGCTTCCAGTGTTTACGGATTGTGATTTTTGTACCAAATTTGGTTCGAATCGGTCCATTCGTTCGTTAGTTATCGTCTCCAAAGTCTCACTGACACACACACACACACACACACACACACACACACACACACACACACACAGACATCACTTCAAAAATGTTTGATTTGTGATCAGGGATGCTTGAAACGTGCTCTCCCGTCAAAAACTCGAATTCGCATTTTCGACCAAGTCACAGTACTTTCCTTATACATTATGTATATAAGGAAAGTAATATTTAATTTAATTTTCTTAAAAGGAAGTATAAGAATCTCTGTTTTTGCTATACAAAATTATCTTCACAAGAATAAAACATTCTGGTATTGTTTGTAATTAGATTTGAAAAAAAAAAGGAAATTTGATCAATATATGCCAAAATGGTATTATAAGATATACACAAATCGCTTTTATTCTAATTCAGCAATTGGATAAACACAATGAGTTTGAAAAATATTTGACAAATAAAACAAATGATTTCAGAAATTGTTAACAATTCCCATAGTTTTTAAACCTGAAGGCCGTAATTGATATGATCTAGTCAAAAAAGCAATATCATTCATTTATAAAATTTATTTTTATATTCATTTTTTTATTACGGAAAAAAAAAGAAAATCGTCTGCCGTATAAACATATTGGATTTAAGTCCGTTGCTAAGGGGCATGATATATTTTTCTCCCAAAAACTTTGCGGGGAAAATATCGTCTGCATAATGCTATTTCTATGCTATTTCTAATTTTATTAAGATCTCTCTTTTTATCAACTCTTTGAAACTCAAAGCATGGCATAAATTTTAAGTGAGGCTATTTCAAGACTACCCACAAAATTTCAGAAAACTCGATGCAATCGTTCTTCCATCATGATGACACACACATACAAACACACACACACATATTTTCAATTTCATTTATTTAGATATTGATTTTTCTGAAAAATAAATATTTATTACTTTTCTTTTATACATAATGTATAAGGAAAGTATTGTGACGGGGTCGAAAATTCAAATTAGAGTTTTCGACGGGGGAGCACGTTTCAAGCATCCCTGATCACGAATCAAACATTTTTAAGTGATGCGTGTGTGTGTGTGTGTGTGAAAGTATGTGTGTGTGTGTGTGAAAGTATGTGTGTGTGTGTGTGTGTGTGTGTGAAAGTATGTGTGTGTGTGTGTGTGTCAGTGAGTCTGTGGAGACGATAACTGATGAACAAATAGACCGATTCGAACGAAAAAATCACAATCCATAAACACTGGAAGCCTATTGATTTTATGCGCAATCGAATGTTCAGAACCCCCCTAAATTTTCGAGTGAAATTTTGAAAAAATCGTCAAAAAATCAAAACCGCTAATAAAGTTACGCAAATAGACATTTCTTATGTAATATTTCATTAGAAAACGACTGACATAAATTTTAGAACGCTAGCATGAACCTTTCTCGAGATATTGCACATTTTTAAAAAAAATTATCAAAAAGTCATATAAAATAAAAAAAAAAATTCCTATTGAGAAACATGTTCACTTTTCATATGTAATACCATAAGATAAATTTAGTGACATCATTCTCGTGGAACTAGCTAGTTCCATTCATGAAAAAAGATACTTTGAGTAATACTTTTGTATTTGTGTCTGCTGTAAGATTAACTTATTTCTGCGTCCGTAACGCTTGGCGAGATTTTGGCGACGAATTTGGCGGAATGCCGCCAACTTGGCGGCACTTTTAATTGTTGCCAAATTAACAAAAATCTCGCTAAATTGATAAAAATGACGCTAAATCAATGAAAATGACGACAATTGAAGAAAATTAAATATCTTAAAAAGAATATAAGTATCTACTATACGAATAATATTTTTTTAACTGTAAAAGTAGTAAATTCATTGCATTATATAAGGAAAGTCATGTGTTGCCCACATCAGATTTTTAACTATTACTGAACCTATATTTAACACAGAAAACCGATACTTCCACATCAGCACTGCAGCTTAATTTTCTAATCCTACTAATGTTCAACGCAGATTTGATCGCCAAACATTAACTGCAGTAATACACATGGACACATTAATATGGACCTCCTAATATTTCCAATTACTCATATTTCCATGGAGATAACTAGTTAGGTCGATATTGAAATCATAATTGCCCTACATATCAAGTCTTAATCTTGCCTTTTCAATCACAATGCTCGTTTGAACTGGTGTATAGAAATCTGTTTACAAGGCTTCCGTTAAGTAATTAAAGTCATTTTATGTATTAATTGGTCTCAACTATTAATATTAATTAACAATACTAATAATTATCAATTATTATATCTGGGAATGTATTCAATAAACCATAGGTTAATTTTAACATCGAAACTTGAAAGGTAGAGAACACTAATACAAAACTTCTGTTAATGAATGTTCGCTGACGTGACTCTTTGGTGTTAGAGTGCGCTGTTGATCAGCGTGACATCGTCATTCTTAACTAGAACTTCATACGAATCACGATGTTACGTCAAAATACTTCATGTTACACGAACTTCGTATGCGTAACATGAAGCATTTTACAAACGCTGAGAAGGGGTGGGCCAGCCTAGTGGTTAGCGCGCGCGGATTGCACAAGAACGACCCGTGTGTAACCCCAAACTGTCCCAGTATTCACGTGTTGTACGGATATATGACGGCATTCCTTCAGATAAATTTACTAACATAAAACTTCCTTAAACGTGACAGAGACTCTAAAATTTACACACGACGCATGCGCAACGCAAGTACTTAAAATCTAGCCCGGAATATTTTCAGATCATTATTTTTTTCTGATAGCTACGTTATACACGCGCTACATTATACACGCGGTAAAATGTAGCACTGTTTCAGGTATGTTTTTGTAAATAAAGCCATCATATATATATATATATATATATATATATATATATATATATATATATATATATATATATATATATATATATATATATATATATATATATATATATATATATATATATTTATATATATATTTATTTATATATATATATATATATATATATATAAATATATATATATATATATATATTTATTTATATATATATATATATATATATATATATATAAAATATAAATATATAGAAATTGAAAAATCGGAAATAAAAATGTTTTAGTAACTTTTGCGCAAGGCAGCATGAGGGTACCAAACACTATATATATAGAAAAATTGAAATATAAAAAGTGAAAAAAACATGTAAAAAAGGGAGGATGGCTCGGCAAAAAGCTTACATTATGGCGGTAAGGGGTTGTGACCTTACTCCCCAGTTCAACGAGCTCGTCAAAATCGCCGCGGCATTTTCACTCCTGGTCGCCAGCCCCGGCCCAAGCCAACCTCCGGAGTGACTTTGAAATCATCACGAGACCTGGATAGAGATGTGTACGAGAGCCATATCACCACAAATAAAGCCAACTGAATTGCCGACTCAAATGAAATGTAGTTCCAGCCGCGGTCCTGTGATCACAGTGCGGTCCTGTCATATGGAGGGTTCGATGATTTTGTCTCTAATTGAACTCAAAAAATACTTAAGTCTTACACCATATGCAAAATTGTTTCTGTATAAATTATCAATATTTTTAATCATAAAGGAAATTGGATATTTATTAAAAAATGCTTGTTTTAAAAATTCTTGATCAAAATTGATACGTAAATGTTCCTCTTTGATAGTTCTTTTTATTCTGATTAAACCTCCCAAGAAAACATTGCGAAACACATTCAAATGTATGTTGGAGTTCCAATGTATAATTCCAATAATAGGTAGTTTAAATTGTTTTCTTTTATCATAGATGGTGAATATGAGAGGGATTTGACTATAGTTGATATTCAAATCCAAAAATTCGACCTCTTTGTTATTTTTAAGAGGGTTTTCCTTCAAGATGAGGTTTGGTGGATAAAAATCAAAGTTCATTGTGTAGTTTTCATTCTCATATCCAATAATTACGTCATCCACATAACGTAGGTATATGATTTCGTTGTTTATATGAGATCTTCTTTCATAAAAACTAAGATATATATCAGCCAATATGGAAGAACATCCCCCCCCCCCCATGGGGATGCCCTTAATTTGTTGATAAATAGACATTCCGTTGTAAAGGTAATTTTCTTTAATAACTATTTTGATTATAGACTTGAATTTATTGAATTCCAGACTCCTTTTTAAATCATATTCTTCAAACAAGCTGTAAAGTATATTTGTCATGTCATCTAGATCTATAGTATTAAATAGTTCTTGGAAATCATAAGTTCTTAAGACTAATTTTATTTCATTTGAGTCGGCAATTCAGTTGGCTTTATTTGTGGTGATATGGCTCTCGTACACATCTCTATCCAGGTCTCGTGATGATTTCAAAGTCACTCCGGAGGTTGGCCTGGGCCGGGGCTGGCGACCAGGAGTGAAAATGCCGCGGCGATTTTGACGAGCTCGTTGAACTGGGGACTAAGGTCACAACCCCTTACCGCCATAATGTAAGCTTTTTGCCGAGCCATCCTTCCTTTTTTACATGTTTTTTTTCACTTTTTATATTTCAATTTTTCTATATATATATATATATATATATATATATATATATATATATATATATATATATATATATATATATATAAATTGAAAGATTTTAATCGAAAATTATGCATAAACTACTGTATATACAAAAAACCCCATCTCTAGCATATCTGTTACAAATGAGTAACTATAGACCAAGACTAAGGATAAAGATAGAAGGTAACATATCACTACAATGGAAAGGGGGATGAGAAGAATATTAGGATACAAAATTCATAATTAAAAGTATATAAATATAAATAAAAATGAAAAAGAAAACACGGCAAAAATGAGAAAAGGCAATAATAATTAGCTCAAGATAAAAGATTAAGACATAGAGAACAATCAATTGAAACTACCCAAAAAATGGCGGTTAGTTCGAAATTGCATTCCCATCAGGACAGCCATACAATTCGAATTAAAACCGATAGAATAGCCAGTTTCTGACAATGGCGATAGTATTTAACTATAGACACCATTGGAACTGTCTACTGGCGAGTGGAAGGAGAAAAATAAATTGAATTATAAATAAGAATAACAATAATACCTCCTCGAACAGAAATATGAACTCACAAGCATTGCCACCACGTGTAAGTTGAACAAGCTACTGAGCATTTCACCTCACTTCGTCAATGCGAGTGGGCACCGGAATGAATACATTTGAACGATACATAATATGTATGGAGACTTTCAAAAATAGTAAACAGTATACGACTCAGGACAAGTGGAAAATAGTCATTCGAAAAAAGTAAACAGTATTAGACTCAGTATATATATATATATATATCCTTCTGATAGATGCAATTCTACACCGCATCTTTGACATTGGCGCGTTAAATATGTGGGTTCGTAAGTCCTTCCGAGAGGTT
The DNA here is from genome assembly GCA_951213105.1 of Amaurobius ferox. Lineage (NCBI taxonomy): Eukaryota > Metazoa > Arthropoda > Arachnida > Araneae > Amaurobiidae > Amaurobius > Amaurobius ferox. The sequence goes on along the minus strand of OX578135.1, from coordinate 127,495,152 downwards.
GTTGGTACGGGAAGGAGGGTACGTTCACTGTATATGCCTTCCGCACTGGATTCCAGTCCAAATTAAATGGTACTGTCTCGCCAATCCAAACAGATATCTTACACCTTCGGGTGGGTCCAATGGTCTAGGTTGGAGAAGGAACGCTGAGATGGATAGGGCCGGTACAGCCCAGTGATTTAGCCAGAAGGATCGCAAACAGAAGTCCCATACTCGATCCTCGACGCCGAAGAAAACTATCCCGAGTCTCCACAGATTATAAGTATGATAAATATGTAGGTCAGAAATTCCATTCAAGTGATAATAGGTTAGGGAAAGAATCGGTCCCTGTTTCTTCCATTTCCATTGGGTTCTAGTGTAAACTGGGTGACACTTCCCCATCCCTCCAAATAGGTACCTTACACCGTCAGTTAAGTCGGACGGTTTGCGTAGAAGGAAAGGTAGAATGCTCAGATAGTCAGCATACACCTAGAGTATGCCAATGGAAACGGAGTTGTTGTAAGTGTTCTTGGAATGCGAAGAACCTTTGAAAATGTACGACAATCAATTCTTGCAAGCAGGCGTTACGGTTGCCGATCGCTCCGAAAAGCGACTACTGCAACTTTTTTGTAAAACTGTGAAACAGCTGTGCATAAAAATGTTTGTCACATTTTCTGCCTTTTATTTATGTGCCAACAGTGTCTTCTAGCTCCAAAGGGTGAAGTCTACTGGGAGGCACTTATATAAGTTAAAGGTGTGTTATAAAATGTTACCTATCTCCTATCAAAGTTTGCACAGCTAGTTTTGAATCATCCAGTATGCATGCTTATTCTCAAATACAGAGTATCCTATATTTATATATATGCATATTCTCTACATACATTCAATTATCAGACAGTACATTTTTGTGAAAGTGTCAAATGTAATCAAAGTTAACGTATTTGCAAGTTTCGGATATTAACGAGTGCAGGTAAATTTTTTGAGGGGATATCTATGTATGTGCGAAATTTTTAGAACAAAATGACCAATATGAACCTAATTTGGCACTATTGATGTAAACTATATATAAGTAATATTGAGACCTTACTGATTGTGAGCGTAATTAAAGAGTGGAAAAGAGCTTAAAATTTTCGAGATTATTTATGAATAAAAACGACATAAAAACTGGAGGGATCGAGGCAATCACGGAATTTTCCAGGTGCAGAAAGAGGGCATTCAACCCCTGAGCTAAACTATATATATTTAAAAAATGCATTTTCTGCATTCACATATACACAATATACGCAATATACCACCCAAATTTGATCGAACTTGTTTCAGCGATTTTCGAGTTTACAAAGGGACAATAATGTTAAGGGGACGGTGGACGTTGAAATGAGCAAAAATCGACTAAAAAAAATTTTAATATATAACATTATTTTACACATTTGACATTTGCTTACGGGTGGGACAGCGTAAATCTTAAACGAAGAACTTCCCAAAAAGACAGGTATTTGACATACCCTTTCCCAAACAATTCGATCCCCTTTGTAGTCATTGGCGTCCATGGAAATCGCCGACAGAAACATTGCACCTGCTGCAGCAGCTGCAATGTTTCTGTCAGCGATTAAAAATGAATACTCAAATTTGTTTATAATGTGATTTTGAGTAATCATAATGTAAACTTAATCAAAAATGTGAACAAATGGCATGCAAGGAGCATTTTCAAATTTTCGTTAAAAAAAATTAAATTTAAAAACAAAATACATAATTATAACAAAATTGAAAAAAAATTAATGGTATTTTATATAGTAATATGAAGAGAAATATTTATACAAATTTTCATGTTTCTAAGTCAATAAATAAAATAAAAAAATTCAACGTCCACCGTCCCCTTAACAAAATCCCGTTTTATAGCTAAACTAAATACATTTTTCGGATTTACGTTTAAGTCTACATAATATATTAAATTTGACACAAAAATTTGGTCCATATCTCTTTAACGGTTTGTGAAATTACGAAGTTAAAACGACTTGATACACACCAACCCTCCCACAGACCGACAAAAGTAAATATACACTCAACTGATGAATTTTCGATAAAAACTCGATTTGTGATTCAATCACGATCGCTACACTTTTCTTAGATTGTGTCGGTTAAATGAAAAATGTACTTGCAACGGCATATATATAAAGAAAATGAGTAAAGGTCACAATGACTATCGCCAGGATTACCTCCAGCTCGTACCCAGGAAAGTGAAAATGAAAATTAGTTGTATTAAATATTTCATCTCAGCAGAGAAATCTGTATAAAACGGCATCGCATAGAACGTGAAAATATTTTCATCAGCCAGTATCCGTCTTACACACATTTCATTGCACTATATGGGAAAACAGTGATTTAATATACTGAATTTTGTAAGAAAAGGCTGTTTAATTTGTTGTAAAACTCTAATTTTACGATTGATGTTTGATTCATTTTATTGTCACTTTTTTGCATTTTGCTTCTGTCCTTATAGTGAATTCTTCAACTATTTTCAAGTTCTGCAACAATATTAGAAATATCATTACTATTGCTTTAATTCATTACATCTTTATTTCCTATCATAAGTTTGCTCAGTAAAAATCCGTATAAGAAGTCAGTGATAGACGTACTGCTTTTAAAAGGGTAAATAATAAGAATCACATATTTTAAATCCTCTCATTTAAAGAAAAAGTATATTCACATAATTGAGTAGTATATATATATATATATATATATATATATATATATATATATATATATATATATATATATATATATATATATATATATATATATATATATATATATATATTTATTATGAAATTTAAAAGCATAAATAAAAGGATCTATCAATTATTTATATTAATCTTTATTAATATGTATTGGTCATCACCAGAAATCGCCTAGGACTATTTGTTTTTAGATTGGACTTAATAACGGCTCAAGCCAAATAGTTACTTCCCATTTATTTACTCTCAATGTGTGTTTTGTTACAATCCCGTATATATGTTACGATCAATGCTATTAATCGGTTATAATTAATAATAACCGGCTATTATTAATACTAACCACGTAAACCGGTGAAAGTGAATAATTTATGAGAATTTATCACATGAACCGGTTGTTATTAATAATTACCAATTTGGTCAATGTAATAATTTTCAATGCGTTTAGCTGGAGATTTCCATTTACTGTATTTGTAATGTAATTTGGTTGCACTTTTTTTGTCGCCTTAAGGTGTTTGTGTGTAATGTAATTTGATTGTTGTAATAAATAATGAATGTATCTTATAAATAACAGTCATCATTATTATAAACATTTTTTACATTGACCAAATTTCACTGATAACTAAACTGTTAATGTATGTAATATCATACAATTCCTATCGCGTGACATAAAAATTACATTACAATTGGGGTTTCAATAAATTATGCTTAATTAATCACAATGACCAAATTTCATTGGTAATTATTAATATTTACCAGTAAATGTGATTAATATGCAATATTTATCACATTTACCAAGAGAGGTGGTTATTATTAATACTAGCCGGATTTTTTACTTTAACCGTAACATATGTATGTATGTATGTATATATGTGTGTGTGTGTGTGTGTGTGTGTGTGTGTGTATGACTTTTTAAAGACAATGACTCGTTTTGCTGCTAATTGAAGATCATTTAATATTAAAATTAACAAATTACTCGATTGTATAACATTATATACACATATGTCCGTGTTAAACTGGACTTCTCTTTGAACAAATTCATTTTTATTCACATTTCACTGTATATATGATATTTGCTTTACTGTATATATGATATTTGCGTTTAGACCAATTTCCCTGAATACAAAGTAAATGACATAACATAGTATGCAATTAAATTTTTTAAACATATCCTTATAAAATAACGTTTTAAATTTAATCAAATGTAAGTTGTGGTTTTAAAAATATAAATAGGCATGAAATATGTTTGCACTTCAGCCGTAAAAAAGTTCTTATTCAAAACTTCAAGTTTCGAAGCCAATTATCTCACGCGAAAACGTTGGGAGTAAAATTAACGTCCATGTTGAAAAAACTCCCCGAATTTTTGCTATGGCTAAGTTTTCTTTTTGATAAGAATTCAAGAAAAGATTTAAAAAGAAACATTTTGATAGAAAACAAAGTATAATTATAATATTACAACGCGATTTTTTTTATCTACAATACTCCCTTTTTAACGAAATCGGAAACTTTTATATTATATATAAAAATGTTATACTATATATGAAGTAATCCTGTATTGTACCTCGTTCTAAAAGGAATATGTATATAATTGTAATATTTGACAAAAACATATTTTCAACAATGCAATATAGGTAATGCTTCGAACCGCATTCCACATTATTAATTGTTTAATCAACGGAAATCTGAAACAATAATGACGATTTGCGTTATTAATCAAACGTAAATGAAAATCAAAAGTAAATTAATTAATCAATTTATATTTTTTTCTTTGTAATAACAATTTAAAAAAAAATGGCGGTGGATCCCGTCCGATGGAATTAAGATTATTTTGCTTTAACAAAGCCTTGTAAAATAAAGATATTAGAAAATCGAAATTAAACATCATTCAAACATTAAACAGAAAAAAAAATATTTAAAAATCAAAATTATAATCACTATATTTCGGAAAAAATTACCCCAATGCGAAATCCACTTATGTGTCCATGTATGGCTTTCAAAGGGGTGCAGATTACTTGCTTATTGCTCATAAGTAGCAGTTTCAGTTTTCCAGATATAAGCATTACAAACTTTAAAAACATGAAATGTTCATTATTTTTCAGCTTGAGAAGAAGTTTGCTCGAAAAGAACAAGATCTTACAGAGTGAACGTCAATGATAAGTGCTTGCAATTACTTACCAGAAATTTCAACAGTAGAGCGTCAACTGGCCAATTCGAATATCCGTGATTCAATTCCCGGTTGGAGCACGGCGCCCGAACATATCAACTCTGCAGATTTGTGCAATGATGTCGGTAGTCTGATACGAGTCCGACTAGTTATTCTAGTACGACTAGCAAGGAATCACTGGACTCTGGTATATTGAGTACCGATTTCGAATCGGCAGGTGAACGACCACACAGAAAGATACCCTGGTGGATAAAAATAACAGAAACAGGTTAACCTGGGGTAAAATTGCAGGAAGTGGTCAGTTTCATTGTCAAGTTGTACGTCCATCTGACATTATCGGGAGGAGGATGCTCAGTTTACTTCAACGATAAAAGCTCGAGTGTGTGATTTATAGGTCAATACGAATACATTTCCTATGGCAGAGCCAGCGCAGGCTAGCCGGATATTGTTAAAACTCCAAAGATTAAAATATACCGCAAAAAACAACGACCTGCAGCATTCAGACACTCTATATGCCCCGGTTCTTAAGTTATTCCTTAAACCCGGGTACATTTCTATGGTGGGCCCAGAACAGGCAAACCTAAGGCTCCTCTATGTACGAACTGACTCATGAAGCATATTGAAGCCCACCCTAGCTGGATGCGCAATCCATTAGCATTATCTCTATTTGTATTTTTAATTTAGTAAGTATAATTGAAATAATTATGGGTGGTTGTTCTGCGCCGAAGTGCTCTAATCATTTTAAAAAGGATTTTAGGCTATTTCGCTTTCCTAGAAACGAAGAAAGAAAAAAACAATGGCTAATAAATAATTGAATACCCGATACTGGAGCATACTTGTGCGAACTAAGTTCTACAATAGTCAAATTGAAACTCCTTTTTCTATATAAAGTATTTATTTTAAACACTTATTTTATAATTTCTGTAACTGTAGTATAAAGCCCTATGGGCTTCAATATGCTTGATAAGAGGCCTGCCTATAGTAGAGGAGCCTGTAGTAGATATGCTCAGCCTGAAGTAGAGGAGCTCTAGGCAAACCAAATACGTCGCACTATCCAAAGGCGAAGAAAGTGATTAGAAAAATTCATTTCCTCTCATTGGCAGTTAAAACAATTGAGCGTTAAAATATCACTGGCGGATTAAATTTCATCATTTAATTTCAAAGCCCCATATTAAACGTATAATCACGAAAGAATAAGAAAGCCCCGTATTAAACATAGAATCACGAAGTTTATTAGAATCTGTAAAAAAATAAGATTTAGAGAATGCGCAGAAAGTTATTAAATAGTTTAGAATGAATCATTTAAGACAGATTTTTCTTTTTACTTTCTTTGATATGAACTGCGCTTTCATTTAAAATTAATTAAAATATACACAAAAATCAATTTGAAGATATCAAAATACCTGTATTAAAAGAAGAATTAAGCGGGCTTTTGGATGAGGTAAAGATTGAAAGTAAGGGATCGTTAGATGATTCGCTGTAACAAGAAAATTCAACATTGAATAAAAAATAGATATTTTAATCCGATTGAAGACAAAATGCAAAGGAACAAACACATGGTACTGTTATTTAAACCTCCATGTAAAATTGTAAATCTTTTCATGTACCATAGGACCGGCGGACAGAAAAATTTTAAAGGCTTATGCCAGCGGCTGTAAAATACAATATATATATAAATATGTGTGTGTGTGTGAGAAAAAGTATTTTAGCGGAATAAAATGTATACAAGAATAAAATATATCTTGATAATAGAATTTTAAGATTATATCTTTATTTTTTGCGACGATGAGTCTATCATTCATTTTACGCTCGTAAGTAAGGACATCAAGAAAATTGTGAAGAAAACATATGTTTATTGAACCTATTTCAATATCTATAAAATAATAGATAGTGGAATTAGGAAAGGTAAGAAAATTACAATTACTACATAACTGCAAATGTAATTCCACTGATTATACATTTACATTAATCCGTTATCCGATTTATCGTACATTAATAAACTTATTTAAAAATATATTGGCAGCAACAATAAAACAAAGTCCTCAGATCTTAATGCGCAGTTAATAGATTTGATTAAAGTCTACAGCCTGACTGCAAACGGAAAAACAGCGATTTACAATTTATGCTGTCTGAGGATAATACGAAGAAATCAAATATGTAATTTTACAACTTCTTTCTGCCGTTGAAACCTTTTATGCATTTTTATTTAAACTATATTTTTATTAAATAACCCTGATCAAACCTGCATAATATTTTTTTTATTTCCTTCAACCCTTTGGAGAACGATTTCTCTTGATTTTATTGGAAAGATGCCTAATGTAAAATGTAAGGGAAGCCCTCTTTGAGGGAATTCGCTTTTGGCAAAAACGACTGAAGTGAGTGAAATTTGTAAAATAAAAAATTCTATCCTTTCGTTTGATGCATTATTGCAACTCACAGAACTGTTTCTGCAGTGCTTGTTCAACATAAAGAACAGGGATAATTATGATATATCCGCGATCCATATGGATCATTTTGAATATTGTATTTAATAAAATAAATCAGCTGCATATGAAATTTAGCCCAAATTGCAATCGGAATTGAACTGCAAGAACAGCATTTGTTAAAAATAGCATCAAATGTTGATAAAATTAGCACCCAGTTTCACAGGCAAAAATAACCTTTATCATCAGGATATTAAATAGAGCGACGAAAAGGCAAAAATGTAGCTGTCTCTCTATTCTGATAAATAGGGATCTTTTTGCCTTTGAAACAAGTTGATATGTTCCATTTAATTTTTATGCTTTTACGAGTATTAACGAGGTAATTTTATTGCAGATAGCTACAGCTACCTTAACTCTAATCATCGGAAATTCAGGATTTTCAATCGGTATATATATATATATATATATATATATATATATATATATATATATATTAGTAAATGTAATATATTAATTACTGTATTGCTTCAATTATGTGAAATTTTTATACACCGTTTAGCGTTTGCTGTAAAATATAATTATGGAAGAGCGAAGCGAAGTCCATTTTCCATTCCTAATGAAGTGAAATCAACATTTGACTTATTTTGAAGGCAAGAACATGGTAAGAACATGGAATTTTGCATACATACATGAAATTGCACGCAAATTGAAAATCGCAATTTCAATTATAAAAACGAAATATAAAAAGGCAAAACGCTCATTTTTAAATTGCTCATGCTACGTTTCCTGCAAATAACAAGTACACATCAAATTTTAAACAGCCAATCAAAGTGTGTGCACTTGCATGCATTGTTATGTAAACGTGCTCCTACATATTAAATACGTTTCTGCGATTTAAATGTGTTACTTTGATTGCATTATTATCCTCTGTTTCAATTTGATTACCTTAATATTGAAATTCTAAACACTTATACGCGCTTTTGTATTAGGGTTCACAAATATTGAAATTCATTTTTATACTTCTAATTCCATAATTATTTGTTAACTAAAGTTTCAATTTGAAATCTTTCACAGCTCGCATACTTCATACGAACGAATTCAATCAAAGCCCGGCTTTTACCAAGTGTTTGACAATTTTAATCTATCTCGATTTGCTGCTGACTTCGAAACCTAACATTTTAAACTACTTACTGTAGGGAGCTATTCAATCACCCTTATTCCATTGGGAATGGACACTTTACTATAAATAGACCTAACGTGTACACTCATGGACCACCGTTAACTTTTGCTGACCACATTTTTCACTGCTGTTATGTACTTTACAAATCTCCGATAATTCTTAAACTTAACTCTTTGATTAAATTGATTAATTCCAGTTTTCCTTCTTAAACTTAAATTTAAATCTAATATTCAGTTCTTAATCTTATTTTTCATAGATATTGTACCTTAGTAGACTTCATCTTTGTTTTCTCCCTTGCAGAAGTAAATCTCTGCGCATCTTAAATTTTTTAATGTAACTCGCTCTTGCGCATTTCTTGCTCCTTACACCCTTTCTTTTACAGCCGAGCAGGCATCTACCACAGCCAAGACAATCTTCCAGACCATCCCAAATAAATCCCAAGCTGATCAAAAGACTTCACGCCCATTGGAGTGGAGCGACATTGCAGACCACCTGCAATTTAACATCAACTTACTTTTGGTCTGACAACTATATTTTCGATGTGGGGCTGAGTCTCTCTGAGACAGGCACCCCGTAATCATGCGTCTTGGTCTTGGACCGTTAACTTGCTCGCACTCAAATATGATCCCTTGCTTTACATCCAGTGGCCAAATACGTCCCACAAGTACGTCCCACATTTGCAAAACCTTGCAAAGTCCAATTCGACGATAAGTTCTTGCAATTTTGTCCCAGTGGCTCAAAGGTAGAGAGTCGGTTGCCAGTTCGAAGACCCAGGATTCGATTCCCGGTTGGAGCAGCAAGACTCTTTACAATGGCTTCCGATTAAATCAACCCTGTAAGTTAGTGCAAAGATGTCGTAGGTCTGAAAGTGACCCTAGTACGCCTAATACGGATTCAGTGGGCTCTGGGAGATTGAGCGCCGATTTCAAAATGAGAGGATAACGACCACGCAGGATACTAACATGGATAAAGATAGTAGGCAGCTAACCTGCAGTAAAAAATAGGAAGTGGCCAGTCAGATTGTCAGAGACCCGTAAATCTGACATTAGAGGGTAGCTTATCGGCAGAGCGCCGGCTGGCCAGTTCGGATTCGGAGATGTTGATTCGCGATTGAGTTGATTCCCGGCTGAGGCAGTAAGCCTCTTTACAATCTTTCGTTAGAAAATTTAAATCAGAGTATTTAAAAAATTAGTTGTACACCATGCATAATAATATGATTAGCATAAACTGTACTATTGACCTACGTTCCAAATTGAAATAACATAATTTCACGCAATGACCCTTTCTCAAAAAAAAATGTTATTCAAGAACATTTATTAATGAACAAGATATTCCGGTTTTGCTAGTGAAAATATAACTACTCTTAATACCCCAGAGACTTGAAAAACTTCATTTTCTCGAACAGTTTCCTGTAAACCCCTCTTGCTCATTTGCGTAAAACTAACACTTTCAAGGAAAAAACAAGTGTTTTAAAAGGCTCTCTTGGGTTTGTTTAAAATGAAAAATGCAAAAAAAAAGCGTGCCATCAATTATTTTAATGGCGAATACTGCAGTCCTCGCAGTTTGAGTGAATAAGATACGTTCAACAAATTTTCTGAAACCCATTTTTGTAAAATATTCGGAGTGTTTCATTATTATTTGTGTATATTTATTCTAAGATAGAAAATAATTATGTATGGGGGTGGTAGAAAATGATAATCTGACGATTAAGTATGTTGTTAATCGGAGAAAAATGGCTTTGGTTTATTTTTCTGTGATCCGTATCATATATTTCTAATTTTATAACATATAAAGTTACAGATCTATTTATAATGTCTAAAGGTCTCAGACGAGGCTCGAGCCAAAGATCTTCAAACTTGACACCCAATGCTCTAAACGTTGAACTACTAGAACAAGATTACTACTTTTCTCGCCGAAGTGGACCCTATAAAGCTAAATAAATTTGAAACAAATAACTTATAAACTGAGATATAGATTATAGCTCAACATATAGATTAAGCTTTAACGGATTAAATTTAAATTCCTCTTCACACGCACTTATTTTCAGTTTTAAAAATTTAAATCACATTTAGTGCTTATTCAACCAATGATTACTATAAACACATTATACATTCCTCAGAAGAAGCATTTTTGTGTGTTATTTTTAAACTTTTAAAATGTAAAATGAGTTTTATAAATGAACTCCTGTTTAAATTTTTGCACATTAAATACTTATCTGTCAAGAAATATATATTTTGTAAATACTGTTTAAGAAACATATGCAAAATAATCATGCAGTATTGGTTCGCGCGTTGAAATAAAAAATTTAGTATTGCATTCTTGAAGATTTTCTAATTCCGTTAAAAAACTACTGACTATTTCATGCAAAATTGAACCTACCTCAGTAGAAACAGGCATTTCTTCACATACGCACATATACATATACGCAAAAACGTATTCACAGAAAGTGATCTTGTTCTGTATATACATATACTATATATATACAGAGAGGGAGAGTGGTATATATATATATATATATATATATATATATATATATATATATACCACTATAATGAGTCCAAAGCATATATATATATGCTTTGCGCATCTATACTATAAAACTTCAAATTTATATATTCACTTCCATATTTATTCTTTTATCTTATATATATATAGTTATATATATTTATAAAGTTCTCGAATTCAAAATTTTTCGGGAAAAGTATCTTTATTTAAGAAAATAATCCATTGAAGATGTCCAGTCCAGATTACGGTTTCTACGCTACAAATGGAAATATGAAGTACAGGAATTTTATTGAATAAACATATGTTTGGTCACAGTCACTAAATCCATCTATAAGGGGGCATTCGCAAACCTAGAAATAAAACTCCTAATACATCCGTCAGCATCCTTGGACCAGTTTTGCCCTTGTTAGCTCCCTTCAGCAAAGAGGGTCTGATAATAGTGCTGGGAATAAGAAAACACGCGATGTGCTACAATTTTGCGAACCTCTTATCATGAACCCCTGACTGGTGCTCGTGAACATCTGTAAAGTAAGTGATATCACGTAGCAGGCTTCAGACGTAAAGAAGATTTATCTCAGACTAGCAGCATACCCGTTCTTCGTACGGAGTATATAATATAAAGAAACTTATAATTCGCAGTCATGTGCAAATTATGTTAAAATATTAAATTTATTACTCCTAAAGAGAAGTTTAAGAATATCTGTTCTCACTTTGCAAAATTATCTTCACGGGCAGATCTGAAGAATAAAACATCCTGGCCCCTTTTGTAAGCAAATTTACAAAAAAAACCAAGAATTGGATCAATATATGCAACCCCGTACTACTTATATTGTCGCAGATTAGAAAATACGTCAGTGTGTTAGTAGAAGATTACCCGTATAATATGAGTCTCAAAACATCATTGCCAAAATAAAAGAGATGACGTAATAAATTGAAAATATCAATAATCCCCGTACTCTTTATATCAGAAGGGCGTAATTAATTCCAATATATGTCAATATATATCAAAACATATGTCAATATACCTGTACTACTTATATTCTCGTCGATTAGAAGATATACCTGTGTATTTGTAGAAGATTACTCGTACAACGTACAATATATGAGTTTAAACAATTTTTGTTATAATAAAACAATTGCATAATAACTTGAAAATATCAATAATCCCTGAAAATATCAATAATAACGTTTAAACCTGAAGACCGTAATTGATATTATCCAGTCAAAAATGCTATAAGAAAAATCAAATCGTTCTTTTCCAAAATATATTTTTATATCCATTTATTTATTATTCAAAGCGAAAAAATAATAATTAAAATTAACAGATAGATTTGATTTAATTGCGTTTCTGAGCAACATGATAGAATAACATAAACTGCTATATTAAATAACCATTTTGATTTCTTTATACTTTTCTTTGTTCAGTAAAAGGTTGTGAAAAATAAACCATGCAGATCGATTTCCCATTTAAATCATGTCTCAAACAATTCATGTTTTCAGAAAGTGACTAATTAGCGCAAAAAAACCTCCCATCAAACTCAGAGAAAAAGTTTTAATTAACTTTCAAACGATTTTCAATCTTTTCGTTTGGATAAACCACGGAGTTAGAGAGTAGAACTCATAGGGAAAAGTTTCGTTTTTTATTAATATCTCGACAACCCCTGGTCTTAGATACTCGAAACTTCGGCTAAGTTTATGGGAGGCTATTATCAGGCTACCCACAGAATTTCATCAAATTCGGGCCAGCCGTTCTCCCGTGATGACGGGACAAACAGACAGACATATTTTCAATTTTATTTATATAGACTGTGCACGCGACTGCACATTCGAAATTCTCTAAAAATTCTAAGCATTGCATTCCCAGTTTATCAACAATTATGGGTGAGCTGGTTTTATTAATTGTTATCAGTAGCGAATCCTGCCTTAGGATTAACGCCATATCAAATGTTTCGATAACAACTATTCCCTAGTTACTTCCTCATACTTAGTATAGAGACAGTGTTATTTTCTCGAAAATTTTCGATTTCTAGATTATGATGCCAATACATGTTTTAAGACCTTCTGAACACGTTTTGACTATTTTGGAGTGATATCCGTCCGTCTGTCTGCCTGTCAATCGGTATGCCTCTGTCTGTCTGATGTCTGTTGTCGATTTCTTGTGTGCACAATAGCAGTCACAAATATTAATGGATTTCCATGAAACTTAACATCCGGTTTTGCTATAAAAAAATCTATAACTAGATAGAATTTTTTAGAATTCGAAATTTGATTATAAATTTTATATTGTTTAACATAGCAGCATAGGACAATATTTGGCATAATCATACATAAAAGGGTTTATTTGAGGCTCAATAATTACAACATGTAATAATTTCAATCATTGTAAAAATAGCCGAGATACAATTTTTTTCGTGATATCATTAGGGGGTACTGTCAAATAAGGTGTCAATCGAAAAAATTTTCAAGCCCTTTAGAGTGAATGGTAACACGCTATATATGTAATTATTTGGACCGATAATACGGATGTTTCAAATTTTTCCATGTAAAATTCGAAAAAAAAAATGAATTCCGGTATGAGAATGTTGACTTGAGACGCACTCAAGTTAATTGCAATATATAATACAATAGCAGTAACATTATTAATTATTATTAGTATTATCGTCCTTAACTATTGTGGTGTTATTGTACCGCACGTGGTGGAATGTAATATGCATTTCTAGAATCTGCTTTCTAGAATCGCCATTGATCGCTATACTCATTACTGCCAGTACAATTATCCGCCATTCAGTACTGAAGAGAGCCAATAAAGGTGAAACCAGTTAAAGGATGCAAGTTTCAGCACTTAAAATGCAATTACTGTGTTTGGTTCTTCCCTTTGTCAATATATACACTGAAAACAGATTTTAGAAAATCTTTCATGCCTGTTTGCATTGATGAAACACATGCAGAGATCGTAGTTTTGTGAAAAATCTGACATATGTCTTAATTTCACGCCAAGACTGCAGCCCGTGAACGGATGCAGAAAAAATCTTTATTTATATTCTACGCAAAATGCTAAATCTTTTAAAATTGATCTTCATAACAGTAAACATTGAACTGTACTGTAAAGCAGAGTTTGTACTGTAATTTTAATTTAACAAATTACAGTTAATAAGAATGTTTGATCTATGAAAACTTCTTAAACGTTAAAAATTTTACAGCGGGTGTTTCTGTTTCACTCTATTCTAATATAACCTGACAGCAAATGATACTATCCACGGCGTATTCTTTGAGATTTGTTAGAAAAGAATAAAAGAGAATTAAATAAGAACAATCAAAAACTGGTGCGGAGGAGGCCACGTATATCAATACAGTCTAACGGTTTCATAAAATTTATTCATGAAATAAATATATCTAATTTTAATTCCAATATAACCATTCTTCCTCTGATAGTAGGGAAACGAGCAAGGGAAGAAGCAACGCTCTCTTGTCAATCGTGCGTGTCATTTGACACCCAAACGGTTATCTTTTGTACGCTTTGTTTTGATCTGATAAAAATGATTCATTATAACGCCCTTGGAACTGTAATTTACGTCTGTTATGTATGTATGTTGAAAATAAGAAAAGATATATTTACTTTCAGCAACGGTATTTTGTATTATACAATTCCAGTTTATTTTCAATATACAGTTCTTCAGCGTATTTAGTTATAGTTGATACACACGGACCGTGATAAATCGTAATATATTTTACAATTAGTAGTTTCGAAATTAAATCACTCAGACTGCTGCAAAATATCTAAAAAGTGAAATATTCCTAAAAAAATACAGAATGAAACAAATCAGTAGCGATATTAACTGGTTTTAGACTCAAAAACTTTAGTAGCAAAGAGCAAAGAAGACCCATGGAGGCAGTGTCTTGAAAAACAATCCGCTACCAAGTTACTTTTTTTTCAATTCATTCGCCAAAATTCATCCTCCAGTGAATAAAACATTAAACATTTCATTTAATGTATAATTAAAGTGAAAGTTAATGTGTAGCGAGGTGCTTAAGTAAGCGCTACCTCCTCAAATTTTTCAGAACATCCTCCTTATGTTATTGAAATTTAAATAAAATCCCATCAACTGTAAAATAAATGAAACAGCATAAGACAGCAAAATATATTCCTGTAGCATGTTTATATCACAGTAATATTCAATTAAACACAAGCGAAAATATATAAAGTTTGTAGATATTTTGCCGACACTAAAACAAAAGACGTAAAATAATTACTATAATCTTACTTTATTCAGTTGTACCCACCTACAGCACATAATGAAAAACATAATTATATCCATTTATACAATTAATTATCTAATATTTCCGTTATTATTTATGTGTGGAAAATTAAATAAAAATCATCTGACTTACGCAACACGACTTATGATTATTTTTTTTAATTAGCAGTCCTTTCTCCAATAGTTCCATGATTGGATATAAATATAGTAAAAATACTAAATATGAATTTATTCTTACGTAATAATGTAAAGAAATGGGAACATTAAATAAAAACAGATAGTAATACTTTACGCAAACTTTATTCTAATATATATAACGAAAACGGGATAGTATCACTGCGATTTATGTAGCAAGCGTCTGCAACACATCTGAAGAGGGTGTTAGGAATCTGACACCTTTTAAGGGCTCAAGAGGATTTGAGCAAGATTATATTCACATATATATTACTTTAATTCTTATTTATGGCGGAAACGGTTTATGGCCTGTAAGGAAATTGCTATTTCTATAAGATGACATTAAGTTTTCCTAGTATATTGTAATCTATGAAGGTTTTTCTTGGGGGGGGAGAGGGAAAAAGTATATTTTTTGTGGAATATGTTTTTACCGTTATAAAGACACTTATTTACATTTGAACCAAATACATTGAATTGTATAAAAATTTAAGAATGGGCGATAAATAAATAAAAAAATAATATTTTACCTACAAACTATCAAGTATTTTATTTTTTATTTAAAATATTTTAAAATATATATATGCGCATTTTATAAAATTTTGTTTAATTGTTTAATTTTGGAGTCGCATTTTTGCACGATGAAGACAAAATATTTGCACACTTAATTGACACAATAAATTACATATTTCATACAATATAATAATTTCTTAATTTAAATAAAAATATTTTGAGAGACAGAGATCAACTATCCCCTTCAAACTAATCTTTAAAAAATGTCCCTTTTCTCTGACGAAAATTAAAAAAAAAAGTACATTTCTCCAATTGTTATTAACAAATTTGAATACTTTGTGATTGGCAAGGCTGGGGAGTCACGCTGGGAGTTTTCCCCCCTACTATCCAATAAGTAGCTCAAAACCCTATGGTGAGCTGGAGTCAGGGTGTGAGAGTACGAGACAGAACCTAACACGAGACAGAACCTAACATAGACCGAATTTTCGATTCTCTCGCCCGGAGGTGTGGAAAAGAGGGGGTGGACACTTAATAGTATCAGGGCGAGTCGAGTGGTCTGGGTTTTCGACACTTAGTAGTATATATATATATATATACATATATAAAACATAAGGAAATAAAGAACGACAATGTATCTAAATTTCGCAGGGGTGGATTGTAACCCCCACTTCCCGGTTAAGCCAGCTTAATATCATGACGACACTCCCGGAAGCGGATACACTGTCGAAATCAAAGTACAACATACTTAAATCACAATATGTAAAGTCAAAAAGGTGAAAAACCTATACTGACTATACCACATAAACTGATTTTACAAGTTCATTGTTACTAATACCCACTCAAAATACAATATAAAATATCAAAGAGACAACCAGATAAACCAACCTCGTACATACCCTATTATCCCTATTATTGTACATACCTTATATATATATATATATATATATATATATATATATATATATATATATATATATATATATATATATATATATATATATATATATATATATATATGCATATATATATAGAGAGAGAGAGAGGGGGAGAGAGAGAGGGAGAGAGAGAGAGAGATTCTTCTTCTTCTGCTTTATCGTTTGATTTTGATTCATTTATGTATCAACAAGCCTATTCTCATTCCATTCCTATTGAAGCTATCCATCTATGGAAGTATACTATCTTACATCTTATTAAAAATGCAATTATCAACAATAAATGTACGAAGCCTAGTTATCCCTTTAAAAGACTCCTTTCTGATATTAAATACCTACAACATTTTGCCATAACTTATGTAGATAAACATCCAATAATTACGCTCTTTTCTACCGGTACTGTGATTTCCATATGGTTACGCGTCCATTCTTACATGGTGGTTCAATTTCACGTTTGACGAGTGTATATATATATACACACACACACGCACACACACACACACACACACACACACACACATATATATATATATATATATATATATATATATATATATATATATATAGCGCATGCGTAATATCTATAACGAAAATAAAAGTATCGCGGCGATTTGGCGATTTATGTAGCAGACCTCTGAAACACCTCTTTCAAGAATCTGATACCTTTTTAAAGGCTCTAGAGAATTTGAGCAAGATTATAGTCGCATATATATTATTTTAATTCTTGTTTATGGAGAAAACGGTTTTTGGCCTGTAAGGAAATTAATTTTTTTTCTTTAAAAGATGACTTTATGTTCTTATGGTAAAGTTAAAATATGACGCCTTTTCATTTTTTACACATTTCCTCAACTGGTGATTTAAAGTTTCGTTTAATGTTACACAGAAATAATGTTTCAATTTAATTTGTTTAATTTAAATATCGTGAAATAAGTTTATTGACGGTATTAATTAAGTTTAAACTTACGGTTTACAGATGTTTATTATTTTAATTTCTATCAGATAATTTTTACATGATAAGGAAAATTAAGCAACATATTTAAGCACAACTAGAAAAAAAATCTGATGTGGGCAGCACGACTGTTCTTATATAATGCAATGAATTTACTACATTTAAAGTAAAAAAGAAATACATTATTTTTAAGTCGTTATTTATAATCTTTCCTAGATATTGAATTTTCGTCAACGAGTCATCATTTTCCATGTCGTCATCATCAATGAGTCATCATTGATTTAAAATCATTTTTATCCATTTGGCGAGTTTTTCGTTAATTTAGCAACATTTTAAAAAGTCGCCAAGTTGGCGACATTCCACCAAATACGTCGCCAAATCTCGCCAAGCGTTATGGAAGACGAAATAAGTTATTCTTACAGCAGATAAATGACTATTGGCGTATTACTCAAAGTATCTTTTTTCATGAATGGAACGTGCTAGATCCACAAGAATGATGTCACCAAAATTATCGCATGGTATTACATATTAAAAGTGAACATGTTTATCAATAGGAAATACTTCTTTTTTATTTTATATGACTTATTGATAATTTTTTGAAAAATGTGCAATATCTCGAGAACGGTTCTTGTTGGCGTTCTAAAATTTATGTCAATAGTTTTCTAATGAAAAATTACATAAGAAATATCTATTTGCGTAACTTTATTAGCGGTTTTGATTTTTTGACGATTTTTTCAAAATTTCACTCAAAAATTCAGGGGAGTTCTAAACATTCGAGTGCGTATAAAAACAATAGGCTTCCAGTATTTACATATTGCGATTTTAGTACCAAATTTCGTTCGAATCGGTCCATTCATTCGTCAGTTATCGTTTCCACATACTCACTGACACACACACAAACACACACACACACACTCACATACTTTCACACACACTCGCACACATACACACGCAGACATCACTTCAAAAATGTTTGATTCGTGATCAGGGACGCTTGAAACGTGCTCTCCCGTCGAAAACTCGAATTCGAATATTCGACCCGTCACAATACTTTCCTTAGACATTATGTATATAAGGTAAGTAATAATACAGTATATAGTTGTTTCAAGGATACCCTGGATTCCCTTCGTCAGTGCTATAAAATTAACAAATTCGAAGTCAAAAAACGAAATGGACACAAATAAAAGAAAAAAAAGTGTTGTATAATGACCAAGTAGTTGATTAAGTGTCCACCAAACTGAGCCAATCAGAAAGCAGAATAAACAAGAAAGATCAATCATGCTTAAAGCATTGATTATGAAAAACTTTCCAATTTCAATACAATTTTATTTAAACATGTCTGAAATGCAGTACATTCCTCGGTAATATTTTAAAACTTATCACAATACTACATTAAATTATTATATTTGAAAACTTAAACCTTCATCGAAAACAACTGAAATTCATTCAAATGACGTCATAGAAAAAATAACACGCCGTACAACTCATACTATATATTTTGCTATTTACATTTTACATAGGTGAAAAATAGGCTTAGTTGTAGAAATAATCAAATTTGGATGAGCATTTAAACTCAAATATATTGTAATTGCGTTGTGTCTGTATGTAGATGCACAGAATTTAAGCAAAAATAAAGTGGTTTTAGGACGGATACAACACTCAATATGAATTAAAAAGAACTTTAAAAATCACGATGTTGAGACAAGATGGATGCCAAATATCATTTTGAAGTTGGTCACGTGATCTTTTCATATCGTGGTCACGTGATCGCTTCATATAAGAGGTGTTATTATTATTTTAATTTTTATTTAAAAAACTACTGAATATATTTCGCTGAATTTTTTTTTATATATTTTATGGAACAATTTGAATATTACCTAAAATTTTCGAAGCAATTTGTGAATTTTAAATCCGCTTAAAAAATGTTTGAAAAATTAGGTCCCATATGGTTCAATGTATTTCATTTTTTCAACCCGGGTTGAATCCAAAACTAATTGGGTGATATCATTCATTTATATTCCCATAGGTACTACAGGCCGTCTGAACAACATACTAAAATTTCATTTTGATTAAGTAATTTTACGGCAGTTATCGTGCTAACGGACAGACAGACAGAATAAACAAAGTCATAAAAAAAAAACAATTTTCAACTTTGTTGTAAAGTGTTAAAAAGGGCGGTGCATATAAACAAGTAGTGGTTAAAGGGTTTACCAAACAGAGCCAATCAGAAAGCAAAATAAATTAATAAGTCCAGCCAATTTGAAACGAGAATTAACGCACAAAACTTGAGTGCGTCAAAACACAACAGAAATTTCTAAACATATATTGCGTTTCGGTGCATGTTTTTCATAATATAATCTCTGCATAGCTGGCGAAATATCAGCAAATAGTTTTAGAAACATGATATTATTTTTCTGAAGGAGAAAGGTCAAAAACGCTTAGATATCTGATGCATTCATATTGAGGAATTTTCGCGAGTATACAGAAAAATATTCGTTGGCTTTTACACTTTATCTAGAATATTTAAATAATTTTTAGACATTCGCATTCTATTCTACGCCCATTCAATAACGTGAAGTTATGTACTACTGTTCTCCGTCTAGAAACATATATATCTGTACTGTGATGTTCGAATTGCGATTGAAGAAGTAGTGGACAGATATTTTAAAACCCAGATGATAATTATATATTTTTCGAATTCACAAAATCCGCTAAAATGGGCATTCTATAGAACATGTTATATATCTGAACAGGACGAAAATTTTGAATTTTACTTGGACCGAGTTGCCCAGCGCTATCTGAAACTTTTTTTTTAAATTTACAGGGTTCTCAAGAAAGTACTTAATCATCTCAGTTCTTAATCATTCTCATCATCGTTCTTAATCATTCTTAATCATCGAGAAAGGCCCATGTGCGATAAACCGATAGAACCTTTCATAGTAACATGACCATGGCTGATAGAATGGCGGAGTCCCCAGCGTAGAAATATAACGGTTAGGATGACGAACTCGCAACAAAACTTAAATAGAAAATCTGATGTGGGCAACACATGACTTTCCTTATATAATGCAATAAATTTACTACTTTTACAGTTAAAAAAATGTTATTCTTATAGTAGATACTTATATTCTTTTCAAGATATTGAATTTTCTTCAATTAGTCGTCATTTTCATTGATTTAGCGCCATTTTTATCTATTTGGCGAGATTTTTGTTAATTTGGCAACATTTAAAAAGTCGCCAAGTTGGCGGCATTCCGCAAAATTTGTCGCCAAAATCTCGCCAATAGTTATGGACGGAGAAATAAGATATTCTTCTACCAGATAAATGACTATTAGCGTTCAAATACAAAAGTGTTACTCAAAGTATCTTTTCTCATGAATAGAACGAGCTAGATCCACGATAATGATGTCACCAAATTTATCGCAGGACATCACATATGAAAAGTAAACATGTTTCTCAACAGTTAATATATTTTTTATAATTTATGGGATTTTTTGATAAATTTATTTGAAAAAGGTGCAATATCTCGAGAACGGATCATGCTAGCGTTCTAAAGTTTATGTCATTCGTTTTCTAATGAAAAATTACATAAGAAATGTCTATTTGTGCAACTTTATTAGAGGTTTTGATTTTTTGACGATTTTTTCAAAATTTCACTCGAAAATTTAGGGCGGGTTCTGAACATTCGATTGCGTTTAAAAACAATAGGCTTCCAGTATTCACAGATTGTGATTTTGTACCAAATTTCATTCAAATCGCTCCATTCGTTCGTGAGGAATCGTCTCCACAGACTCACTGACGCACAAACACCCACACACATACAGACATCACTTCAAAAATGTTTGATCCGTGATCAGGGATGCTTGAAACATGCTCTCCCGTCGAAAACTCGAATTCGGATTTTTGACCCCGTCACAATACTTTCCATATACATGATGTATATAAGGAAAGTAAAAATGTCGATTACAAAGTATTAGAGACATATTTTATTAATATAAATCGACATTAGAAACGCACGAAAAGCTTGTGGTAATAAATACCTGTCATAACCTTACATCACCAGGGACTGTACACACTGTTGCTTGTCAAAGTAAACCTCAATATATTTTCTGACTTTAAATGTGCATTGCTGCTGACTTATTCTATTTTGATCAAGCTGTATATTTGATTTGTATGCAGGCAACTGTGGTTTATTTTAGCATACCTGAATGGGATAGCCATTTGATAAGAAATGTATTGTGTTAACTAAATGCCTTCTGTGACAAATGTATTATCGGTTCCTCATAATTTAAGCAACGCTGTACAACATTGTAATTATATATTTCCGTCTGTCTCACTTTGTTGCTGAGATTGTAATCCTATTCTTTACGTTCTCCTCTATGGGGAGTTGCAATCACTTTAATTCGATCAGGCATGTTCATCATATCTCTCAAAAAGACAGGTACTAGACATACCCTATCCCAAACAGTTTGATTGGCGCCCATGGACGCTAAAGGCTGCAAAGGAGGATCGACCTGTTTGGGATAGGGTATGTCAAATATCTGTCTTTTTGAGAGGTTCTTCGTTAGGAATTGATGCTGTCCCAGCCGTAAGCAAAAGGTTCATGACTTTTCTAAAAACACTGTGTATAGAATAGTACATTGCAATCATCTATGCCAGGGGTTCCCAAACTGCGGCTCGCGGATGCTTCCAGAAAAATATTTTATTTAGTATATTTTTTAAACATTTGTAATTAAAAATAAATATATTCTATTACGGGATACTGAAATGATAGTGCTCCCTCCTGTATGCAGTACCCAAAATACCTATAAGCACATCAATATTGAACATATTATTCAGACATACATAAATCAGGCACAATGCTTCCATTAGTTATTTTTAAATATTTCGTGTCACATGTCAATTGTTCAACCTTTTTTTTTGTGTGTGTGTGTTCTCAATTTTCTAACGATACAACTTTATAAATTTGTGATCCAACCTGCATATAGCACTTTCAATATCCTAATGTGGCTCCCCGTTTTGAAAGTTTAGGAACCCCTTATCTATGGGATCAAGATCATACAGAAGCACCTTTGAATTCTTCTCTACGTTGCTAAAATAAACAGCGCGATTGTTCAACACATTCCGCGTTAATATTCGAAAATAACTTTCAAAACATGGATCTTGTCACTCTACCCCGGCTTAGGAAGAAACTTTGCAAGGGAAAGATGACCCGCTCCCTTGCAGAGACAATTAGCACAAGTATAATTCTCATAACAAGTTTTTCCTGCAAGTTCAATTAACGAGCATTTTAAACAATAGAACTCTAACAATAGCGAAAGCAGCGACACAGTTGCTGGTTGTTTCACTGAAGCCTGTTTAATTTTAAATAGAAAAGTGTTTACGCCCAATAAAATAATACCCTTGTAATATCTTTTTAGAATTATTTTCTATAATATGTGGAAGAACTCCCCTATATAACCTTCCTGGATATTCTGACTACGCTTGTGCAAGAATATGTTGAACCATCATTAATTTTATGCAAAGAAATATGTGCATTAATAATTAATTTTCTATGCATTGTTTAGTTTATTTTTATTTGCATTGTTTAGTTTATTTTTATTTTCATTGTTTATTTTTTTAATTATCAATATAGTACAGGAAATATTATTATAATATATAGTACAGAAAATAGTTTAGGAAAGGTTGCGTGTCATTTCAATTTCAATTTGAAAAGTAAAAAATTAGCAGTGAAAATATTTTGTAGCAGAAGAAATTGACAAGTGAGGAATAGAACGTGGTCTATTCACTTTCGTCCATTTGCATATAACATTTAATTAGTACCTTAACTACGTCACTGATTTATGTACTTATTATAAACATTGTCATTTATATCATTTTAGGGGGCTCTATTTCTGCAGCAAAAACATATTCAAGGATCCACAATAGCCTTATTGTGATTTATAACATTACAACATATTAAATAAGCAATAATAATGTAATGCCCAATTTTAATAGATATAATATAATGGTAAGATGTATATAAAGAGTTTTATAAATATAGTAAAATACAACAAGGAGAATTATATCATGTACAAAGAGGAAAATATCAAACACAAATTATAATCGATATTTTCTAGTAGGTGTTAAGGATCAAAACTTTAAAGATTTCATCCTCCCTCTTTCAGTAAGATTATTTCATACTATTAGAACAACTGCTACATAAATAGCTGGATGCTTGAATAATCTTACCCTTATGCACACAGAAAAATAATTTAAACCTTTATTCGATTTTTTGATGTAATATAGATATAATAGCAATGTGAACAGTGTTTCAGAGACAAACGGAATTATAAATTGAATAGAAGGAGTTGTTAACTAAAAGTAAATAAAATTTTAATATAAAAAAATTGCGAAGGACATTTGAATAAAGACGTGAAATAAAATGATAATAAATAAAAATACAAAATAAAGTGCAAATAAATAAAATATAAAATAAGATGGAAATAAACAAAAATACAAAATAAACTACAAATAAACAAAAACATAAAACGAAATTAAAATAAATGAACATGTAAAATAATGAAAGCAAATAAAGTATAAACTAAACCTGTTTGATCGGGTAACATATCGTTCGGTGTTTTATTCACAATCATAACAAACAAAAGTAAATATCTCGTTTCACCGAATGTAATTTTGTTTGTCTGCAAATAATTGATTTTTAAGGTACACTGGAATATCGAAAAATAAGATACTTACTATTTACTTAAATGAATTCGATATAAATAAATAAATCTGCGAGGAATAAAAATTTATAATGATTCTGCAATCGTCAAAAGAATTCTAGATTAAACAAACCGCAAAATATTACTTCCTGTTTAAAAGTTTTTTTTATAATCTATTATTTGTCATTTTAGTTCTAAACTTATGTGACGGATAATTAAAATATATTTCCAAAGCACTATTCAGATTCACATTTCTTGGAACTTTTTTTACGCGATTTTAATTTAACACGAATTAAATAAAAACATCATCTTTTTACACGAGTTGTTTCAATTTAAAACGTTCGACCCAAATTCTAAATAAAAAAAAAATAAAAAATAGTAGTACACGTCTCACAACTTTACAATTGGTCGGAATTTTTCTTGATTGTACTCCCTTAAATTCGCAATTTCTCTTTGTAGCCATAACAGAAACATAATGATTAATAAATGAAATCCATTCTTAAAACCACTGAAACGTCTCCACCACAGAAGACTAATGCTAATTTTGTTTAAGAGATGACAGAAAGAATTTCACCAATGGTGGAAGAAGACGATGACCAAGATATGTATATCTAGTTAGTGATAGCTGTGACATTGCATATGTGTTTATTGCCAGAAAGTGACAAAGAATAAAATTTCGTTATGTGTAACAAAATAAAATTTCTTATGTGTATTTTTTCATGAATTAGTGACATTTTTTCCCTTTTCAAATGAAAATTTACTTTATATAATATATTTTTATTACATATGCATCTTTATAAAATAAAATGTGCAGCACGTAAAAATGATGGTTTGTTGCATTATTTTTACTGATATTTTAGATCTAGAACCAACCTTCTAATTTTCCATAGATACATTATATTTTTACATGATTTTTTTACACGCACTCTTTGGGAACGTATCTATAGTGTAAAAACGAAATTTGGTGTATATTAATTTGATATTGCTAATTCAAACATATATTGTTCATTCTCAAGTTTAATGTTGATAATGTTGACATGTAAGACTTTTTACAAAGATTTCTAATGAGCGTACAATCGCTAAAACCATCATGTAGAAAATCGTTATGTTAAACGTATTGTATTTATTATAGGGTATTGTATTTATATCAGGGTTTATTTAACGTGCAGTAGCATACAATTTGTGCGGTGCGAAACTGGAATGTATGCAGTTTTAAGAAAAATGCATTTTCTTAAACATTTTATCCATATACTGCTGTTGGAATTTTGCGAATATATATATTTCGTAATGATTAATTTTATTTATTATGAGTGCTTTTAAATATGTTTCATTAAAATTGTACAAATTCGGGTTAATATACTTTTCCTATAAATTAATCCCTTTCATTTAGTGAAACGTAAGTAATACTTTTTGGCGTATGAATTAATAATTAATCTTCATAAAGAAATGAAAAGGCAATAACATAAACACATATTTTACATTCTTTTTTAAATCTAAATGTTTACGTTTTATGCAACGCCGTTCAGTTTCTATAAAATACAGAGTAACAATGTATTTTTACTGCCGTTGAAAACTGTCTCAGCGATAAATGTGATGTATATATATACATCACATTTTATTAGAGTTAAGTTCTTCATTATTATCGTTTGTTCATTTTCTAAATAAATATTAGTAATTAAGTAAATTCTATATATGTTACCTAAACATTATCCCTGTTCTAGGATAGACAGTTGGGCAATTCTGCATCAGAGCTTAGATTGCATGATCAAGTTGCACCTAAAGATGAGTGGTATCCACTCTATCCCTCAGAAATGCAAAATTAGGGATAATTTATAAAATTACTAACATAGCCATACATTTTTAATTTTGAAATTTTTATTATAAAATTGAGAAATTCGCTCCCTTCCTCACTCCCTGCAATTTATATAACTATGTTACTTATAAAGTTAGCTTAATGGATAATAATGCTGAATCCTAAACACTGTTGACATTGCTATCGTATACATATACCTGATATTTAAAGAATTAACACAATCATCTCGTGTGGTGTATATTTTCTATATACTAATAATGCACACCACATACTGATTATGCTCAAGTCCAATCTTATGCCTCAAGTCTTATAATGCTAAATACTCAAGTTTAATGCTGCCCAGGTAAAATGACGTTATGATTTCTAATGAGCGTTCAGCCGTCAAAACAATTGTAGACAAAACATCACTAAACTCATTAAAAGTCTATATCCGAAGCAATGTTTACATTGCTATCATATACATATTTGATGTGTAACAAATGTCCACAAGCATATCATGTTTTGTGTATATTTTCTATATAGTATTAATACACACCACCAATTGATCAAGTTAAGTCCCATTTTATGGCCAAAGTCCTATAATGCTAAGCATCCAAGTCATAATACTGTTCACATCTAATGATGCTATGATTTCTAATGAGAGCACATTTGCAAAACAATAGTAGACAAAAACTTAAAAGTCCGTATACGGAATGTTTACTATTGTTTATTTTGTCTACACTATTTATTAGTATCTTATTTATATCTATTAAATGCACATAATCATCTTAACATTAAATTTTCTGTATGTTCATTAACACTATATACGTATTAATAAGACAAACCACATATTGCAAATTTTCAAGCATAATTCGCAAGCCTAATCTGCGTGGAATAAACTTTGTTCAGGGGTCTTTAACAGACTAATTAATAATGTTTAACTAATAATGAATGAATAATTAACTAATGATTTTCAACATTCCTATATACTTTATTGCGTATTCAAAAATAATATAATTATAAGGAAGTATGTACGTTAATAGAAATAAAAAAAAACTTTTAATAAATAATATTAAAAATAAAAATAAACTTTAATTTAACCTCTTTTACAAAAGGTACTATAAGATCCGCCCGCACAAATTCTGGCCTCTACAAATATTTATCACTCCCCATCTCCGTTAGTATTTGATTTTCCCTGCTTTGCAAATCTTTCATCTCTTCGCCTCCTTCAAAAGTAAATTCACTCCTAAATCGGTTGAACTCCCCCCTCAACATTCGAGTGGAGCCCACCCCGTCCCTTATAATTGGCCCTATTACAATAATATCCCACACCCATGTGGGTTAACATGAGGGCTAAATCTCTTGACGCAAAATATGATAGTTTAATTCAAATATATAGTATTGTTTTAAAGTAATAAAAAACATTTTAATACTCAAGTTAAAAACAGTAATTTAAATTCCATTCAAGTATACATTCTGTACAAATGATATTTTATGTTTTTCAAACGCAACTTTAAATGTATGCACTAGGTAACTTTCAATTTACCCATTAGTGTCTTTTAATTAGATATGAACCGACAAAATGACGATTGATGTTCAATAAAGTGTGCAAATATTTTAAAATTATTTTCCTTTGTGCGTTGTCAAAAACCAAAAAAATAAATATTTATGTGTATTGATCACCTTGTTTCACCGCTTATTTAAACATATTTTAAGAAACAATCTCCAGATGTGACGGAAAATGTGATGTGCAATTAAATGAGTTTATACTTTGTAATAATTTTATGTATAATTGTATACATTTTAAATTCTGATTTCCATTCTATGTATTTTTTTTCAAAAATACTTATTTTAATTAAATCCTTTAAATTTCTCCGCATCGCACGCGAACTATAATATCAGCATCGCTAAAATTGGCCGTTGGAAAACTGAAACAAAACGTATCTGCCCCGTATGAAAAAAAAAAATTGCCGAATATATTTTATCAATCGCAATTTTTCCTCAAAACCTACCTTTTATCCATAGAGCCTGTAGTATCCATAGAAGAAATAGCGGACCCATATTCTTATGTATTGTTAGTTCCAGATTTCACAAAAGCACTTTCTGTTTTGTTTCTTTTTTCAAAATCCAAATATCACCAAGCATCTGTAAACATAACTTCCAAAGCACAACACACACGGACTGCGTTCGCAGTTCGAACTAAAGCCGCGCAAGAGATCGCCATTTGACGGCAGATGATATTTTGCCGGAAGCTATATAGCGCCATCTAGGAACGAACAGTTGAACACGGTTGATTTAGAGAAGAGTATGAAGTGGTGTGATCTATAAATCTGTTAGTTTCTAAATAAATATATAATTGACTGTGTTTAATACATAACTTGCTCTGTAAACAAGAAATTATTTAGATTTTTAAGGAACCATAATATTAACCGTAATATTAACCATAATATTAGCCATAGCATTTTAACCATATATATGTATATATATGGTTAAAATTGAAAAACATTTCTATATATATATATATATATATATATATATATATATATATATATATATATATATATATTAACCATATATATACTTATATATATATACGCGTCTGTAGCCCAATTTTTTGTTAAGGGAGCATATATTTTTTTGCACATTATATATATATATATATATATATATATATATATATATATAATCTGCGAAAAAATATATGCTCCCTTAACAAAAAATTGGGCTACAGACGCGAAACTCGGCATGCAAATGTCGTTCTAAGAGTTATACAAATAATCTGACTGTTAGCGTAATGATGTTACAGGGATCGAGCATGAGAACGAGCATCGTGCAGCAACGAGCATGAGAACGACACATTGTGCAGCGTTTAAAATGGCCGCTGTTCTCACTCGCGGGCGATTGAAACTAGCTTTTCTGCTTTGCTACTGCAAGTTGTGTACAAAGATGCCTTTGAGATGTACTCGACAGCGCTATGAACAATTGTTGAATGGAGAAAGAGGTCGTATCATGGGCTTAAGGGAAGCTGGGGGTCTAACAGGCGAATCAGTCAGCATTTTAGTCGGAGCGATATGGTAATTACTCGGTGTTGGCAAACAGTGCATCCGAGAAGGCACATGTAACCAAGGCAGAGTCTCAGGACGATCCAGACAGTCGGGAGGATCGTGCGGGAGGATCGTGCAGTCAGGAGAGGAGCCGCGACCACACCAGTGGAGTAGCTGTCAGTCATTCGAAGGCATTTGCCCTCCTCCATGCATCCTGTATAAAAGATTACTGCCAGAAGGTAGCAGAAAGTGGCAGAAGGTAGTTATATGTGTCAACATCCATTAAGGCGCCTACCACTGACAATTTACATAGGCCGTCTGGTTTAGTATCGAGTTTAATCACCATGAACAGTGTCCCATTGGAGGGATGCTATCTTTAGCAACGAATACCACTTCTCTCTCAGTGCTGATGAACGCCGCAGGTGTGTTTGGACGAGGAATGACCAGGTTCTGATCCCGCATTTGTTTTCGATCGACACACGGCTATCACACGGGGTGTTACAGACTGGAGAGCAATCTCCTGGGACAGCTCGATTGCTCTGCCTATGCAATAGAGCCGCTCAGGTTCAATTTACCAACAGGACAACGCTCGACCGCATATTGCACGACTTTCTCAACAATATATTCGATGATTTAATTCCCTCCCATGACCGTCAAAGTTCCCAGACCTATCGTCAATAGAACATCTAGGACATGCTGGGATGCCAGTTGCAGTCTTTCAGATTACTAGTGAATAAGCTGCCCACTTGCAACACTTTTGCCAGAATCTTCCGCAAAGAGTCATAAGCAACTTCATTGACTCTATGCCTCACAGAATATCGGTTTATAAAGCAGCCAGAGAAAGATTTGTCACTTAATAAAATGTCATCTTCATCTTGTCATTATTTCTTTTTTTCTCTTCCAAATTCCAACCACTTGCATATCTCCTCAAACAGTGTATGCATGCCGAGTTTCGCGACTGTAGCTCAATTACTTGTAGCTCAAGCTCAATATCTTGGGAAAAGCATAAGAGTAGACTATAAGAATAACATATTTCTCCGCCTTAACGCTTGGAGAAATATTTAGTCAAATTAGCATGTTGAATGTGACATGCCAAAGTGAAATGTTGCCAAAGTAACAAAAATGTCGCCAAATTGATGAAAATGATGCCAAATGGAAAGTAATGTTTCGCAAATTCTGATTTTCGTCATATGACGGACATACCTTCTGCTATTTAAGAAATGCTCTTCTCTCAGTTTGTTTGTAACACTTGGTGATACATTTGGAGAACGTGACGAATAATCTTGCAAAGTATCACCAACTTGGCGAAATCTCGCTCAAGATTGACAAAATTTCGCTGAAATTGCAAAACTGACTCATAATTGATGAATTAATCATTAAAATATTTTAATATATAGACTATATCGCTTATTGAGCATGCTATCAATATTGATAATTGTTTATTTAGAGTTTCGCGAAATATAAGTTAATTAGGTATTTTGAAATAACACTTCAATAAGTCTCAGGTCTGACACATATATGGCAACACTGTTGACAGACCCATATGATTTCTGGATAGTACCAACCTTCAAACGACACGTGTCAAAATTTTATGACATTCTGACAACTAGTTTATAGGTTACAGTGGTTTTAGTGATCCCAGTTTTGTAATTTTCAAAACAATGGATAAAAAAGAATTTCGTGTGTTGATTAAACATTGATTTTTGATGGGAAAAAATACTGTTGAAGCCAAACAGTGGCTTGATAAGCGTTATGGAGACTATGCACCAGGGAAATCAACTATTATTGACTGGTATGCTGAATTTAAACGCGGTCGTACAAACACCGATGATGCTGAACGCTCTGGTTGCCCAAAATCGGCAGTTGTTCCGGAAAACATAAAAAGAGTCCACAAAATAGTTTTGAAAGACCGTAAAGTGAAGTTGCGCGAGATAGCTGACATCTTAAATATATCAAAAGGTAGTGTGTTTACAATTTTACACAAAAATTTGAGCATACGTAAGTTACTTTCGAAGTGGGTGCCGCGTTTGCTCACGCCGGACCAAAAACAACAACGCGTCGAAGATTCAGAGCGCTGTTTGGAGCTGTTCAAGCGAGATAAGAAAGATTTCTTGCGTCGGTATGTGACAATGGATGAAACACAGATCCATTACTACACATCTGAATCAAAAAGATCGTCAGCTGAGTGGACAGCAGCCGGTGAAAGTCGTCCAAAGCGACCAAAAACAAAAAAGTCAGCTGGCAGGGTTATGGCATCCGTATTTTGGGACGCGTATGGTATTTTGTTAATCGACTATCTTGAGAAAGGTAAAACTATCAATAGCGAATATTACATGGCATTATTGGATCGATTGAGTGCAGACATCAAGAAAAAACGGCCTCACATGCAAAAGATAAAAGTGATGTTCCACCAAGACAATGCCCAGTGTCACAAGTCGATGAAAACTATGGTTAAATTATATGCATTACGTTTCGAATTGCTTCCTCACACACCGTACTCTCCAGATCTGGCCCCCAGCGACTACTGGCTTTTTGCTGACATCAAAAAGATGCTCCAGGGAAGGAAATTTGGCTCAAATGGAGAAGTGATTGCCGAAACTGAGGCCTATTTTGAGAGAAAAGACAAATCGTTCTACAAAAAATGCATCGAAAAGTTAGAGGAGCGTTGGAATGAATGTATCACTCTTGAAGGAGAGTATGTTGATGAATAAAGTCGAATTTCTAAAAAAAATTGTTTTTCTTAAATAAACCAGAGACTTATTGAGTGGGCCATATAGTTTTACATGTTGTCATCAGAAAAATTGCTAAATGTACAATTCAGCGATAAAAGCACAGTACCATGGATCTTATACATTGTTTTTACTGTAGGAGTAAATTCATTGCATTATATAAGAACAGTCATATGCTGCGCACATCAGATTTTTTTTTCTTGAACGCATGGATATTACTGTCGGTGCGTCTTTCTGTGCAATATATGTATCCACTCTAATTCGAAAACTATTAAGTATCTTGTAATTGATAAGCAATAGGTAAGTGACTTGAAAGTTCCTCTGGTGCTGATTCGATTTGGGTACGATACGATAAAAAGAACCTGAATTTTTTTGTGAAATAGTCCGCCGCAAAATTCATATGCATCTACTCTAGCTAACAAACTAATTGACCAAATTTTACAAAATGTAGTAGATACGTCATTTGTGGGTTACCGTTGTGTTGATTAGGTTTTGCTACAATTCAACAAAAATATGAAATATGAAATAGTGAATTGAGAAATAGCCTACAAAAATTGTCAAAATTAAAAAAAAGACTTCATATTCTCAAATGTATCAATTAAATTATTATTTAATACGTAATTTTTGTCTACGAATAAAGTAAGATCAACCTCCACTACTCTAAGAGGGTCCATTTTTCAAGATACTAAAGATTTTCAATGTTGAGGAGTTGAAGATGTTTTTCACGTCAGTTAAAAACCAATTAATGCAATTTCTTCAAATTTAGTAGTCTCTTGAGGATTATGTTTATGCTGATTAGATTTTGGCATGATTTGAAAACATATAACCAATCCTATGTTGCAAAATGGCGACAAAGTTTGTGAAAATCTAAAACAAATTACTAAAATTGTTAAAATATATTAATCATATACTTGTTTGTCGTGTCATTTTTGTTGGCAAAGCGAATAAGGCTGGTCCCATGATTCTAGGTTGAACTGGTCTCGATATATTTTAGTTTTATGGAATTTTGAGGAGTTGAAGAATTTAAAGTTAATTAAGTTGCCAAATTGAACAAAGATGCAATAAAAAGACAAATTAGATATAATAACAGGAAATTATCCATGTTACTTCCTGTATTTAAACTTAATTTAATGCATCACGAAATAAAAAAAATCTGATGTGGGCAGCACATGACTTTCCCTGCAGGCTGAAATTCATTTTTTCTGCATTTCTTTAATAATTCATTAAATTGCACAAAATAACACTAAATTTGCATTTTTAATTAAATTTTTCTTTTTACTTGGTAATTGGACATTTTTTCCAAAGACGGTAAATCAAAAATACGAAAAATCTCAAATATATCCACAACGGTTAGTCCTAGAGTAATAGAGTTGTACTTATTCTTTTACTCATCAAAAATTATGTATAAAACAAGCATTTTATTGATACATTTGAACATACGTAGTTTTTTTCTTAGATTTTGGAAATTTTTTTTTTTTGGGGGGGGGGGGCATTTCGTAAAAAAAGGCAGGCTGTTCTTTTCCAAATAGTACCAAAATCTAATCAGCACCAGAATATCCCACAAGTAACTTATCTACCAAATTTTGTGAAATTTGGTCAATTAGTATTTTAGCTAGAGTGGTTACATGGGATTTTTGCGGGCCATTTCGCAAAGAAAGGAGTTTTGTTTTATCCCGAATCGTACCAAAAACTAATCAGCACCAGGGTCATACACAAGTGACTTACCCAATTTTATGAAATTCGGACCATTAGTTTTTGAGTTAGAGTGGATACATACATTGCACAGACAGACAGACAAACAGACACATAGACAGACAAACAGACACACAGACGTTACACTAAAAATATTATTTTCGTATTTTAGAGGTTCCAAAACGTGTAGATCCGTCGAAAACTTAAGGTGCGATTTTCGGCATGATTCCAATACTTTCCCTATACTTTACCATGCAAGGAAAGTAATATGAAAATGAATTTTAATCTCTTTGGGAAAGTCATGTGCTGTCCACGTACAGTTTGAAAATGTATTTGACATAAATAAATGCCGTTGGCTGGAGAATAAGTTTTTCTACGGTGAAAGAACTATGTATAATTTGACAGACATTTTGAAAATGTTTTTAACAAAGTGCAATGACTGAAAATTACCAGCTTTTGCAAAACTCCCTTTTCCCCCAAACCCGGTTTCAACTCTAATTACAGTTTATCAATCATAATAATGAGGTGATTTTACCACCTTTATCGGTGGCCTATTACTTTCCCTGCAACACATGGTAATTTATAGGGAAAGTATTGGAATCATGCCGAAAATCGCAATTCGAGTTTTCGACGGATCTACGCGTTTCGAGACCTCTAGAATACGAAAAACTATTTTTAGCATGACGGCTGTGTGTGTGTCTATGTGTCTGTCTGTGTGTCTGTGTGTCTGTCTGCCTGTCTGTGCAGATTTTGTATCCACTCTAACTAAAAAAACTAATTGACCGAATTTCATAAAATTTAGTGGATAAGTCACTTGTGGGCGAATCTGATGCTGATTGGTTTTGGGTACAATTCGGGATAAAAGAACCCGCCTTTTTTTGCGAAATGACCCGCGAAAGCCTGTATCCACTCTAGTTAAAAAAATAATGTACCGAATTTCACAAAATTCGGCATACAAGTCACTTGCGGGTCACCCTGGTGCTGATTAGATTTTGGTATGATTCGGAAAAATATAACCTGCCTTGTTTTGCAAAAGGCCTGCAAAAATTGTCAAAATCTAAAATAAAAAAAGCGTATGCTCACATATATTCATTTAATGCTTGTTTTATGCGTAATTTTTAACGATAAAAAGAATAAAATCAACCCCATTACATTAGGACTAGCCGTTCTCGAGATATTTTAGTTTTTTCGTATTTTTTCTAAGCCATCTTTGAAAATAACTCCAGTTACCAAATGAGAACGAAAATTGAATTAAAAGTGAATTAAATTTAATTAAAATAAAAATAACGTAGATAAAAGTCTGAAGGGTCTTATAAAAGTCTTATGTCATGTGCTGCCCACATCAGATTTTTACTTTCCCTGCAATACATGGTAATGTATAGGGAAAGTACTTTAATCATGCCGAAAATCCAACTTGAGTTTTCGACGGATCTACACGTTTCGAGACCTCTAGAATACGAAAAAATTATTTTTAACGTGACGTCTGTGTGTGTGTCTGTATGTGTGTGTGTGCAATGTTTGTATCCACTCTAACTCAAAAACTATTGGATCAAATGTCATAAAATTTGGTAGGTAAGTCACTTGGGTATGACCCTGGTGCTGATTAGTTTTTGGTACGATTTGTGAAAACAGAACCCGCCTTTTTTTGCGAAATGGCCAGTAAAAATTCCATTTATCCGCTCTAGCTAAAATACTAATTGACCAAATTTCACAAAATTTGGTTGTTAAATTACTTGTTGGATACTTTGGTGCTGATTAGAACTTGGTACGATTCGGAAAAAAGAATCCACCATTTTTTACGAAATGGCCCGCAAAAATTTCAAGTATTCACACTAGCTAAAATACTAATTGATCAAATTTCACAAAATTTGGTAGATAAGTTACATGTGGGATACTCTGGTTTCGATTCTATTTTGGTACGATTCGAAAAAGAACAACTTGCCTTTTTTTACGAAATGGCCCTCCAAAATCGCCAAAATCTAAGAAAAAAAGACTACGTAGTGTATGTTCAAATGTATCGATTAAATTCTTGTTTTATACGCAATTTTTGAAGAGGAAAATAATATAACACACTCCATTATACTTTAGGGCTAACCGTTCTCAAGATATTTGAGATTTCTTACATTTTTGTTACACCAATTTCGAAAAAATGTCTAATTACCAAATAAAATCAAAATTTGAAGTAAAAATGCAAATTTAGTGTTATTTGGTTCAATTAAACTCAATATAATGAATTATTAAAGAAATAAAAAAAAATGAATTTGTGACTGCAGGGAAAGTCATGTGCTTTTTCAATGAATCAGATTTTTTATTTTGTGACATTAAAGATGAATATAAACATTTCGAGAAGAAAGTATTAGTTTGCGAAATTATACATTGAGTCAAAAATTAATACATACGGCGCTTTCATTGCAGCGGTACAACGAATACAAACCAACTCGAATAATATAGATCAAAAACCTTTTAATAACATTCCATACCGTTTCCTCATAAAAAGTGAGATAAAAAAGATAACCATATTGTATCAAAGTGACAAAATAGTACAGAATGTAAATAGCATTTAAATTGTTGGAATAAGTAAGTCCTAACTAAACATGTATGTTCGTGTATATATATGGCATAGATGTTTGATGTTGTTAAACCATTTTACCATTTCTTCAAACGGAGATACGTATGCATAACATGGTCAAGAAAATCAAGCTTAGAATAAATACTTGATAATAATCAAGCATGTAAAGACATTTTGAATAACTTCTTCAAACGGACATAAATCCTGAATGTTTAAAGAGGATGCAAACCTTTTCTTGACTACATATTATTATGACACCTTTGGATTTCTTCCTATGGGTCCATCTGAAGAAACTGGTATATCGAACCACAGTTACCACAGAAAGCAACTTAGTTGCTCGTCTTCATGCTGCATTCACTTTTGTGGATAACACGATGCTGGATCGTCTGCAGTCATCCATTCTACGACGATATGCGCGGTGGTCATTTTAAGCATCTTCCTATGTAAACATAATATCATATACAAGTACCGATGTTCATGTTTCCATATAAGCTTATTTTCCGTGCACCGAATGTGACGTCATACTTTTCTTTCGCATTTTTCTCGAAAATGGGTCATTTTTATGTACTCCGAGCGAGGATTCTCGCTCTGCAGAGTTTATGCTGTTTTGACGGGATACCCTGTGTAAAGTGTTTGAATAAATATTGATAAGGATATAATTTTAATAATTAGAGTGATTAATCATCATTTGAGATGCTAGTAGTTGTTTACAGAAATTATAATATTTAAAAGATAAGACTTCCGCCCCTCACAGCGAAGATCGTAACATGTGTGACAGTGACGTTGTAGTCACATGACACCTGGGTCACAATGTGGCATCATATTTGTGACTTCTATGCAACGTTACGTATTAGTAACTTTGTAACTTCATTGTTACTATATTCGTGATGTTTCCACAATTTAATTAACGCGTTATAATGTGACGACATTACAATGGCAATTACAATGTGACGTCACAAGCAAGTTAATATGTGACGTCACAAACGACCATGAAAATAATCAAAATGACTTCGCTGTGACCTTAATATGACATTGCCGAGACGTACTGCGACGTCCTGCGACGTCCCAAAGTCACAGTGTGACGTCAATCTTACGTCACTGTGAAAAAAAATGCTGTTAGGGGCTATAGATAATTTTCTGTAATTATTTTCGGATAAGGGAAACTATTTAAAATAAAGTACATAAATTAGAAATTAGTATTAGAGAAATATTTGAATAGACAATTTTATTATTTCCGCACGAAAATTCATTATCTAAATATATATTGATATTAAAGTAACAAAAGTTTGACAGATAAGATGCTATTAGACAATTATGATTTTGTTTCGAAAGATGGCTAGGAATATTTATATTGTATCTTATTACACAGATTATCAATTATTCCTAAATCCCCATTTCAAAAAAGTGGAGACAATACAGTCATTGCTAAAAGATAAAATAAAGCACAGTAAAGACATTTAGATATTAAATCATAAATTAAAGCTTCGCATTATGACTTTAATTGTGCTTTTCAACGGACATTGATAAAATCCTGAGTTTTCGCAGCTGAAAAAAAAGCTTTATCATATGTATTTTGCCACTTTAAAAAATGTAAACTTACCTAATAATTACTTTGGTCATATTTCTGAAGATTTGCTGATTATCAGAGCTAAGTATTTCAAAAAAGTGGAGACAATACAGTCATTGCTAAAAGATAAAATAAAGCACAGTAAAGACATTTAGATATTAAATCATAAATTAAAGCTTCGCATTATGACTTTAATTGTGCTTTTCAACGGACATTGATAAAATCCTGAGTTTTCGCAGCTGAAAAAAAAGCTTTATCATATGTATTTTGCCACTTTAAAAAATGTAAACTTACCTAATAATTACTTTGGTCATATTTCTGAAGATTTGCTGATTATCAGAGCTAAGTATGTACACTTATTTCTTAACAAATTTCAAAATAAAAAGCACTCTTCTAACTCTTATTGTGTCATATCATTTAAACATTCTATATTCATAACTCAATCATTTTTTATTATTTATTTAATAATTATAATCATTTATTGTCACTTAAGGCTTCGGATGCACTAAAGGTATTTAAATACAATAAGCCATCAGGAAGAACTATGTTTAATTAAAATGATATTTTTCAATCTCTCCTTGTTGATAATGATTCTGGTGCTAGCGTAGATAATGATTGTATATGTTAATATGAAAATTATGTATAGATACACATACATTCACATAGACATAAGGTACCTTCTGCGATTTCAAATAGAATTGAAAGCTATTTCACTTCTATCTGAAGTCACGGTTGAAGGAATTATAATAATTATACCAATAAATTATTGTAATTCCTTCTTGGAAATGGAAATATAAAGAAGTGGTGTAAGAGGCTGCAGAGTTCACTTCGATAAAGGCTTGCAATTTCGTTCCAGTATCTCAACGGTAGAGCTTCGGCTGGCCAGTTCGTTGATCCAGGGTTCGATTCCCAGTTGGGGCAGCAAGGGTCTTTGCAATAGCGGCAGAACAAATCCACCCTGTAGGTTACTGCAAAGATGTCGCAGGTCTGAAAATGATTCCAGTACGACTAGTACGGATTCAGTGGGCTCTGGAAGATTGAACGCCGATTTCACGATTTCAAATTGAGAGGGTAACGACGACGCAGGATACTAACGTGGGTAAAAGTAGCAGTAGCATGAAGCTAACCTGAGGTGAAAATAGTAAGAAGTGGTCAGCCAGATTGTCAGTTTCCCGCCAATCTGACATTAGAGGATGGAAAATGCAGAGTCCACATTGACCATAAGAACTTGCAATTTCGTCCCAGTAGCTCAACGGTAGAGAGTTGGTTGCCTAGTTCGGAGATCCATGGTTCGATTCCCGGTTGGGGCAGCAAGGATCTTTACAATGTTTAAAAGTTTAGTTCGCGTTTTGAATAAAATCTTTAAAATATTGTGGTAGAAATAACCTACAAGCCTTTTGCAGTACATTAAATAAATTCAAAATTTTTCAAACTAATTGGATTTTCAATTCTTCAGTTTTTAACCTTTCTACTGAATAATTTGAATCACTGGTATCAATGATTTTTACTTGGTAATATATAGGGGAAGTATTGGAATCATGCCGAAAATCGGAAATCGAGTTTTCAACATATTTACACATTTTGGGCCGAAAAAACAGATTTTAGGGTGACCTCTGTGTTTGTGTGTGACTGTCTGTGCAATGTATTGAATCCACTCTAACTGAAAAATTAATTCATCGAATTTCATAAAATTTGGTAGGTGAGGTTATAATCAGCATCAGGGTCACCCTTGTGGATGACCCTGGTGCTGAATTGATTTTGGTACGATTTGGGGGAAAAGAACCTGCCTTTTATTTAGATATGGTCCGCAAAAATTGACTGCATCCACTCTAGCTGAAAAATTAATAGACCAAATTTCACAAAATTTGGTGGATACCCTGGTGCTGATTAGATTTTGACACGATTCCGAAAAATCTGCATTCATTTACGAATTGACACGTAAAAATCGAAACAAAATCTAAAAAAAGACTATGTATGTTCAAATGTATCCATTAAACGCCTGTTTTATATGTAATTTTTGACAACAAAAATAACAAGACCATCCCCATTACTTTATGACCAATCGTTCTCGAGATATCATAGTATTGTTTTAATTAATTTTTGCTACGCCACCTTTGAAAATAAGTCCAGTTACTAAATGAAAACGAAAATTGAATTAAAAGTGCAAATTCGGTGTTATTTAAAATAATTATGGACGTTATTTTGTGCATTTAAACCCAATTTACTGAATTATTGAAAAATAAAGAGCACGTCAATATGAGCCCCCAGGGAAAGTCAGGGGCTACCCACATCAGATTTTTCTATGTTTGATTAATATTTTAGAGCTGAAAGGTGTAAATATAAATGAATAAATACCGCCTTTTCACCGTTAAAAAATCTTTTTCACGTCTTACTTCTAACGTTAAATCAACTGCTTCAATTCAAAGGTCAAACTTTAAAGTTGTTCGGAATTCGCAGTATTTTATTTACAAATGCTAGTTCGCAAACGAACTGCAACTCAATTTTCCATGCCAGTCAAATGAACACGGAAATTTGAAAAACGGGCAAATACGTTGAGGAAAATTTTTTTTTTCAAAGAGGAGCTGAATGTTTATTGGCGCAGCTGGAACCAAATATATTGAATATTGTGAAATTTATTGAATACTTTTCTGACAAGACACATCTGGAAAGTTCTTACTTTTATTTTGTTGTTGTTGTTGCTTTAAAAGATCAACATTGGGATTTTGTACAAAAATGGGTGGGATGGCCACACAATAATAATTCGTAATTTTATTATAATGGAATTACAGTTATAACTAAATAAAGCAAATTCGCCTTAAATGCAAGACAAAATCCACAAATATTTTGTTTCTATAAAGAGTAGTCACAATGACTATTAATGACGTGGGAATGGCATTAGGACATGTAGGAGGAACCCCAACTGCTGATCAGTTTTTCGGGCGGAACTCATAGCCATTGAGCAGGCCTTGAGTTACTGTGTCAAAGAGGGAGTCAATACAGACAACTGGATTCTGTGTGATAGCCGTAGTTCTATTTAGCACCTAACTGAATGGTGGAGACATATAGACGGAACGACTGTGAATATTGTTCTGCATTTGGGTTACTTGAGTACCCATAATAGGATATTTTTTCAATGGATGCCATCTCACGTAGACAGTTACGGTAATGAGGTTGCGGATGGTCTGGCCAGGGAGGGCAGCCTTAGGAGTTCTATTGACGGTGGCTGTCTTTCTTTCTCGAAACTTGCCTCACGAGTCAAACTTGAAATCAACTCCACTTGGAGAAAGGTCCCCGTGCATGAGTGGTATGATTGTAGCCGTCCTGGTGCTTCTTTGGTTGAGGTAAGCAGTAGGGGAGAACAGACGGCTCTGGCCAGTCTCAACAGTCGCCATCTTCGTGCTTTTCGGCATGTGTTGGGTTCTAAGGTTTATCCCCTTTGCCCGAAGTGCAATTTGGTTCAGGCCTCACCTGCCCAAGCCTTGACTTGTATTGGATGCCAGAGAAGTCCGCTGTACTCCAGTCCTGGAGTAGTTCATCATCCTTTGAAGACTCGCGGATTCATGAACTTGATCTGATGTTGCTGTCTGTCAAGTGGGATAAGAAACAACACTATTAATGATATATGTATTATATTGAGCTTGAAAGTCTGTCTGTCCCCCCGTTCCTTTTGTTTACAAATTTGCTGGTTCGGCTACTCCATGCTGAAGAATCCTCTAAAAAGCGAAACTGGTTCACTGATGCTGCTATCTGCAGTGTGAACGCCATTCAAACTTCAAGAACTCCCCTTTTATGTGCGGGTTCGCTGCGTATGTCGAAAATTTTATTCGACAATCTTTGCTGCTCTTGCATTGGGACTGTATTGGTTTATCTTGGCATTATAAAGGTGTCCGAGACAAATTGATATAGGGGTGGATAGACACAGGAGAGCAAATATATCCAATTCTGTTTTAGGTCGAAGGGAGAAGCATTTCTATCTTCATTTCTGCCTTAAGTTCATGTATGCATTATGCGATACAACTTTAAATAAGTGAAAATAAGATAAGGAGAACTGTTTTTGATAGTACGAAGTAAATATTCTTTGATGCCTTCTGAACAGTTTGGATGAATACTTTAATACTCTTTCGGATTGTATGTTTATTTGAACAGTAATTTGCTTCACAATCTCATTGTTATTGATAGTATTTGTCTCCCCCCTTTTTGCATACAAGAGTCAACATATGATGTTATCGTTGGACGCAAATTGGTACGTTTCGATTGGAACCAGTTGAAGTAGTTTATCAACTTGAACGGTACAAAACTTGAACGGTATGTCGAAAAATATCCCGATTTAAGTTAAAATGATCAGGTGTGGTAAAATATTACAAGAGACATTACAAAAAGGTGATATTGACATAAAAAGAAAATTATTTGGCATTAAATAAAGTTGTTGAAATATTTGGAATAACCAAGTTGACTGTTATAATTTTAAACTGTACTTTTAATCCTCAACTGGAATGGTGGACATTTTGTCCGTAACTGGTATCGTTGAGTCCTATGGATCCGCCAGTTCAAATGTATAGTATGTATAATAAAAAGTTTTTGATGAAATTTAATAAATATACGCAAGTACTTATTTGAACCTTTTAAATACAAATATAGGCCTTAAAATGTTTTTTTTTTTTAATTTATAAATCATAAATATTGCAAAATATAAGATATTGCAAAAATTCCATATATTTCACATATATAAAGGAAAATACACTCACGGACAATGAAAGTTGCGCATCAAGAAGGAAGCATAGGATGGATCTCATATTTTATTGATGGAAGGATACGGATGAACAATATACATGATCACAAAAACAGCGCAACAGAACACGTATAGAGGGAGCTGTGGTTCACAGTCCGGTTATCCTCAATAGCGCGTCGCACCGCCTCGTGCTGCGCGATACAAGCAGTAATACGGTCCGGCATGGTGCTGAACAGACGCCTGATGTTATCATGCGGCAGACGAGTCCACGCCTGTTGGACATTACGTTCCAAATCCCGAATATTGCGGCAACGAGGCAGCTGGCATTTCAACTGGTCCCAGACATGCTCAATAGGGGACAGGTCTGGAGAGCGGGCAGTCCATGGAAGTGTTTGGACATGACTCAGGCAGGTCTGGGCGACCCAAGCCGTATGCGGCCGGGCAGTATCCTGCTGGAATTGCGCACTTGGAATCCCAGCAACGAATGGGAGCACCTGGGGCCGTAGAATATCATTCAAGTACCGCTGGCTCGTCAATATTTCAGGTACCACCACTAGAGCGGATTGGCTGCCGTTGGTTATGGCTCCCCAGTCCATGATGCCTGCAGTGGTGCTGGTGTGACGCTCGATACTAAGGTTGAGATTTTGGCGTTGTGAAGTTCATCGTTCGTTCGTCATCAAAAATTATGAATAAAATAAACAGTTAATTGATGTATTTGAGCATACGTAGTCTTTTAATTTTAGATTTAATAATTTTTGCGGGCCATTTCGCAAGAAAAAACAGGTTCCTTTTTTCCGAATAGTACCAAAATCTAATCAGTACTAGATCATCGGGTTATTAGCGGGTACACATATCGCAATGTACTACAATAATAATGAGTTCCACTATGTACGATTTTACGGCCATGTTAAGATATATTATATGTTAATAATAATTAAGCTAAAAGTTCAACTTTAAGTTTAACTTTAAGTTCTTTTTTTAAAATGTGTACCACATCTAACAAATTTTGTGAAATTTGGTCTATTAGTTTTTCAACTAGAGTGGAAACATGCAAATTTTGCTGTACATTTCGCTAAAAATGGCGGGTTCTTTCATCCCGAATCGTAGCAAAATCTAAGCAGCAGTAGATTCACCCACAAAGGACATGCCAACCAAATGTTATGAAATTTGGTCAATTAGTTT
This sequence comes from Amaurobius ferox, assembly GCA_951213105.1. NCBI lineage: Eukaryota > Metazoa > Arthropoda > Arachnida > Araneae > Amaurobiidae > Amaurobius > Amaurobius ferox. The sequence continues at coordinate 127,451,345 of OX578135.1, read as the reverse complement.
TTCAGTTAGAATGGATACATACATTGCACTGACATCCACACATACGAACACAGACAAACAGACACACACACACAGACGTCACGTTCAAAATAGTTTTTTCGTGTTCTGTAGAACCCCAAACGGGTACATCCTTCGAAAACTCGAGTTGCGATTTTCAGAATGATTCTAATACTTTCCCTATTCATTACCATGTACTGCAGGGAAAGTAAAAATCTGATGTGACCAGCACATGATTTCACTTGCAGAAGCATATTCGCGTTCACCTAATTTCTTCAATAATTCGTTATATTTGATTTAATTGCACAAAAGCAATTGAGTTTAATTGCACAAAATAACATCCCTAACTATTTAAAATTACACGGAATTTGAATTTTTAATTGAATTTTCCTTCTCATTTGGTAACTACTTATTTTCAAAATTGGAGTAGCGAAAATACGAAAATATGGGGTTGGTCTTTTTCTTTTCATCGTTAAACATTATGTATAAAACATGCATTTACTGATATATTTCAGCATACGTAGTTTTTTATTTTAGATTCTGGCGGTTTTTGCGAAAAATTTCGCAAATAAAGGCAGGCTAATTCACCCCAAATCGTACCAAAAACTAATCAGCACCAGGATCACACACAAGCAACTTATCTACCAAATTTTATGAAATTCGGTATATTAGTTTATATGTTAGAGTGGATGCATGGATAGCGCAGACAGACGGACAGGCAGACACACACGCCACTCTATAAATAGTAACGGTTACCTTACACCTTTCTGGAAGGTCGGACGGTCTGGGTCTCAACAACAACAATAACAACAACGCTTAAAAAGTGTTTTCGTGTTCTAGAGGTCCGAAAACGTGTAGATCCGTCGAAAACTCGAGTCGCGATTTTCGACATGATTACAATACTTTCCCTATACATTACCATACATTGCAGGGAAAGTAAAAATCTGTTATGTGCAGCCCATGACTTTCCCTGCAGACTTAAATTCATATTTTCTTTATTTCTTTAATAATTCATTAGATTGAGCTTGATTGCACCAAAAACACTAAATTTGCATTTTTTATTCAAATTTTATTTTTATTTGGTAATTGGACATTTTTCCGATAGCTGCACAACAAAAATGCAAGAAATCTCAAATACCTTGAGAACGGTTAGTCCTAAATAATAATGGAGTGTGTTATATTCTCTTCCTCGTCAAAAATTGCGTATAAAACAAGAATTTAATTGATGCATTTCAGCATACGTAGTCCTTTTTTTTAATATTATTATATTATTTTGGCGATTTTTGCGGGCCATTTCTTAAAAAAAGGCGGGTTCTTCTTTTCCGAATTGTACCAAATTCTAATCAGCACCAGAGTATCCAACAAGTAACTTATCTACCAAATTTTGTGAAATTTGGTAAATTAGTATTTTATCTAGAACGGATAAATGAAAAATTTTTATAGGCCATTTCGGAAAAAAAGGCGGGTTCTGTTTTTACGAATCGTACCAACACCTAATCAGCACCAGAGCCACAACCAAGTGACTTACCTACCAAATTTTATGAAATTCGGTTCATTAGTTTTTGAGTTAGAGTGGATACATACATTGCACAGACACACAGACAGACAGACACACACGCAGACGTCACGCTAAAAATAGTTATTTCGTATTCTAGGGGTCTCGAAACGTGTATATCCGTCGAAAACTCGAGTTGCGATTTTCGACATGATTCCAATACTTTCCCTGTACATTACCATGTATTGCAGGGAAAGTAAAAAAAAAATGATTAACATATCTTGCAACTCTTAATGTAATAGAAAGTCCTATCTAAAAAAAATGTCAATTATCTTTAAACACACGAAATTACGTAACTGGTATGGTCAGGATCTGATACTCTCGTACCCAGTAAAGATCCTAAATAATGTATACAAACGAAATAGCTTAAGTGAATACAATTATAGTGTAGATGACATAAAATGATGAAAGTGCTAAAAGCCAGCTGAGAATCCCTCCTAAAGCTTTTTTTTTTTGCAATAAAAAGTAGACCTTGAGTTCTTGGAACCCGTACCATACAAGTTAAGGGATAAAGGAACGAAAGCTGCTTTATTACAAAATCTACTATGTAAAATGTAGGTCGCGATAGACCAGTCATTATAGCGAGTAGATCGCACTAGGAGAACGATTTCGATCCTAACCACCGCACAAAACTATCGCCGCGTCTACGCAGAGTATGGTCATGATGCATGTACTAACTTCTGCTAAACCCTTCCGAGAGATGATGGTAACTAAACCCTTCCGAGAGATGATGGTAACTAAACCCTTCCGAGAGATGATGGTAACTAAACCCTTCCAAGAGGTGATGGGTCAGGGGAAGGAGAGTACAGGTCATGTCGTTGCCTCCTCCATTGAGCTCTGATCTAAACAAGGGTGGCTGAATTGTGAGATGCGCCCCTCTGTGGTGCACCATAGCAACTTTTATGAAGAATTAATGGATTACACTTAGACCGTTAATTAAGCGAATGATTTAAATATCAAGCGCCCAACTATTTAAAATAAATTCTGAACATTTGAGCACATGTATATTTACATAAGGATCTGCATACGTATTCGTGTTTCAAAACTGCACTTTGGATTTGAAAGCCCGAGAGCATATCTATACTCCGCGTAAACACGGGGATAGTTTTGGGTAGCGTCGTATATCGAAACCGGGTCTATCGTGATCCCCAGACTGAACTCCTGGATTTTCTCTACCCACTTTGCCTGACAAGAGACAGTCAGGTAAAACTCTCCTCAAACACTCGTTGGCCCTCAAACTATTTACGCAATGCCATGTGTTATCTGCTTCAGGGTATTCTCATCTGGGCGGCGATTCCACCTGACTCTCATAAAGTCATAAATATTCAAATCGAATAATGCCACAACTAGCAACGAATGGTGTAATATATTAATATCATGAATTCGAACACATGGCATACTGCACACGACACATATCATATATATGTATATTGAATATCCATATTTAGAAATGCGCTATTTTTGACATGCGGTAGTACAGAATTCTTTATTACTTTCCTTATATACATAATGTATAAGGAAAGTATTGTGACGGGGTCGAAAATTCGAATTCGAGTTTTCGACGGGAGAGCACGTTTCAAGCATCCCTGATCACGAATCAAACATTTTTGAAGTGATGTCTGTGTGTGTGTATGTGTGTGTGTGTGTGTGTGTGTGTGTGTGTGTGTGTGTGTGTGTGTGTGTGTGTGTGTGAAAGTAAGTGTGTGTGTGTATCAGTGAGCCTGTGGAGACGATAACTGACGAACGAATAGACCGATTCGAACCAAATTTGGTACAAAAATCACAATCCATAAACACTGGAAGCCTATTGCTTTTATATGCAATCGAATGTTAAGAACCCCCCCAAAATTTTCGAATGAAATTTTGAAAAAATCGTCAAAAAATCAAAACCACTAATAAAGATACGCAAATAGACATTTCTTATGTAATTTTTCATTAGAAAACGATTGGCATAAATTTTAGAACGCTAACACGAACCGTTCTCGAGATATTGTTCATTTTTTTAAAAAAAATTATCAAAAGGTCATATAAAAAAAAAAATTCCTATTGAGAAACATGTTCACTTTTCATATGTAATACCATGCGATAAATTGGGTTACATCATTCTCGTGGAACTAGCTCATTCCATTCATGAAAAAATATACTTTTAGTAATACTTTTGTGTTTGAACGCCAATAGTTATTTATCTGCTGTAAGAATAACTTATTTCTTAGTGCATAACGCTTGGCGAGATTTTGGCGACGAATTTGGCGGAATGTCGCCAACTTGGCGAAATTTTGAAATGTTGCCAAATTAACGAAAATCTCGCCAAACGGATAAAAATGACGACTAATTGTCGAAAATTTAATATCTTGGAAAGGATATTAGTATCTCCTATAAGAAAAACCTACTTTTTTTTTCTGTAAAAGTAGTAAATTAATTACATTATATAAGGAAAGTCATGTGTTGCCCACATCAGATTTTTTTTAATTGTGTTAGAAAACGTTAACTACAAAATAATTTAAAATTGGTAAAATTTAGTCCGATGAAAATGAAATGGATTTGTGTGAATAACATTTTGTAAGTTAAATAAGTTTATTTGATGTTTTAAGATTCACTTGTTTCACTTACAGTCTTTCAAAGGACTACAAATAACTCGCTGACTATTTATAGCTAGATACCATTTTTAGTTTTTGCCTGATTTCAACTGGATAATTTGACCAAAGAAAGACCCATTAAAATTGTGTAATATATCTGACGAGATTTAATATGCAAGTTAATCTATAAACTTACCTGCCGGTACATAAATACGAATTTGAATAACGTACTTGCAAAACGCCATCAATTTTTTTCAAACTGTATCAATCATTAAACATTTTTGGAATTCCCAAGTTCATTTATATTCCTAATTTTTTTTTTTAAACAAAATATCTCGTGTCTTAGCACTAATATTTCACCAAGGAGTAAAGAAGCGCATCAAACTGTAGCACACGTGACATTTTAAATATTACAAATTCCCCAGAATTAGAAAACTCGGGCTAAACACAAAAATATCGAAATTATATCCCCTATATTTCAAAAACTAAGACCGCGATCCAAAATCTTATTATATGCACGTGTAGGGCACATTCGTAGGACACACTTTAGGGCACATTCACCTATATACACTCGTTTATTACGTGATGCAGAAACAACCGAGCATAAGTCCAGTAACAAAATAGACAAAACTATTCGTTTATCATTTAACAATTTTAATAAATTAGCATTTGCTTTATGATAGTGCGGCAAAACACAATTTTGAAATAAAGTGGTATAGGTAGTTACACACAAAAAAATCAATAACTCTTTGAAATTTAATAATAAAATATCTGAAATAAACTCTATAACACAAAAATCGACGCACCAAGAAGGAGTTGTCCCATTGTGATAAAAATTGGTGGATATGAAGCACAAACATAGAAAAAGAAACGATTAAAATTTCAGAACAATTTAATGATTTAGAGTTTGATAGTATACAATGGGAGGAAGTCAATCAAGCGTTGGTCCACTTCTGGCCTGGATGCAAGACGTGACCCGGCGTGGCATAGACTGGTACAGTTCACGGATGGTGTCCTGCGGAATGTCTTGCCAAATTGTCTCCAAGTGTCGGGTTAAATTGTCAACATTCACGGATGGTTGCAATCGTCCATAACGTCACAAATGTGCTCTATGGGAGCGATATCAGGAGATCTAGCTGGTCAAAAAAGTGTTGAGCAAGTTTGAAGACAATTCATAGCAAAACGTGCCGTGTGCGATCGGGCATTGTCTTGTTGAAAAGTAAGTCCGGGGTGTCGCAAGGGGAACGGTAACACAACCGGTCGTAGAATGTTGTCTATTTACCCCTGTGCTGTCAATGTGCCAGAAATGACTACCAAAGGGGTCCGGCTATCAAAGGAGATGGCACCTCAGACCATAACGCCCTGTTGTAGGCATGTGTGGCGTGCCATAGTAAAGGCAGAATCTCCACTCTGCCATGGACGTCTCCAGACACGTCTGCGGTTGTCGTTAGGACACAGTTGGAAACGGAACTCGTCACTAAAGACTAATGTTTTTGCATACAAAATTAAATTACAATCGGACAACTCCGTCTTGGTGCGTCGATTTTTTTGTTATAGAGTGTATGCTAAACTGCAACGTATATTTTGTCCTATTATTTACTCAGTTTGCAAGGCATGGAAAATAAATATTTACTGTTTAATTCGCAAACATTTATTTTTCTAACAATTTTCAAAATATTTCAATACCAAACTAGACGTATTTTGAGACATGATTTCACGTATTACTTTGCAGATAATTTTTTGATTGGCTCCATCCCAATTTAAATGAAATTAAAATACATAGTCGAATGTACCTATAAATCCATTTGCGTGCCCCCAAGATATCATGTTCTGCACTGTGGGTAACACCGTCAAGTGGTGTCAACCACACTGATCATTGGATCGTGAAAAGTCAAGTAGCCATGCGACAGTTCCGTAGTACAGGCCGTATTATTAGGAGTACAGTATACAGGGTGTCCCCAAAAAATTGAAACACGCTTTAATAATTTGCCTGTTGGAGATGAGTGGGCAATGTAAATTGCAAAAGTGTTAAAAGTAAGGTGGGGAATAAAACCACGTTAATTAAATAGTCCTCCAATTCATTTTCAGAAAGTTGCACTTTTTAAATTTTTATACCACCCCCTTAGACAAATTTGGTCAATCAGCATTTTTTTATTTTTAATGCAACAAGATCATTAAAAAAAAGCCGCATATCTGTATCTTTAAAATCAACTGAATTATGATAAAGGAAAAAATCTGACTTATGCCACTTTCCGTACCATGTGAATGGCTGTTTCATCAGTGAAAATAGGGATCATAAACAAATTGACGAGGCAAATTGTTTAGATCAAAAATACGTTAATTTGTGTCAAAATATTTTATCACAAATGCATCTAAATAAAACATTACACAGACAGAGATCACATAAAGCAGTGGTACTCACTACGCGTTTGGGGTTCTCCTATGTATTATCGTCCAATTTTATCTTTTTTGTGATATGCCACAAATTTACATTTCTTATATGATATATGGTCCCCATTCACAATGTTCAATTTTCAATTAAATATAACTAGCTTGATTTTAAAGCTACAGATATGCGGTTTTTTTAATGATCTTGTTGCATTAAAAAAAAAAAAATCTGATTGACCAAATTTGTCTAAGGGGGTCGTATAAAAATTAAAAAAGGGTAACTTTTTGAAAATTAATGGGAGGACTATTTCACTAACGTAGTCTTATTTCCTACCTTACTTTCAACATTTTTTCAATTTACATTGCCCACTTATCTCCACCAGATAAAGAATTAAACCGAGTTTCAATCTTTTTGGGGCACCCTGTAAAGACTTCTTTCTTATAACTTGGACAGCTTTACAATACTTCTGCAAGAAATATTCTAAAATCCTTTCAATAAAAAGTTTTGTGCTCAGCCCTTGTAGGGTTGGTTCTAAATAGCGACAATAAATGCAAAACCATAGTGTGGAAGATAAGTAATCAAGTAAGTACGCTATTGCAAGCATAGACTTTAATATCTAAGTTTTCCTACTTTTCCAAGTATGTAAATATCTATTTGTTAATCTATAAACGGTATCCAAGCTTGGAATTAAAGCCACGTCAGATCCTTAGCACACAGAAAAATGTTCTTTCTTTTGCTAAAGAAAATCACAATATGATGTGAGTAGCTAATGTATTTCCTCACAGACCCGAATTAATCTTTTTTATGTCTTTATATATTTTAAAAATAAATTTAGTTCACCAAAAACTGGTGAAATAGACACTTATATAAAATTGCAACGAATTTATATATTTTTTTTAAAATAATAATATATTATTTCTAGATAAGGTGAATTCATACGTTGAACAATCAGGTAAACAGATATACATACATTGTGATAAAGTGGTATGTTCATATTTTTGATAGCCCCAAACGTGTAAATTCATCAAAAACATGAGATTCCATGTTAGGTCCCATTCAAATATTTTTGTTATACATTATATTTCGTATGGCAGGAAAAATATAGCAACTATACAACCTACATGTGGCATGACGTTTTTTTACAGGGCAAAAATGCATTATTTCTTTCATGTTTCCCATAATACATTAATTTATGTTTTATCGAATAAAATATCACTTAACATCAAAACGTATG